>CM031705.1:1067567-1492493 GCA_018466805.1 Hippocampus abdominalis | reverse complement strand
CTGGTGGGAATTTGCAAAACTGGTGGTATCCATTGAGGTTGCATACACTCACACTCGTTTTTTCTTGTCAGTGCCCCCGTGAGGACAGTTTAGGAATTGTCGTGAAACATCTTTATAACATGTTTTGAAGCCTCTAAGAGCAATTTGCCCGTGGGGACCAACTTTAAGGTCTCCATGGTACAAAAGAGTCCCCACCGGTCTGCGTGGAGTCAAGTTGAAGTCCCCACGTGGTAGCAAAAATGATAACACACACACCTCATTCAAAACAGATTTTCACATGACATGGATACACAGTCATTTAAGTGCTCCAACCCTAACCCTAAGGCATCCTAAAATATTTAAAGATTATCATTAGTTTTGCATCAAACAAATAAAAGCAGTACAGTAAATACATTTTTGAACCAAATTCTTCTAAAATAATATTTCAGCAGATAATCTTATGTTATTCATGTGACATACTCTGAGTGATTCTCACGGAATTGCTCTGAACATCTTGAATTGTACCTTCAGGGTTTCCTTTACACTTCTCCCCTTCCCTCCGTTTCATCGAGACACCACATTGGCATACTGACATCATCCACCCACTCCAGCATGTACTGTGGGTCAATGACAGGGGCCATGAAGAAAAGCTTATTGAAGAAGGGCTCATCCTCAGCAGGCCCGCTCTCTCAACCATCTGACATCGGATGAAAATCCCCTGAATCGCCGTTTCAAGGAAGACTGAAGACACCCTCCAATCGGCCGGCCAAAACTTGGCTTCATCTGCCCACTTGCAAAGATGACTGCTCAGGTCTAGGACGACTGGCACCACCATTGTAATGGTTGCTGTCTGATCACCTGTCAATTAAACAAATTTATAGAAATGTGAAATTAAGAACAAGCACAACTTTAAGAAAATATTCAATTTCTTCTTAAACCTAGCAGAGGGAACACAGGTGGAGGGAGGCTGAGGACCTGAGGGAACGGAAATTTGAAGAAGGTCAGACAGATAAGGGGGGGGGGCAAGGTTATGGATGGCTTTGAATGTGAAGAGGAGTATTTGAAGTTGATCCTCAGTTTGACAGGGAGCCAGTGGAGCTGCTGGAGGACAGGGTGATGTGATGGAAGGAGGGGGTTCTAGTGATGATATGAGCTGAAGAATTATTGGCCAGTTGAAGTTTATGGAGGAATGTGATGGACACCGAAAAGAAGGGAATTGCAATAGTCAATACGGGAGGTGACGGAGACTGTGGACAAGGATAGCTGTGGTGTGGGGGTGAGAGAGGGACGAAGACGGTTGATATTGCGTAAGTGGAAATATGCGGACCGGGTTATGTTATTAATGTGGGAGTTGAAAGAAAATGAGCTATCGAGGATGACACCCAGACTCGACCTGAGGGGAGGGGGACACAGTGGAGTTATCGATAGTGAGAGAGAAACTGTTGGTTTTGTGAGTGTGGATTAGTACCGACGAGGATCTTTATAAATGATCAGCTACAACAGGTCACTGAGTGATTGGTTGGGAGCCATCCAAATATAGATTATCTATACTGTGACTCACACAAATTGTGTCTCGCCAAATTTACCTTCTTGTGATACTGCTCGGTAAATGGCCCTCCACATGGTCCTTTACCTTGCAGTAGTATGTGGGTTTAAACCACGCGGGCAGGCAGAATGGACAGTGGTACATACTGCAACATCTGTTGTATTTTTGCAGCTCAGGGACAGATGTCCCTCGTAGTATTGTGACATGCATCTGGAAAACAAAGAGAATCAATTGTGAAATCTACCATGTCAATATAATTCTACAGAAAACTAAGGCCATACTAATAAAACTATTATTTTTTGTTTTTCGTTTTTAATTGCTACTGTCAAAAGTATTAGGGATCCCATAGGATGTTGCATGTTTTTCCCAGGGCTTTATAAAGTCACAAAAAAACGAGGAGGACATCAATATAGAGGTACAGGGAAAATAATGTTACGTAAAAATTCTGCTTAGCACAGATGCATTTAAATCTAATATTTTAAACTGATCAACATGACACAATGCGCAGTCAATTTTTAATTGAATGCTCATATTTTGCGCTTTTAGCATTTCTTTGACGTAGCCCAAAGCCCTTTAAAAATGACCAGTATTTACCCATTCACAAACATACATATTGTGGAAATTGTAAAATAAGGCGACAATTTCTCACTTTCACACACAGCAAGTGTGTCGTTTTATTTTTTACTCAACTCTCGAGCCAAACAGGTAACGGCTGACCATCCGTTTCCCTAGCAACAAAACTAAACATGGCGGTCCTTAAAGGGACCGCAATTACTTTAAGTGTTTGCAGTTCGTGGTGAATTGTGAATTGCGAAGTCACTACACACGTCCCCCCAGAATTCAACACAACAAAAATAGACAAACTAAAGTTCAAGTCGTGGGGGGCGAATCCGACGGCCGTAGCGGCTACGCAGGACGGGGGAGTGAGGAAGCGCGTCCGCAGGGGGCGGGGGCGGAGGAAAAGTGGAAACTGGAGACGGGGGAGTCATGGGGGAGGGGACAGAGGGGAGAAGGCTAGGAGAGTGTCCAGTGGGAGGACGACCTCGCCTCGGAGGTTGAGCCACTTCAACCGGCCTGGCCAAGTCCAGGTGAGCTGGCTTAAGGCGGTCCACCGAGACCCGCTCGGGTTTACCCCCCATGTCAATGACAAAATGTTTCTGTCCCGCCTCTAAAACCCGGAAGGGGCCTTCATAAGGAGGGCGCAATGGCCCTCTGTGCCCATCAACACGAATGAACACATAACTAGCTGACAGGAGGTCCCTGGGCACGTGAGAGCCTGGAACACCGTGGCAGGAAGTGGGCAGAGGGGCAAAAAGTCTGGCATTGTCCAAGAGGGTGGAGCGTTGCGCTGTGGCCGACCAAGGGGTAGAAGCAGTTGGCACAAAATCCCCTGGCACCCGTAGAGGCTGGCCATAAACCAGCTCCGCAGAGGAAGACTGCAGATCCTCTTTAGGCGCTGTCCTGATGCCCAGCATGACCCACGGGAGCCTGTCAATCCAGTTGCCGTCCTTCAAGGTGGCACGAAGAGCAGCCTTCATTGACCGGTGGAAACGCTCGCAAAGGCCGTTGCTCTGTGGGTGATACGCTGTGGTGCGGTGCAACTTCACCCCCAAGCTGTCTGCCACTGCAGTCCAAAGTTCAGAAGTGAACTGCACGCCGCGATCTGAGGAAATGTCCGAAGGGGCGCCAAAACGGGATATCCAGGTGCCAATAAATGCCCGTGCCACGTCGACTGATTTAATGGATGACAGCGGGGCGACCTCCGCCCAACGTGTGGTGCGGTCGACCATAGTTAACAGGTGAGTGTACCCCTGAGAAGGGGGCAGGGGGCCTACCAGGTCGACGTTCACATGGTCGAAACGTCGCTCAGGCACGTGAAAATGTTCCAAAGGGGCCTTGGTGTGGCGGTGCACCTTGGCTCGCTGGCACACCATGCAGGCACGAGCCCAATCTCTTACATCCTTCTTCAGGCCGTGCCACACAAACTTGGCAGCCACCAGTCTTTGAGAGGCCTTGGTCCCCGGGTGAGAGAGTCCATGGACAGCATCGAAAACCTGGCGCCGCCAGCTCAAGGGAACCACCGGCCGAGGTGTGCCTGTGGAAACGTCACAAAGCAAAGTGGTGCCGGAGCTGTCAAAGACCATGTCCCTCAGGTGCAAACCTGTAGTGGACGACCGGCACTGCTGCACTGTGGTGTCGGTAGCCTGGTCCTTCGCCATACTGCAGTAGTCGAGACCCAGGTGGACCGCTCCAGTCATGGCCCGGGAGAGGCAGTCAGCAACACAGTTGTCTTTCCCTGCCACGTGCTGAACGTCTGTAGTGAACTCTGAGACATAGGTCAGCTGGCGTTGCTGTCGGGCGGACCATGGTTCTGTGGCCTTGGACATGGCGAAGGTCAAAGGTTTGTGGTCGACGTAAACCGTGAACTGGCGGCCTTCCAGCATGTGCCGAAAATGGCGGATGGCGAGGTACATCCCCAGCAGTTCACGGTCGAAAGTACTGTACTTCCGCTCAGGGAGGCGCAGCTGCCTACTGAAAAAGGCGAGAGGCTGCCAGGTACCGTCCACCCACTGTTCAAACACCGCCCCCACCGCGTAGTCAGAGCCACAGGGGCGGAAGAGGAGGGATGTGCCAGCATCGTAGCCCGTGCCAGAGCTGCTTTAGTGTCCGTAAAAGCCCTGACCCTGCTTTCAGTCCAGTCCACAGTGTGCTTGGGCTTCTTGCCTTTAAGGGCCTCATAAAGAGGCCGCATAGTGCGAGCTGCCCCCGGGATGAAACGATGATAAAAGTTCACCATGCCAAGAAATTCCTGCAGGGACTTCACAGTGACTGGGCGTGGGAACGCTGCGACGGCTTCCACCTTAGACGGGAGAGGAACTGCGCCTGCCTCCGTGACCCTGTGCCCCAAGAAGTCAATGGTGGAGAGGCCAAACTGGCACTTTGCCGGGTTGATGATAAGTCCGTGTTGACTGAGCCGTTGAAAAAGGGTTCGGAGGTGTGCCATGTGTTCTGCCGTGGAAGAACTCGCTACCAGGATGTCGTCAAGGTACACGAAAACAAAGGAAAGGTCCCGCAGCACAGAGTCCATCAGACGTTGGAAGGTCTGAGCAGCGTTCTTAAGTCCAAACGGCATGCGCAGAAACTCAAATAATCCAAAAGGTGTGATGACTGCTGTTTTAGGGATGTCAGGGGGGTGAACGGGCACCTGATGGTAGCCCCTAACGAGGTCGACCTTGGAGAAAATCACCTTGCCGGCTAGGTGAGCTGAGAAATCCTGGATGTGTGGCACAGGGTAGCGGTCGGGCGTCGTAGCGTCGTTGAGCCGTCGATAGTCACCACAAGGGCGGCAGCCGCCACCGGGTTTAGGGACCATGTGGAGAGGAGAGGCCCAAGGGCTGTTCGAGCGGCGGACAATCCCCAGGCGCTCCATGTTGTTGAACTCCGTCTTGGCCACAGCCAGCTTGGCCGGGTCCAGGCGCCGGGCGCGGGCGTAGACCGGTGGGCCCGTGGTGGCGAGGTGGTGTTCCACCCCGTGTCTGGCAGTCGCAGAGGTGAAGGTGGGCTGTGTGAGTGCAGGGAATTCGGCGAGTAGGCGATGGAAAGCGTCTGTGAGGGGGAGGATGCTGGAGAGTCGGATGACTTCAGCCGGGCCGAGTGTACACTCGTAAGAACAAAAAGTGGCAGCGTCTATCAAACGTTGATTTTTCATGTCCACTAAAAGTCCATGAGCGCACAAAAAATCCGCCCCCAAAAGCGGTACATCGACACGCGCTGTAACAAAGTTCCAACCAAAACGCTGCCCGCCGAAGCACAGTTCCACAAACCTCATGCCGTAGGTGCGGATGGGGCTCCCATTAGCAGCTGCCAAAGGGGGGCCGTGGCTGTCAGCTACCATGTCGATCTGCGATGCGGGCAAAATGCTGCGTTGCGCCCCTGTGTCGCAGAGGAAACGCCGTCCAGAGATAGAGTCGCAGATGAAAAGTAGCCTGCCAACGTTGCCGACGCTCATGGCCACTAATGAGCGCCAGCCACGGCGTTTCCCGGCCCGCCGAACGAGCACGGCGAGCGGCACTTCCTGGCCTTCGGTCCAAACTTGGCGTGGTAAAAACATAAACCAGTAGCCGGCCGCGGGTGAGGCACAGCCGCTGCGACGAGCGCGTAATTATCGGGGACACCAGCGGCAGCCACGGGGAGGAGAGCCGCTGCACAGTGTTGCTGGCTGGCCAGGAAAAATTTATCAGCCTCCGCAGCTAGCTCTCTACAGTCAGTGATAGCAGTGTTCGCTAAAGCTGCCCTCACCTGTGCGGGTAATTGGCGCAGAAAAAGGTGAAGAAAAAGAAAGTCCGGTTTGTGCTCGCCCAGCAGCTCGAGCATGCGATCCATTAACTCGGAGGGTTTGCCGTCCCCCAGGCCGTGGAGAGAGAAAAGTTTGCTGGCTCGTTCAGCGTCGGAAAGTTCGAAGGTTTTCAATAAGTGAGCCTTCAGCGCATCATATCGTCCGTCTGTCGGAGGAGACTTGAGGAGACTCACGACCCTGGAAGCCGTCGAGCTGCCCAGCGCGGAAACAACGTAGTAATATTTAGTAATGTCCGCAGTGACGTCGCGTAGGGCGAACTGGGCCTCGGTCTGAGCGAACCAAGCAGACGCAGATGATTCCCAAAACTCGGGGAGCTTGAGCGAAACAGCGTTCACGGACATCTTCGCGGTCTGGAATCGTCCAGCAAAAAACGTCGAGGGTCACCAGTGTGGAAATTGTAAAATAAGGCGACAATTTCTCACTTTCACACACAGCAAGTGTGTCGTTTTATTTTTTACTCAACTCTCTAGCCAAAAAGGTAACGGCTGACAATCCGTTTCCCTAACAACAAAACTAAACATGGCGGTCCTTAAAGGGACCGCAATTACTTTAAGTATTTGCAGTTCGTGGTGAATTGTGAATTGCGAAGTCACTACAATACCGTATTTTCGCGACTATTCGGCGCACCGTATTGTTGGGCGCAGTCTCAGTAACGGGTGCTATTTCTGTATTTTACACATACACAAAGCGCACAGTTTTATTGGGCGCCAAACATACGGCATGCATTCACGCACGCTAAAAACACGTTAGCTTGAAGCATACGGTAGCATGCGGACACACGCTAAAAACATGTTTTTAAAAAGCCAACGGAAGCAAAACTGAGTTCGGTTGTACTTTATTTATATAGTGCAAGCAGACACGTTAGTCTAAGCAGCCACACTCCATTCGCAAATAGTGGCATAACTAGCCCGGCGCTGCCTCCCGCTCTTTGTAAAGCTGTGTTGGCCATCGATCATCCACTGTTCCCATGCCGCTCGCAACTTGACTTTGAACGCCCGGTTGATGCCGATGTCCAGTGGTTGGAGTTCTTTAGTTAAGCCTCCGGGAATGACGGCAAGCTCGGAGTTCATTTGCTTGACTTGGTTTTTCACTGCTGCTGTGAGATGGGCACGCATGGAGTCGCAAATCAAGAGTGACGGCGAGGCATGGAAAAAGCCGCCGTATCTGCTAGGGGGCGTGCCTCTTACGCGACCACACTTCACTCATTGGCGGACCTCACTCACATCCAGCCATTAGCATCCTCTTACGCGGACTTCCGCATGCCTATCCTCACTCACGTCCGCCTTTTCTCTATATAACCAGCGTGTCGGTCAGGCTTTGGCACTCAGCACATAGACAAGGCGCTCCGCATTGTAAGGTGACCTGTCCATTTTGGAGAAATTTTAAGACTTTTAATAGTGCCTAATAGTCGTGAAAATACGGTATGTATACACACACACACTAATATATATATATTACACACAAACACACATGTATCGGATAGGTTAGGTTAGTGTATAAATAAAATATGGTAAACAAACATGAAATATACATGTAGTACTGTATTTGTTGCTCTATGTGACTCGCTGTTATATTGCTGACTTTCGCTGCCTCTCGCGGTTCTTTTACATTTGTTTTTCTTGGGTTTTTTTTTTGGGGGGGGGGTTTTGGATGAATATTTTTGAAAAATCCGCATTAAGTGAATCATGAAGTAGTGGGGATTACTATTTCATTTGGGCTGTTAACAGAAACAACTCCATTCGAAAGCAACGCTGTTTTCTTGTCAATTAGTGTGCCACTATGATAGCAGCGTTTGATGAAAGGCTTTAGGCAAATTGCATCCATCCATATTCTGATCCGCTTTATCCTCACAAGGGGGGCGGGGCGCGATGGAGCCGATCCCAACCATCCACGCACACCAAGGGACAACTTGGAGTGTTCCATCAACCCCAGCCATGCATGTTTTTGGAATGTGGGAGGAAACCGGAGTACCCGGAGAAAACCCATGCAGACGCACACGGAGAATATGCAAAGTCCACATGTCACGATGCATGGTGGTGGAGGACCCCAAAAAGCAGGCAGGAGGGAGAAGCAGGTTGTACTTGACGAGTTGTATTGATCAAAACACAGAGAAAACAAAAAGAATCCAAAGTAGCAAACCAAAACCATGACTGAAGCAAAAAAATATCAATAACAGAAACATGACAGCAACAAACAATGACCCGGCACTGAATGATCGTGCCGGGAGTCCTTTTAAACAACTAATTGCACAACGACCAACAGGTGGAGCCCTACTGTGCCACCAGTTGGTCACAAACAGAACTGTGACACCATGTGTGTGTGTGGTGAGAAATTTGAATGATCACAGGCTCAATGCAATGTTTGCATCTTTTCTTGATAAACAAAACACAAACACACTCTCCTATTGCATGTTTACAGAGGTGATGTTTGAAGTCCGTGAAAATAGTTTCTGGCTTGTCTGGCTGGTCATTTCTCCAGTGGACAGCCATGAAGAGAACATTCAAATTAAAGGAGGCTGTTGCTGCAGTCTTGCAGTCTTCAGAGGAGGGTGAAGAGACCATTTCTGAAGATGGTAGCAGCAGTGAAAGTGATTCTGGGAACCAGGAACGATCAGGAGAGGAGAACCTGCCAGGCAGCTCAGAGGAGGAGGAGCAGGAGGGAAAGGAAGAGGACACCTGTCCATGGATTTCAAGAAATGGGAAAATCCGGTGGTCCCCAACTCATGTGGAAGTCCTGCCATTCTTTCTCCCGCCTATCCCAACTGCAGGGCCAACTTATTTTGCACTGGCAAGGATAACTAGTCCTGAAAGTGCATTTGACCTCTTTTTTTCTGAGGAAATCCTGCAGCGTATCCTGCATTTCACAAACCTGCAAGGGAAGAGAAGAGGTCAGTCAATGACTGGAAGGATTTGAGTGTGCAGGAGCTGCAGGCCTACCTGAGGCTGCTGATCTTGGCAAGAATGTTCAAGTCGCAGCACGAATCTGTCAAGAGCCTGTGGGAGAGAGAGACTGGCCGCGCAATTTATTGTGCGACCATATTTCAGGAGAGGTTTTTGCAGATCAATCTGGCCCCACTATTCGATGACAGGTTTTCCCGAAAAGACAAGCTGGCCCCAATCAAAGACCTCTGGACCACGTGGAGCAGCCGCCTCCCCAAGCTGTTCAACCCAGGGAGGAATATATGCCTGGTCCCTTTTAGGGACCGCTGTTCATTCAAGCAATATATGCCCTCCAAACCCGCCAAATATGGGTTGAAGATTTGGGCTTTGTGCGACGTTCAGACCTCGTATGGAGGTTCCAATTCTACGCAGGGAAGTCTGCCTCGGCTACCCGGGAGCAAAACCAGGGGATGCGTGTGGTGCTGGAGCTGACCGACGAACAGAAGGATGACCCTGGTGGGAACAGTCAGGGCAAATAAACCTGAGCTCCCCCCACAGCTGCTCACCATCGGTTCCAGAGCTTTCCTCTCTGTTTGCGTTCTCTGACAAGAAGGCTGCAGTCTCATCCGTCCCAAAGAAGGGAAAACATGTTCTCATCATGAGCTCACGACATCGGGAGCCTGAGGTCCACGAAGGTGGGGGAAAAAAAAAAACCACAGATCATCCTGGACTACAACAGATGTAAAGGGGCTGTACACCACCTAGACCAGGTAAGCACAATTATGATCATTCATTTACTTTTACTGATTATGCATGATAGTCTGATACAGTCATAGTAGTCATAGACTATTTACTTAATGTTATTCAGTTTTTTGTATTCATCAAAATAATAAGAAAGATATGTATAATTGTCTTCACATCATCTGATCACTTCTTTTGCTTTTGCATGTTTATGGCACCTACTCCTGCCGTCATTGGACACGGGGGGGGGGGGGCAATGTGCCTGTTCTATCACATGATAGACGTATGATATTACAACGCCTTTGTCCTGTTCACTTCAGTGGACCCCAGCTGGAGCAGCAACAAGTCCTTCAGGCGGCGTCTTTTCTTGGAGCAGGTTGGCCGGACTCATCTTTTGTCCACAGCGGAAGAGCATGTGGAGGCAGTGCAGCAAGCGTGGCAACAAATTTATGTAAAGTGCATCTGTCTGTGATCTGTGCTTCATGCCTGGATTGTAAACAAAAGTGAATGTGGCCTTTTTATCAAACACATTTTAAATAAAAAGTGCTGACAAAAAAGGCATAAAACATATAAAGAAATAATGAAAAACGTTGTCTATGGTTAAGTCTGAAGTTGTTGAGAAGATTTGATGTGATGCAGTGAAAGTGAAAAAAATATGTATAGGTTACATTTTTATGACACTTTTATTGGGGGGGGGGCGTTTTGGGCCTTAACCTAACACTGTCATGGTTCTGTTTGTGACCAACAGGTGGCACCGTAGGGCTCCGCCTGCAGATGCACACCCGTTGATCATTGTGTCGTTAGTGTCTGTTAAAAGGACTTCCGGCACGACCACTCGGTGTCGGGTCATAGTATGTTCTGTCATGTTATTGTTAATGTTTGGACTATTTTTGTTTTCATGACTTTGTTTGTACTGGATTTAGTTTTCTCAGCATTTTGTTAGTATAGTTTGTCTAGATCACCCTGCTCCTCCTTCCTGCCTGCTTTTTGGGGTCCACCACCACCACATCATGAAACAGTTTTTTTGGGAAAAACTTGCAGTGCTCCAAAAATAAAAATGCATCAAAATCAATTATCAATTATTAACCTCATCCCAAATATTCCACTTTGCACCTTATTTTAAAAAATATGGCATATGGCAGGGATTCTTCTGACAAAAAAAAAAGAAATAATTGAAAATCTTTATGTCTTTATGTCTATGGTTAGGTCTGTTGAAAGTTGTTGAAAATATTTGATACAGTGAAAGTTAAAAAAAATAATATATACATTTTTATGACACTTGTGAGGGGGCCCGTTTTGGGCCTTAACCTAACAGGTGCAAATTAATTCCCCAAGGGTTGAGGCAGGGGTAACCCAGTGGTCAGTGCGGATGACATAAGCTTACTGAAGATCTTTAGGAATCCAGGAAGCATACAGCAACGTTAGTGGCTCAATGATGCATAGATTACTCTCTGTTACATCATAGGCAGGCAGACAGACAGCGGTGTGATACTCTGTGTCGATATCAGGTACCTTACTCCTAATATCTGGAAGGTCTTGGAGATACTTTTTGATAGCAGTGCTGTACTTTGTGTCAGTGAAAAGATCATCACAAAGTCTTTCCACCTGTGATTCAAAACTGCTGCAGAATGTACTTATAGCATTAGGAATGTGGTGACAGGTGTCTCCGTCGATATCCAGCAATCTTTCTCATAATGTTCCAATATGATCGAGTGGATAATTGCTGCATTAACTCCAGTTAATGTTGTTGAAAGGTAATGTACAACACACTCATTCTTTGCATCTCTGTAGGAACTCGCCAAAATACTCAATACTTTTTGGTTGTTTGTGCTTGCATTCATAAATGTTCATTGAAAACTTGTGGGTCTTTGATGAATCGTTTCTGCACAACCTCTGCGAGACCATCTTTGAGCTTATATGAAGCTGTGTTCCTCTCCGTTGTCATTCGTTTGCTTGATTTGGTATCTCTTCCGGTCACGGTGCGGTGGTGGTGGACGACCTTAAAAAGCAGTCAAGAAGGAGGAGCAAGGTTTACTTGACAAATTGTATTGATTAAAACACAAAAAACTAAATCCAAAACAAACAAAGTCCTAAGAACAAAATTAATCCCAAGTATCACACAAAAACCATGGCTGAAGCTAAAAAACTAACAGTGAGCGAAACATGACAAACACTGAGCGGTCGTGCTGGGAGTCCCTTTAAAGCAGGGGTGGGCAATTATTTTACCGGGGGAGCCAAATGAGAAGAAAATATTGTGGAGGGCCGGGCCAAAAGTTAGAAATCTACTCCCGATTTCAATTGTATTTCTACGTTGAAATAAGTTAATGACATTGTTTACAGAAGCTGATAAGAGTATGTATTATTGCTAGATAATGAAAGTGCAGTTACAGTCAAACCTCGGTTTTCGTACTTAACCCGTTCCATAAGACTGTTCGGAAACAGAAACCATGTTTCCCATTGAAATCAATGTAAAATGTTTTAATCCGTTCAAAGTCAAGTTTGGCTCCCTGTCAAACTGAGGATCACCTTCAAAATACTTTTCACATAAAACCATAACCTTGCCCCCCCCTATTTTGACCTTCTACAATTTCACACCATAAACCGCTCTGTACTCACTACCACCCGACATCCGTAATATTGGGAGATGTTTAGACCCATTTTAAATTTTATATGTGGTTTTATTGCTTTTGATTAACCTTGATGTTCTGAGTAAAATAAAATGTATTAAAAAAAGAAAACATAAAACTTATTGAAGGAACATCTCTCTCTCTCTATCTGTCGTGGGGCGTGCGCCTCTCCCAGCTTTCAGTAGGCGGGGCATTTCGGCATCCCGAACTCCTTCGCCAACACAGACACAAGCACACCTGACTCATATTTTGCGATTAAATCTTTCTTAAATTCTATAGTAGCACCAAGCTTTCTTTGGTGCCAGAGGACGATGCAAAAATAACAGTCAATATAACGTGTTCGCTCTTTTTAGTTACAAGTTTTCTGTATGATTATTGCCACCGAACCAGAGTGTTCATTATGTGCGGCTCGAAAAATGCCGGCCGCCATCCGTGTTGCCAGGCAAACCATAAAAAAGGGGGATTTCTCGACATACAAAAACATTTAGTTTGAAAACCGAGTCGTCCGAAAACCGAGGTTTGACTGTATTTGACAGAAAAATGATTTCTTCAGTGAAATTATGCAAAACTATTCTAATTGTACAACATTTGTTGCTCTTTTTTTAGTAAGATTAACACTGCAACGCTTTCTGATTTTAACTTTCCCATGAAGATAGCACAATGTCTTTGTATGCCAGTAATAATGTAACATAACTCACATTTTTTGTTCCAACTGCCAAAAAATGTCGAAAAAATACAAGCAAGCATGTTTCAGTGTTTGGTTTTTTTCTTGTTCAGGAGAGATCAATCCAGCCCAGGGGTGAGAAAACTTTTTGGCTCGGGCGCCACATTGATTTCTAAATTTGACAGGTGGCCCGGGTCAGCACAAGATGCGGCACATATAAAATACTGTATATGTTGACAGTCCATACCAAACATCTGTCACATTGCGCGGTGGTGGTGGACCCCAAAAAGCAGCCAAGAGGGAGGAGCAGGGTGTATTTGAAGAAGTGTTTCCGTATCGTCTCCCCCTCCGTCCCTGTGCTCTGCAACTTCAAGTAACTGCGTCACCTGGCGTTGAAATGCCTGTCATTACAAGTTCAAATGAAATGAATACAATCATTTACATTGAACCTTGATTGTGTGTACCGGTTTAAAAAAGACCAACGGGTGAAGCCCACAAACAGAACCATGACACTTGCAAAATTGATGAGTTGAGGTGTTAAACTCAGTGGCAGTGAGTGTTCTGAGATGAATGATAGTGTCGTTGCTTCTAAGTGAGCTTTTCTTTCCAGAATACTGATGTATGGACGTGGTGGCTGAACCAGCTCAGAGCAGCTGCTACTGTCATGTTCCGTGTTTAGTTAGATTCTCTGGGACTTTTTTTTTTTTTTGCAACATAAACCGGAAGTACCTAGTCCAGTGAAAACCGCATGGTTTCGTGCTAGCTGTTTTCTTCTTGAGTATATGCCTGGGAAAGCATTGTCTTTTTACAACATAAGGAAAAAGAAAACTAAAGCTCCATCTCAACATCTTGGATTCTTTGTCTTTTTTCATTGTTCGCTATCTGTTCACGTCTCAGACACGGACAAGTAGGGCAGAATAGCTACTGCCAAGTATATTAGGTGCAGCTCCGTATGGCAGACTGGGTTAAGGCTTGGTAGTTGTTCCTTCATTCATGGCTTTGTTTGCACTAAAGACTGCAGGAAGGGACTGATTTGTTTTCATGGATTTCCTCACGGCATTGTGTTTCGCTTTCTTTGAGTGGATTTTCAAATCGTTCTTACCTGATGATCCATCCATACCTTAGGGCGCAGATGTCAAAGTCCGGTCCTCGAGCACCGGTATGTTTTCCCATCCCTCCCAGCTGCAACACACCTGATCCAAATGATCAGCTCATCAGCAAGCTCTATTGGAGTCTGATAGTGATTGTGATTATTTGAATCAGGTGTGTTGCAGCGGGGAGGGATCGAAAACATGCAGGACACCGGCCGTCGAGAGCCGGACTTCGACTCCTGTGCTTTATATATTGTGTATCATTGCACCGAATACAGATGGCAAGCCCTGAAAGAATCAGTGAAAAAAAATGCATGTTTTATTTCTGAAATGAAATCACAAAGACACATAAATAAAGTATAAATACTATAGGTTTATGGATCTATGTAAAACTAAAGAGATTTAAGTCTGCACCATATGTATCATTCATTGTTACCTGATATGTACGACAGATTTTCTGAAAATTGACATTGCAGAGACACTTCAAACAGGTATCTCCACATATTTATATAGATATGAAGCATGTCTGCCACTGTAATAACATATCTGTATCATCATTACTATATATTTTACAACACCATACATTAGAAGTTTCCAATTTTTTTTTGCTGTCCTGACTAACAACAAGCCCAGATCCCCCCCCCCCCATATCACTGGATAGCACAAAATCACATTTGTCATTAAAATATTTTTTACGAAATGCACTAAGGAGTGGCACCCAAATGTCGTTGTAAGCTATACAATGACAATAAAGGTGATTCTGAAATTCTGAAAATATGCCAGTTTATCTCAAGACAAATGAATTAAGTGAACTATTCAGTAAAAAGACATCTAGAATTGTCCTTTTCCCCACATTATACATATTATGGTATAGACACAGAATATACACAAAATATATCCTAGAATTTCTACACCGTACAGCAAAACATGTTAAAGAAATTGATCTGTAGTAATTACTATTAATGTTTGAGTCTCAAACTTGTTACGTCACGTTGTACTGATACATTAGACCAGATTGCTCACAATCTGAGACAGATATAGATCTAGTACAGCGATCCCTCGCTCTAATGCGGTTCACTTTCCGCGGCTTCACTGTTTCACAGATTTTTTTTTATCCATTTAAATCAGAACTCGTCGGTAGGGCCGTGTGTCAACAGTACAGTATTTCCAAAAACTATTATTGTTATTTGTTGAAAACGTGTGCTTGTTTGTTTTGTAATTGGGCCTGAAAACAGGGTTTGGTCTTTGATTTCATTGTATATATAGTTAAGTATTGTGTAATAACTAACTTATTCACGGATTTCACTTATCACTGGTTCTTTTTGGAACGTAACCGCCTTTTACTGTAATACGAATGGTATAATGAGTTGCCTTTAATATATATATATATATATATAGTGACGGAAAGTCTTTCGATACTTATTTGTCATGTCTTTTTTTTATCATGGCTGCTTGTTATTGCAATACTAGTGTCGCCTATACTACCACTGACCAATTCATTGTGAATGTTCTACATACTTGGCCAATAAAGATGATTCTGATTATCTAAATAGCAATCAGGATTCCGATCTCAACACAGTAGAGAAACAACTCCTGAAGTTCTAATGATATAATATCGAATACTGGATGTAGGGAAGGGCTAGTCTTATTGGATCTCAGTACAGAATTTGAAACAGTTGATCATAACAGACTGTTGAACAGGTTGGAAACTGCTTGGGATTAAATGAAATAGTCCTAAAATGGTTTAGGTCCGATTTAAAGGAAAGGAGGTACATTGTGACAAAAACCCCTTTTTTTAATCAGATTGAAAATGTCATGACATGTGGGGTACCCTCAAAGACCTGTCCTTGGACCCCCTCTGTTCAGTCTGTATATTTTATGCAAGGCATGGCAGTTTTATTTAAATAGCACATTTCATAGACAAGTGTAACGAGGACTACGTCTGTTTTATTATTATTTGAAGCGCCGATAACATTTCACGGTCGCCTCAATCCCGGATGTAAGGAAGCTAACAGCTACGTTAGCCAGGAACGATACTCGACCGTCTATAGAAAGTGACATTTTAGCTACAAGTGGTTTTAAACTCAATGTGCATAACGTTTAAGCATCTGACCACATTTCATCATTTTTATACCATCAGTAGGGCGGTACCGGGGCACCAAGAGTGATATCATAACTTTCGTTTCTCCTAAACCGATTCTCATCTTGGCGCATTCCAAAGTTTGTACTCTTCAGTAGGGAGTATTCCAATTCTAGGTGATGATTTGTTACAAGGACGCCAAGCTACACTGCAGCTATGGGAAAGTTACACAGTATAACTAAATGTGAGCAGAATACAGACTTCAACAATCAACAAAAAAAGGGACGACGCTTTAAGGATGGATGGAAATTGGACGATTCATCACTGAAATACACAACAACCATGTCTGCCTCATTTGCTAAAAGACAAAACATTATACTGTTTTTAAAAAGTATAATGCCAAGCGACATTACCAAACAAGACACGCTGACATGTACAACAAGATTACAGGGAAGGAATGCACTGAGAAATTGAAGCAGCCTGAAGCTCGTTTAATCTTACAGCAGCAGTATTTTGCAAAAGCCAGAGTCAAATGAGAACGCCACAGTGGCTAGTTACGAGGGAGCAGCGTTGATCGCAAAGCATTCCAAACCTTTCAACGAAGGTGCATTTAGGTGAAGGTGAGACTGTGTGATGACTATGGTGAAGAAAATCTGTCCTGAGAAGCAGCATGAGTTTGCTCAAGTCTGCCTGGCACGTAACACTGTGGCACGCAGGATTGAAGAAGTGTCATCGGACATCAAAAGACAATTGAGAGACAGAGGAAAGGAGTTTGACCAAAGCATAGATGCCTTGGACGCTGCTCAGTTACTTTTTTTTTTTTTTTTTAGGGGAGTGGTCAATGAAATGAACGTGACTGAAGAACTACTTGACCTTCAGAGCCTGAAAACCCAAATGAGGGGAACAGATTTATTCTCTTCTGCCAAGGATGACATGAAACTCCCGTTCAATAGCATTTCTGGCATTATTACGGATGGGGCACTATCCGTGACCAGTGAACAAAGTGGATTAGCAACACCGAAAAGTAACAAAGTAAGTGAAGAAAAGGGGGTAAAGCTGTAAAACGCCATTGTATCATTCATCAGCAAGTTCTGTGTGCTAAACATCTCCAATACGAACATGTTATGAAATTGGTGATAACAACTTCCAACGACATCCGCTCCAGAGCGCTATGCCAGCATCAGTTTCAACCATTTCCAAGTGAGATTCATGTGCATTATGGAGATGTTGTCTATTACACCGACGTGCAATGGCTCAGTCGGGGTTCTGCACTGTCACGCTTCTATTCTCTTAAGTAGCAAATTGGTGAGTTTTTGGCTGAAAAGGGACAATCTATGCTTCACAGGACCTTCAGGGTCAGATACAACCCCTTCAGTAGTACCATGATCTTGGGGAGGTTTTCAGCAAGGCTCTACCCCCACACCGACCTTATGAATGAGCTATCGACCTCCGTCCGGCCCTCATCCTCACAGGTGGCTGCTGGCTTCTTTGTAGTGAAGGATGGTGGTCTCCGACTCTGCATTGACTATCACCAACTCAACGACATAACGATCAAGAACAAGTACCCCCCACCTCTTATGAACTCCACTCTCGAGCCCCTCACTCAGGCTACTGTCTTCACCAAGCTGGATCTCAGAAAAGCCTACCATCTCGTCCAGATCCGGAAGGGGGGGACCAGTGGAAGACAGCGTTTAAGACTCCCCATGGTCATTATGAGTACCTGGTAATGCCATTCTGACTCACACATGCCCCAGCGGTATTCCAGGCACTCATGAATGACATCCTCCATGACATGCTTGACCAGTTTGCCGTGGTCTACCTTGATGACATCCTCATCTTCTCCAGGTCTCTAGAGGAGCATGTGCAACACATGCGGCAGGTTCTCAAATGACTCCTTTGTAACCAGCTCTTTGTCACGGCTGAGAAATGCCGGTTTCATCCAGGAAGGGGGTAAGACTCGGGCGGATCCTTGTAAGATCCAGGCCGGAGTGGACTGGCCAGAGCTTCCTCGGGTATGCTAACTTCTACAGGAAATTCATCCGTAACTACAGCGGTGCGGCTGAACCCCTGACAAGATTAACCTCTCAGTCCCAACAGTCACCTGGATCTTTTAGTTTATACATACATTAAAAACTTCAGGGTGGAAAGCTGAAGATGATAACATAAAAGCAGTTGCTTGCTGGTACGATATACGGCGATTTACATTTGATTCGATTAGTCGATCAATTGCAACTATTGGTGACTAGTTGATAAGCAAAATACTAGTTAGTGAGAATTGTTATTACATAGGTTACACGGACAGGGTTAGTGCTCAGCATCGACCTATGTTATTTATGTAAAATGCATAAAACATGGCAGGGAATGCTGAAAATGAAACCATAATTAGATACATGTGAGTGCATGTATGTATTTGCGAGTGTGTGTGTGCGCGCACATGGGAGGAGTGTGGGGCGCTCATAACTTCCGCCTCCGAATTGAATCACCTTCTCACCCTTCCAGCATACACACATATCACAATCATTCGTCATACCTAAAAAAAACAACAAAAATTGTTCATCAGTGCTGGAACCGTGAATTTGTCTTTTTTTTTTTTTTCCAGACTTGATGGGAGTTGGATGTGATCTCAATGGAGCCCATTATGAGAACGGAGAAGCCTTCCAGCCAAACCCCCTTTACAAGTGCACATGTATTGCAGGCGCCATTGGCTGTACTCCTGTATTCTTGCAGAAGCCTGCAGGTCTTTTGGGCCCCACCCCGCTGATAGGAAACCTGCACGCAAGCCTTCATAGTGGCAAGATCTCAAAGAAAAATTTACAGGATACAGCCTACATGTCAGGTGTGTATTTGGTGGGAGACTAACCATGCAGTGAAAAATTGCAGAAATATTCACCATTTGTCATGATTCTGTTTGTGACCAACAGGTGGCACTGTAGGGCTCTCCCTGCAGCTGCACACCTGTTGGTAGTTATGTAATTATTGCTATAAGAGGACTCCCTCCCGACCACTCATTGTCGGGTCATTGTTGCTGTTTGTTTGGTTCTGTTATGGAGATTTTGGCTTCCGCCATGGTTTTGTTTGTGATCTAGTTTTCTGTGTTTTATTAATACAATTTGTCAAGTTCACATTGCTCCTCCCTCCTGCTTGCTTTTTGGGGTCCACCACCACCTCGCAACATGACACCATTAGGGCTTGAGCAATGACAGCTGCAAAGTCCCTATTGTTTTTGTGTAAATTATTTAAATTATTAGGGCGTGACCACTAACCACTGTGATGTCCCGATTGTTTTGAAGGAATTAAGTGCCAGAGGAGAGACCGCTGCAAAATCCCTATTCTATAAGTAGATCCATCCCTTTTCTGATCCACTTATCCCTACAAGGGTCGTGAGGCATGCTGCAACGGTTGAATTCTTGTTAGGGCCTGAGCAATGAACGCTATGATGTCAGTATTGTTTTTGTACATTAGGGCCTGAGCAGTGATTGGCTGCAAGCGCAATTGTTTTTGTCTAAATTCTTATCCTTATTCTTATTAAGAGGACTCAGGCAGTGACTGCTGCAAGGTGCCTATTGTTTTTGTAGGAATTCTTCTTCTTTTAATAATTATTATTATCATCCATCTATTTTCTAATCTGCTTTATCTTCACAAGGGGGTGCTGGAGCCTATCCCAGCTGTCTTCGGGCAGTAGGCGGTGTAGGTGCCAATTTGACATTGGTCCAATTTTGTGTGTTTCATTTGCCATGTAGTATTAATATGTTCAAAAGGCATATGTCATAATTTAGTAGAAATAGTCTTCATTGTTATTGTATGCATGTTAGAGTGTTTCTTTTACAGAACTACTTGTTTTGACGTCACATGACTGGCGAATGAAGTCTGTGTTGAGAAGTAGTAAGTGAGTCAGACAGAAAGAGAGAGAGATGAGGCCAGCTCAAGATTAGAAGCGATACAGTTTTTTGACCATATCAACATACGAATTAGACAAACTGAAAAGTTTTTTGTATACTTTATTTTTTAATTAACAGAAAATACAAAGAAGCCATTGTCGTGTTGTTTGCGTTCAAGACTCGTCGTTACGCGGGCCTCAAAGGTGCACCGGAATAGCACCGACAGGCGGGGATCACCTTGAACTGGTTGCACATATAGACGAACAACCATTCGCGCTCACACTCACACCTAGGGACAATTTTGAGTGTCCCATTAACCCGCCATGCATGTTTTTTGGAATGTGGGAGGAAACCGGAGTACCTGGAAGTAACCCACTCAGGCACGGGTAAATATCCAAACTCCACACAGGGAAGTCGGAGCTGGAATCTAACCGGGTAACTTCTGCACTGTGAGATCCACGCGCTAACCCTTTGCCATTTATTATGATTATTATACCATTATTATAATTAATATGCTAACCAATCACATTTTTGAGAACCTAAACAACAAAATGGCTCTGTAGCAAAAAGCACTCACAGCATTTTTGATTTAGGCGGACATGTAGCACCCCAAGACGTACAAAACAATCTTGCAGCCATTGTCCAAAATGAATAGGATGTCAGATATGATTTTTTTAATGTCCTGTTTTGGCCCATTGGCAGGGGTCACTGACATAATGCCCGCAGGCACCATGTAGTCCCTACGGACCCCATGGGTAGCCAACAAGCCGGTTTCAAAATTACCTCACCAGTGATGCGGCATTGCCATTTTCTAGGAATGTTGTTTGTAAGTGATCATTTGAAAATGTAAAGGATGGGGGAAAAAAATAGAAATAAAATAAGAGAAATGAAGTTATACATATTAGTGTTTGTTTCTTTCCTAATTCTAAGACATAAATGTAATTAAATGTTTGTGGTTGTCTTTGCCAAGTTAGCTGATTCTATTCCCCCCACCCCCAGCCCTAATAATAATAACATGATTAAATGTATTTTGAGCACATTCCTTATTTCAGAAGTGCATATCCAAGTGGTAGCCCTTTGCACTCCTCAGTAGCCAAGAGGTAGCTCTCAGTTAAAAAATAAATAAAAATTAAGAGTTATTGACTCAATTTTGTGCAATATGTGACCAGCCCGACACATGAACAAGGACATACTTTAAACCTAGTTCTTTTTAGATGGTCTACCGCAGGGGTGTCCAAATGCTGCCGCATTCCTGTTTTTGGCCTGGTCAGCAGGTGGCAGCCTGACCAAATTTTCTGGTTGCACACCTGCTGCCAATCTATCAATCAAGGGACTGTATTTAAGGACCCTTCTGTCTGCTAGTTGTTGGAGTATTGTTTATGCCTTGCTGCTTCCTTGCTCATAGACCTCATCGTTTAGTCGCTTTTGTGCTCTCTGGTCCCTGTCTTGACCAGCGCTGTGTTATTGCTTGGTGCGATATTTGTACATTAAAACATTTTTGGCTACGGAGACCTTGTTTGGCACTTTTGGGGATCCAAAACTTGTTTCGATTTTGTCCGAGACGTGACAAATGCGGTCGGTCCTCAAGTGTCCTGACCTTTTTCCAGCTCTCCCAGGAGCAACACACCTGATTCAAATCATCATGATTGTCCTACTGCTGCTTCAGAGCTTGCTGACCATCTGAAGCAGGTGTGTTGCAGCCGGGAGAGCTGGAAAACAGGCAGGATAGTGGCCCTCCATGCTCTGATCACATGAATGTTTTCTTTAATCGTCTCATTGCAAGTCAGTTCTCTGATCCCTTTGATAAGCTTTGCGTTCCCCCTTCAAACATGGAGGAGCACACGTCTAGGTTGTACCTGTCACATCATGCTATATTGGATTCGGTGACTCCATTAAAAACTGTGCAGTCAAATCCTAGACTCGAGCCATGGGTTAATGACACAACTTGCGCAGCTATGCAGGAGTGCCGCAAAGCTGAATGTAAATCGGAAAAAGCCAAGCTGCAGCCCTCTTATCAAATCTAGAAAGACTGCTGGTGTAACTACCCGATCACAGTTAAACCTAATTTAGGTTAACCGTCAGAACTCAAAACTCACACGTACCATTTCATCAACTATTGATGTTGTACCTAAACACGCTGAGCCTATTTGCTCACACTCTTCACCTGAAATGTCCACAACACATTCCTGTAGTTTTTCATTGATGAGGTTTCTACAACTAAGACACATTTGACCCCTCTGTCCATGTTCCTTGTTCAGGGATGCCAAATTCTTTAGAAGCTGTGTCCTTGACATTTCTGGAGGACGTCGTTTGCCAAATTAACTCTTGATCAAGATGTGGTGTACATGAAGTTAAAATATTTATTGGGTAAACATAGTCTTGCAGGTCAGGTTTTAAGATCATGCAGGCCACAGAGTCAGCCCTCCAGTGATGAGTTTTTAATGATATCCTCCTTGCAAATGACACTAGGGACAATGTCTGGCTGGTTTGATATGGTAGATCGCAGTGGTCTGTTTTCTCATTTGCAGCACCTGGTGGGCAATAGCGGTAGCACCCTCGAGTGGATTAGGTGCTACAGTATTCGGCTGACAGAACTTTTTGTATTAGCTTTGGTTGCCCTGAGTCATGAATTGCCCGACTGTTGTGTGGTGTTCCACAGGGTTCAATTCTGGGGCCTCTGCTGTTTTCATCGTATCTGCTCCTTTTCCATCTGAAAGAAATGTATTTCCTTCCACTGCTATGTGCACAACTGTCAGATCTACCGTATTTTTTGGATTATAAATGTTTTTTTCATAGTTTGGCAGGGGGTACGATTTATACTCTGGTGCAACTTATAATAATGTGTAAATAGCTTCACACATATCATTTCACATGTTATTTTCACGCGCTCCAGACCTGTGTTGATAATTTCAACATTGCTGGTAATTTATAAAAACAACTGAGAAGGGCTGAACAAAAATGGCACCGAAAAGAAAATCATATTCTGGAGATTACAAGCTGCAAATAGTTAAATATGCAGCCGAAAACAGTAATCGAGCAGCAGAAAGAAAGAGTTAGCGAGAAACATGTAAGGGACTGGCAAAAAGCGGAGGTTATTCTTACCGAAATGAAGAAAACAAAAAAAGCTAATCTTGGACTAAAAGCTAGATGGCCGCAGTTAGAGGAACGAGTTCGCGCATGGGTGCTTGGACAACGTGCAGTTGCGTCTCCACGCCCAAGGATGTTGCCAAGGAGATTAATATAAATGACTTTGCGGGAGGACCTTCTTGGTGTTACTGCTTCATGCAACGCAATCGCCTCTCTATCAGAGCAAGGACAACAATGTCCCAAAAACTGCCAGCAGACTTCCAAGCCAAGGTTGACAGTTTCCGTGAGTTCATAGGCTCTCACACTGGACATCTGTACAAACCAGTGTGTGGGACAAGTCACGTGATAGCGAACTCGATTGCCGTGGAGGCGGAGAGCTTGTGAGAGGCAGCCAGCGTTAGCGAATGAGAGGGTTCTTTTGGAACTCCAGCGGCGGTCGACCCAGGCAGCTGGAATCCACCACCAGAGACCAACTAGCTGAACGCCAGCGAGCCTGAGGGAGCCGGTAAACGCACTTGCCACGTCAGCAACATCCGGGCCAGCAGCAAGCCCACTGGACACGTCACCAACTAGCATACACTCGGCTAGCAACGAGACCCGAGAAAATGCCACCCAAAGACACAAAGCAGGACGAAGACTTCCTGACCCTCACTCAAGTAAACAAATTACTCCAGCAACAGCAACAGGAAAATATCAAAGGATTTGTCAAGATGATATGACTCAACAAACTCACGACGAGTTGTCAGAGAAGTCCAAGAAATAAAAACCAGCATCAACTTTACCCAGAAAGAGGTAGACAACATTAAAAAAGTCAAATTAGTCAAACTGGCCATTCCAAAGACATGCAAACAGAAATCTACAAAATATGTGACAGCCTGCTAGCATTAACAGACAAGACGGACAACTTGGTAATTGATGGAATAGAGGAAACACCGGGAGAAACATGGACTGAAACGGAGGAAAAAGTGCAAAAAATCCTCAAGGAGAAGCTGCAGATACAGGGGCAAATTGAGGTGGAGAAAGCTCACTGCACAGGAAGGCAAGAACCTGGGAGACCTCGACCGAGGCCAGTTGTGGTGAAATTTCAAAAATACAAGGACAGAACAAGGATCCTCCAAAAAGCAAAATACTTAAAAGGCTCCAACATCTACATCAACGAAAACTGTACGACAAAAAAAAAGGTCCTCCCAAAATTAAAAGCTGCACGAGACAGCGGGGAAATTGCCTACTTACAGGGATGGCAATTTTCCGCGGATATGCGGAAATCTGCCGTTTTATTTCTTAAATTGATCATTTTTGTGAATCGTCGAAATCCGTTGAGAAAGTTTTAGAGGGGGTCGAGTTTTCACGAGCTCTCCCGATCAGTCTTTCCATCTTCTGATTGTAAACAGCCCTGCGATTGGACGTGTATGAAAGCTTCAAATAATCAGATCACTGGAAGCATTATTTGTTGCGGAAGTTTTAGCTCGATTGTATACGGCCCAGCGATTGGTTAACTACAAGCGATTGGACCAATCAAATTGCATGTAACATTTTTTTTTCCTGATTCATGGCGGCTTATTGTGTGTATTGTAGTGACCCGTGGATGCGTGGCACTGACAGCTCATGCAACAAAAGTGAAAAAACATGCCGACGGAGCAATTATTCTTTGCGATCGGCATTTTCCAAACAAACTTCGTCAGCGGATACAACGAAAGACGTTACGCACTGGGGTCCTTTGGCTGAACCAAGCAACGAATCTGCTCCACTGACGCCCCTTGCGATAGACAGGTACACCAAATAGTGTGTAAATAGTGTACTCTGGTGTGTAGACAGTGAGAAAACTTTGGAGAAAAAAAGTGAGTTAAAGTTATATTAAATTTGCTGATTAATGTTATTCCACAATTTCATTTTTCTGTCCTTTTTTGCATTAAATTGTTTCTTTCATTTCACTGCAAACCTCAGCTTCAGCCCCCCAAAAGTCAATCGTTACAACATTTCAGCTGAAAACCAAAATCTGTGTTGCCATCCCTGTACTTATTAACACATGACAAACTTATCGTCCACCCCTGCACCAGTCCTCCAACACAACAGGCTCGAGTTCAACACCATCAAGCGGCATACTGAGAACTGTTCACCACCCGACGACATAAACTCTGACTCCACTAAAGCAAGAAATTCACATACCAAAAACATGGACTTCCAACACTTTGATGATACTGACCACAAGCCATTCGACCCTGAGAACAACTTGGACCCGGACCATAACTTCAAGACCTGCAGCGATGACCGCAGCCAGCGACCGCAAGGGAGCCAGGAGACAACCAGCCAGCGACAACCGTGAGGGAGCAGGAAATTCACATACCAAAAACATGAACTTCTAACCCTTTGATGATAATGACCACAAGCCATTCGACCCTGAGAATAATCTGGACCCAGACAAGTAACATATTCAAGAACACATTAATAGATAACTTATTTATAAATAAGATCGATCATAAAGTGGACTTCTCGTTACAGATATAAGTGACCATCGACCTGTCTTTGCAGTTTTTCATAATTATTTTGAAAGAAAAACTAAGTCAACAACTCACATATCAGAAATAAGACTAAGAACCCAACGCTCCATTGATGCTTTTAAGCAAGACCTAGAAAAACAAAACTGGACCGAGGTCTACTCAAACGAAGACCCAAATACAGCGTTTGATGCATTTCAGTCTACCATAATCTCCTTATATGATAAACATTTTCCATTAACTAACGTCTCCAAAAAGTATAAAGACCCAAGTAAGCCATGGATAACAAAAGGCATAGAAAACACATGTAAAAAGAAAAACAATTTCTATAAATTGTTTGTAAAATTGAGAACTAACGAGGCAGAAAAAAATAAGACTTATAAAAATAAATAAGTAAATATCATAATGACTCGTAAGAGAGACCATTATCAAGTTCTATTAGAGCAGAATAAAAACAACACAAGAAATATGGAAAATACGTAATCAAGTAATCAGAAATAGTCCTAAAAAAGTGGATTATCCAGAGTATTTTATCAAAGGCAAAAATACTATTGAAAAAACTGCAGAAATAGCAATTGAATTTAATGAGCATTTTGTCCATATCGGCAGCAACCTTGCAAAACAAATTCCTGATCCAACAAACATGTTTGAAATAGATGCGTGGAAAAAAAACCTCTTCCACGATGTTCCTTACCGCTGTAAAACAATAAGTATCAAATATTGGCGCAAAATCCCCTTCTGTTGGTCAATGGGGAAGGGACATATTGCCATTTATTTGTGTGTCGCCACGGATCACTACTACCCGCTAATTTCAGTGAGAAAGGGGTGTAGGTGTTAAAAGTGACACCGAGGATGAATATTTCATTGAATTTAGTGATTTGGGGTGAAGCTGATAGTTTGCTAAATTTGTTGGCATGTTCTTTATGCTAGAGGTATCTGAATAACTTAATATGTTACGTTGTTACTGTACTGACATACCAGGCATGTAACGTTAGTATACCGTACACTTATTCAGCCTGTTGTTCTTATTTTTATTTGCCTTTCAAGTTGACATGTATGTTTTTGGTGTTGGATTTTATCAAATAAATTTCTCCCAAAAATGCGATTTATACTCCAGTGCGACTTATGTATGTTTTTTCCTTCTTAATTATGCATTTTTTGGCTGATGTGATTTATAATCCAGAGCGACGTATAATCCGAAAAATACGGTATGTCCCACTGACATACGTTCCAATTGAGACCACTTTTATCCTGTCTAGAGGAAATCAAGACATGGATGGAACTAAACCTCACACTACATTTGAGTAGTAGTAATAGTCATAGTCAGGACCTGAAGACATCAATATGATGGTATATGTAAAACAGAATACTATCATCCAATGACAATTCAAAATCTTTTTTTTAATATATATATTTTAAGGTACTACATGCATTGAATGAAATAAATAAAATGTGTTTTATTTGTTCATATTTTTCAATATTTGCTCAGAAAATTGTTTATGCCTTCATTATCTTAAAACATGAAGTTCAGGACATTTTGCGAACGACCGTTGCCTTGGCGATGCACAGTTCGCCACGAAAAAGTTAATTTGAAAGTCTTAACATGCACATAAACTCGTTCAACTTTGCACACATTTCAGGCCTAGCAAAACATTCAAGACCAAGTAATTTAAAAAAATGCCAAATGCAGTCTTTCAACTTAAGTAATCACAGAAAATACATTAAATGAAGCATGAAAAAATAATTTCTGGTTCGTAAATTTTGACGAAGTGAGATCCTGGCGAGATCGAGAAACTGGGAAGTGTGACGTCACCTCGTGGACAACAATTGCAGGGCTAGATATAGAAAGAACGAGCACAACGCCAGTCAGAAATTGATTTGTAAGGCGATGTTTCGCACTTCTGTGAGGGAGAATTGAGGTTTTTGAAGAGTTGTAATAAGAGGAGGTTGTTGAGAAGACGTAAGCCTGACCAAACATGTACAAGCTATATGCTTAGGATGCAGAAACGGTTGTGCATGAACGGCTGGACATGGAGTGCTGATGAGAACGGTTGGCTACAGAGGCTGCGATTATTAGCCTTGCATTATTTTTTGCGATTCAATGCAGTGCTGTGCGGTAAATTGTGTACGATGGCATTACCTTCTTGGTCCATTTATTCCTGCTAGCAATGAGTGCACACGCTATAGTATGTTGGTGTCCTACATTGTCATTGCTCAGATAGTTCTGATGTGTTGTCGGCCACTCCGCACATTATATCGGCAGCAATTTTTGATACAAATCATTAAAGATTGATTCCCTCCATGTACTCATATAGTTTGAAATATTTTTGTACAGGATTAGATCCATGTACATGTATAATACTTTGAATGAAATGTTTTCACAAACAGCCAGAGTTATTAATGATCACACTTTTATTTTTTAAATCTGGTTGAAAAAACAGACGTCTTCGAAGTGCTTTTAACAAGAATGGTCATCGCCACCGGCATGAAATTCATCCGCGTTGGAAGAACGTGACTGTAGGTTTTGCGAAGTGGTAAAGTAGAGGACCCCAAAAAGCAGGGAGGACCAAGGGTTGACTGACCAAGATGTATTGATCAAAAATACAAACAGGAGTACACTGAAAAAAACTAACTTAAGTTCTTGATCAAAGTCCTAAAAACCACAAGTAATCAAAGTAACTCAAACCTATGACAGAAACAAAACATGACAGCAGCACACAGACACTCACAATGATCCAACAAAGACTGACAAAACGGCAGGGAATGAAATACAAGCAAACTGACGAGACAACGAGAAACACCTGGACAAGACAAAGGCTTGAGGTAGATGATTGGTTAAACACAAGGGACCCGGATGACGAGAAAAGGTGGAGACAAAAAGGGCACATAAGGGAACCAAACCAAATGTAACCTAAACAAAAACATAACAAACTATCGTTGCAATTTTATGGTCTATTTACGTGCCCCACGGTTTTCTTTTGGTCACTCAAACAACAGTTTGCCTGTAAGTGAACAGTGCATTGTCACGGAGGCATTTCGCCAAATAACTTGATAACAATGGCAAAGGCAGTTAACAGGACAATCAATAACGCAGTACTATGGCTGACTGGCACGCGGCATTCTGTAAATGACGTAATTCATCTGAGATTTCTGAACAAAAGCACTTTCGTTGTTCAGCGCATTGTTATGGGTCTAATTATAAACCCGCAGTGAACTTTAATTGGGCATGTGGCCTGACTGTTATTTCCAGCCGTTTTTGCTGGGAATGGGGCTGGAGCACGAGGATGTGCCGCACCACAGAAGTGCTCAGAGAAGAAAATGGTATGTTTATGCAGGTTAAAGGAAAACTCTTGTCTGAACTGTCAGATCCAAAGTGGCTGCATGGCTTTGCTGTGTTGACATGACCCAGCATCTTGCCCAATGAAATCTGAGGCTGCAGGAACACTAACAAGTCATCACCCAGATACCTGACGCGGTCATGACAATCTTGTCCACTTTCCTGTTTGTTTGAGCATGTCAGCTTCCTTTGAGCATGTCACATTGTGAGGTGGTGGTGGACCCCAAAAGGCAGGCAAGGCAGGGGGAGGAGCAGGGTGAACTTGACAAGTTGTATTGATAAAAACACAGAGAAAACTAAATCCTAAACAAAGTTCTAAGAACAAGGAATCCAAAGTACCAAAACTTAACAATGACTGAAACAAAAAACTAGAACAGAACCATGACAGGAACAAACATGACAGGACAAACAAACAATGAGCCGACACTGAGTGGTTGAGCTGGGAGTCCTTTTAAAGCAATAATTACGTAACGACCAACAGGTGTGCAGCTGCAGGGAGAGCCCTACAGTGCCACCTGTTGGTCACAAACCAAAACATGACAACCAAACTAAACCGGTTAAAGACTGATCGGTGCTTCTCTGACTTAAGAGCACATCGGTCTGGCGTTGACATCTTTGCCAATCCTTCTCACAACTGATGTCCGCAGTGCGCCCAAAGACCTCCAAATTGAGTTAATTTAACTTCGAACTACAGTGGTCTGAAAATGAAGTTCCAGGATGCTGCACTCCAGGATTTTTACTGGCTGCTGGCGCTCACTTGATGCCACAGCTTGGACTTCAATGCTGCCCACATTCTGTCTATGTTTGGGATTACCTGTATGTGAGAACAAATGTTTTCCATCATGAATTTAAACTCTGTGCGCAGTCAATGATTGCGTTATGAGTTTATTAGTTTCAGAACATGATCAGTGGATCGTAGAGAGGGGATCCACTTAGTGTGTTCAAGGACACGCAGCATCTCCTCATCACAAACGTAGCTAAAAACTTGACCAACACAATGTTGTTTTGAACTCAGTCAACTTTTGTTTTGTCATTTTAGTTGATTACAAATGATTTATGTGTATCTGCCTGTTGCAAATATTCAGTTTGTAGGTGAGCAGTTTGGGTTTCATAAGATGACATATTCAAAGGATTTATGTTACAACAGAGCAAAAAGCTAACTTTTTTTTTCTATACAGATGTAATGTTGTAATGTCATGTTCATGACAACAGAAATCCAAGAAAGAAGTATGTGCATTTATTTGCATGTAAACCAGACATGGGCATACTACGGCCCGCGGGCCATATACGGCCCGTTGGTCTTTTTAATCCGGCCCGCCAAACATCTCCCAGTTATATCAAAATATAAAATTAATAATATCGTTTTCCCTGTAATGCCCACATTTCCCCAATAGATTGCGCGCTTGAGCATTTGCCCCCTCTTCTTCGCGGTTAAGCTTTTCCCAGAAGAAGCACTCTCCTTCTCTTATCCGAGGAATAAATGACAGCTTTGAGATAACGGAGGAGTTTTTGACCATGGAGTCCCTGAAGGGAACAATGCGGGGAGAGGATTTGTATGACAAGGTGTCTGCTGCCATCGAGAAACATAAACTACCTTGGAGTAAACTTGCCAATGTCACGACGGATGGATCACCAAATTTAACAGGAAAAAACGTTGGGCTGCTGAAACGAATCCAGGATAAAGTAAAAGAGGAAAACCCTGAACAGGATGTGATTTTCCTTCACTGTATCATCCAGGAATCACTTTGCAAGTCTGTATTGCAGCTTAACCATGTTGTGAATCCAGTCGTAAAACTTGTAAACTTTATACGCGCAAGAGGACTCCAGCATCGTCAGTTCATCACGTTCCTGAAGGAAATTGATGCGGATCATCAGGACTTACTTTACCACTCTCGTGTCCGGTGGTTAAGTTTGGGCAAAGTGTTTCAACGCGTGTGGGACCTGAAAGAGGAGATCGGCGCATTTTTAGAGTTCAATGAGAAATCTGACGAATTTCCTGAGCTACGAGACCAGAACTGGCTTTGTGATTTTGCGTTTGCTGTGGACGTTGTTGTAGTGTCATTCCTCTCTGTTAGTTGGATTTGAAAGAAACAAAGAGTATAGAATGCTGTTGGAGGTATTTCCTGCTCACTATGTTTACAATCACCTTTAGTGTCCCTCACCCCCACCACTTTTAGGACCCCTCCAGAGGACATGTTTTAACATCAAAAGAAGAACTGTTGTCTCAAGTATCTGTGTTGCAACTATTAAGGGACTATGCCTTGTGTTGAGGAAATTTCGCCTTACCATGAGAACTATGGATACTAATCTCTATAATGAACATCTGCTGAAGCACTTAAGACAAACAGGGTAGTGTTTTGCTTTCCTGCTCTCTTGTCCTTGGGCAACTTAACAACCCCCAAAGATCTTCCTCCCAGTCCTCCCATCTTTTCTACGTTCTTCAAGGCTGTCAAGTTCCCTGGGAAAGGAGCTCCAATCTCATAATTTGTGCACAGCAGATGTGGTCTGTACTTCGTCACCATGTCAAGATTGAACTGCATTGACCTTTCTTTGTCTCTGATTTTTACATAAGGGGAAGGACTGCCCGACCCTCATTTACATACTATGCCTATATGAACGTGTGACTGTATTTTTTCTGGGCTTCCTGATTCAAATCTGGACCCCTCAGGAGCCCGAATCGATTCGTAAACTGCAGTAAACTAAACTAAAAGCTTCGAAGACGACTGTTCATTGACTCCAGCCTGTATTTGAAGAACCAACATTCTCCTCGTCCGAAATTCAACGAACACGCGGGGGAGAGGAGGCCGTTCGTCCCCCAACAACGTATTTTCACACTTGAATGAGCTGAATGTGAAACTGCAGGGGAAAGATCAGTTTGTGCACGACATGTACAAACATGTTACAGCGTTCAAATCTAAGCTTGTTTTATTCTCCAGACAAGTTGCGAACGCATCCTTCACTCATTTCGCCACACTTGACACTCAGAAAGAGGCGACGCGATATGCAAAGAAATACAGCAAATCACTGGATGACCTGCACAGAGAATTCAGTCGCCGGTTCTCTGATTTTGAAAACATTGAAAAGTCACTTCAGCTCGTGTCTTGTCCCTTCTCACAAGACCCTGAAACAGTACCACATGAGGTGCAATTGGAACTGATCGATCTTCAGTCTGACGCCATCTTGAAGGAAAAGTTCAACACTCTTAAACGTAACGACTTTTATGCTTCACTGAACGAAGCCACCTTTCCAAACCTACGGAGGACGGCACAGAAGATGCTGGCCTTGTTTGGCTTGACCTATGTATGTGAGCAGACATTCAGTGTTATGAACATGAACAACCCCCGTCACAGATTCAGGATAACTGACCAACACCTCGGATCTATCCTGAGAATCGCCACAACAAAACTTACTCCAAACTTTGATGCACTGACAAAACAGGGAGATCAACAACACTGTTCCCACTGAAACTGATGGTGAGTTTTCCTCTGTGTTTATTCAACTGAAATGTAATTAAATTAATCATTAATCATTAATAGGTCAAATCCTGTATGTAATTTATATAACACTCCATCCATCTGTTCTTGGCTCGGCCCCTCTGTCAAATTTTAGAACTCATTGTAGCCCTCGAGTCAAAAAGTTTGCCCACCCTGATGTAAACCTTCATGGTTATAGTTTTCTGTGAAGTCTTGGTGAAATTATTCATTTTGAGAATATTTTGTTAACAATTACTTCTCGCTTGGGTCACATTTGCCGGAAGGAGCGTCGGAGAGAGAGAGATTGCTGGAGACAGAGACGAGATTGTAATTTCATTTGATGTTTTTTTATTATTTTCGAATTATCTACTGCTGGGTTACAAGGCCCACCGTATGTTGTATTTTATTTATTGAATGTTTGAGTCAAAGAGATAAATGTACATATTGAATGTAACAACTTTGTGTTAGTTTTCACAGCATTTAAGAATGGATGATTAATAAAACGATTGGACCGCATTGCGAGATGCGGTTCTTTACCAGTGGAGATGCACTCCACTGCTCGTGCTGTGAATGCGTGTGACCTTGGAAATACGTCGCAAAACATCTGGTGTTCCTAAAATAGTGGTGACATACTCTCATTTAGCGATGATGGAAGCGTGGGTAAAATGACGATAACAGACTGATGGACTGGCTGACGGGCCTAAAATCGCGGTGACAAACTGTAATTTAGCGATGACGGAAGCACGGTTAAAATAAAAACAGTGGACTGGCTTATTGTTCAAAAATAGCGGTGATGAACTGTAATTTAACAATGATGGAAGTGCAGTTATAATGATGATAGACTGATTATAAGAACATACCTGGATAGTACACCAAATCTACAGAAGGAGTATTTTAACTGTCATGGTCTTTCTGTTGACCACCTGCTGTCCCTCCAGTGGCCTGTTCGTGGTCTCGGTGTATGGAGTTGTCGTCAGATTCCCACAAAGTGCTTTTATATCTATGTGATCAACACACGTTCAGCATTAACCCTTTCATGCACCAATAATGATAACCTGATAATGTGATAAGCTGTCCACTGAAGTAACCGATGTCCCCGAAAGGGTTAATGTCAGACATTTTGATCAACATTTGTCTGTTTTTTTTTTCTACAGGCTTAACTTTCAAATACAATTCCAGCTATTTCAAATTGTGCTTCGGGGTCAGGCATCTCTCTTGATTCCTCTGCAATAATGCTTCAGGAGGCTTACAGTACATGCACACGTGTTTTGGACCTTAAGTGGTCTCTTAACATTCAAACTACGTTACATCTGCCAGAACATGGAAATAATTGGTCCATCACGGAGTAACCAATCAGTACTTTCGACCAAATCCTTTTTATGTTTTTGGCTGCTGTACCAATATAGTAAAACAGAACACAAATCCATGTTCGTAATGCCAATAATTCATGCACAGCATTTTAATACTCAACAAAACTGAAAAGTCCCAACAATAATATCCTTTAAATGTTATGTATAAAATGTATTTCACTCCCATCCCAACACACCCTCCCACAAAAAAAGACCTCACAGCATGCACATAAATTATTTTTCTTTTTCTTTTTTTTTTTAAATAGAAAATATCTGATTAATGTGTGTCACAGGATATTTTTGCCTCAGAGTTTCTGGCAATACCAAATGCTGGACTGTTTGTGGGGTTGTGTCGACTCCAACAAGTTATCAACTGTATCTACATTATCTGTTACATCTTCTGTTTCTATTGAATTGTATTTATCTTTCTAATTATTACTGAAGCTCACAAGGACCCTCCTTTGGCCTGGAAGAAGAACTGTCTCATCCAAACTACATTCTGGAGCCCCTGTTCCAAGTCCTGTGGCCTTGGCATCTCTGTGCGTGTCAACAATAACAACCACAAATGTGAGATGAGGAAGGACATGCGTCTGTGTCTACTTCGCCCATGTAAAAAGAGTGTGATCAACAGCATTCAGGTGGTTATAAAACATTCCCTCAAATTGTCAGATCAATATTGTCCATGTTTTTAAATCGGCTCCAATTAAAAGACTTTTAATTGTCAATTCTAGGTGCCAAAAGGGAAAACATGCCAACCGCAATTCCAGCCAAAACGAGGGGAAAAGTTTGTGCTTTCGGGCTGCACAAGTATCAAGAGTTTCAAACCAACGTACTGTGGTATTTGTGCTGATAAACGCTGCTGCTCTCCCAACAAGTCCAGGATGATCATGGTCAACTTCAACTGCCCAGGAGGCTCGAAGATAGAATGGAAGATGCAGTGGATAACATCGTGTAGCTGTCAGAGGAAATGCACTGATTCAGCTGACATGTTTTCAGATCTGCGTTTAATGTAACCAAGCCGGTCGTGATGGGCATGATGGTTATTTTCAGTATAATGAATCAGTTCATTTAAAAGATTCAAAGAAATTATTTGTTCAACAAATTGTTAATTTGTGAAAGAGAACGGCAGTATGTTCACTCACTGACTCATTCACGAATGACAACAGCATGGCAGTACCTTCACTCAGTCCCCGCGCCGCCTGCAATGCATGCTGGTCATTCAGTGGTCATGCACCAAAGATTCTCGAGTCGGTAAAGTCTGCAGTTCCTATTCAGTAGTCAGCCGACACACACGCAGCTGAGCTCAAATGAATTAAGAAAATATTATGCTTATACACAAAATGTGTGTGTGTGTGTGTGTATGTGTGTGTGCGTGCACGTCCTGAAATTATACACACTCGAAGGGTATGAATAATTTTGTCTTTGATTGTTGGCCTATCCCTATTACAAATAAAATAAAATAAAATTAGCGATGTTTCAATCCATCGTGGACTCGACCAAAGCTTTTAATTGCCGATAGATCACCCGATGTACCTAATTATTCTGTTGTGTGGTTCACCAACTACCCCGATATATTTCATTGATATTACTATTTCATGCAACTAGCAAAATAAGTACAGTCAAACCTCGGTTTTCGTCCATAATCCGTTCCAGAAGGCTGTTCGAAAACCGAAACCACGCTCTTTTTAAAATAAAAGTGTTTATTGAACATATCTGCTCACAATGGAAAGCAACCAGGCATAAAAATGTTTTTATCAAAAAACGAATTGGTCGAGAACCGAGACGTTCGGAAACCGAGGTTTGACTGTACATTATATATTACTGCATCTAGAGGTTTTTCTATTCTATACCCCCCTACAGAATTTATTTTCGCACTTCCTTGAGCGTAGCTCCAACAGACCGATCAGATGTCGTCTAATTGTCTTGTTGTCTGTTTAAGAGGGAGGAAATTCCATCTGTGCTGTATGTTGCACATACAGCAAACGCAGATCTGAAAACATGTCAGCTGAATCAGTGCAGTTGTATGTTGCACATACAGCACATTTGACAATAAAGTTGTACGTGACTTGACTTGCCTTGAGATGTCAGTAAAATATAGGCGACTGGACTGTCTCAGAAGTGTTTGTTATTTATTCCTTTGTTGCGTACAGCATTCACAAACAAGTAAATCACAAAATAAATTGTGTAGGTGAGCTATAGAAGTTATTTTGTGATTTCCTCGCTTGATTTTCTGTTTTGATGCATTGTTTTCAATTTTCGTAGTTTCATTGAAGGAATCGTTAATTTACGTTTTTCGGAGGAGGTAATGAACACCTCTCGAGTCGAGTGAAAGAAGAGAAGGCAACGGAGACGGACAAAGACGAACCTGTATTTGTTGAGGCTATGAAAACCATTAATAGAGTGTGCGTTTTAAAAAAACAACACCACAGCTCTCCTTTTTTCGGAGCTGCAACAAAAAGTTATTTAATAAAGCAGCGACACAGTTCACTGAACCAAAAGCAAGTTATAACATTGTAAGCATGTCTCCAGCAAGGAGCTACTTTAGGAGTCATCCATACACAATGTGCACCGGATTTTAAGGCGCGCTGGGATCTTTTAAGAAAATTGATGACTCTTCGGTGCGCCTTATAGTGCGGAAAATAGGGTAAGTTATTGTCATGATTTGGTTTGAGACCAATAGGTGGCACCCTTACAGCTGCACACCTGTTGGTCTTTGGGTAATTAGTGGCATAAGAGGACTCCTGCTCGACCACTCATTGTCGGGTCATTGTTGCCGTATATTAGCTGTTGTCATGTTTGTTTCAGTCATGTTTAGGTCATGGTTATGTTTTATCTTCAGTCATGTTTTATGTGTGATACTTTGGACTTTGTTTGTTTAAGATTGAGTTTTCTCTGTGTTTCAATACAACTTGTCAAGTACACCCTGCTCCTCCCTCCTGCCTGCTTTTTGGGGTCCACCACCACCTCGCAACGTGACAGTTATTTATTATTTCTGTGCGGCCCGGTACCAAATGACTCACCAGCCGGTAGCAGCCAGGGGTTTGGGGACCGCTGTTCTAGATGACGTCAACATTTTGAAACTACAATTAATTAAGCCAACGAACAAACATAAATAAACTACTTTGTTCAGTTACTGTGCAGTTTTGTTGACGCTGGGCTTTCCGCACATGCCACCTTCCAAATCTGCCTGTGGACACATTCAGTACTCGCCAGTGTCTCTGAAGAAGGTGAATGCTGATCACAGAAACTGCACATGGTCTGAAGGCAAATTAACAAGGCCAAAGTTTAGCCAAACATTGTATTTTCTTCACATCACAAAAATACTGCTGTCATGATTTGGTTTGGGACCAACAGGTGGCACTGAAGGGCTACCCCTGCAGCTGCACACCTGTTGGTCATTATCTAATTAGTGGTATTAAAGGACTCCCGCCCGACCACTCGTGGCCGGGTCATTGTTTGTTTGCAGCTGTCATGTTTGTTTCAGTCGTGTTTCGGTCATTGTCATGACAGTGATTAAAATGATACCATGGATTTGATGTAGAGGTAAGATCGGGCCAAAAAAAATCCAGCCCGACCCGAGCTCAACCAATTAACTTGATTTGCAGGCCCGAGCCCGAAGCAAACCCAACATAATATAAGTTAATTAAGTCTGTATAATTATTTACATATTTTAAACATTTGTTTCTGCAGAGGGTACATTAACTGACAATTTTCCATCATTGACGGATATTTTTTTAAGAGTTGTAGGGTCAAGTTCACCCTGCTCCTCTCTCCTGCCTGCTTTTTGGGGTCCACCACCACCACGCAACGTGACATTTGCAGTTCGTACAACTCAATAATAAAAATAAAAAGAAGTCAGCGAGAGAGAAGCCCGACCGGGTCGGGCTCGGGCCACCCGATCTTACCTCTAATTTGATGGGGTCTGAAGGGCAGGGAGTTGTGACGTGAATAAATGTGCATGTGTTACTTGAAAGAATTGCTTTATTTTAGACATTGATATAAACAAGGAACAAGACACACCTTTCATTCATTTTTATCGAGGAAAACTAGCATTTCCAAAGTTTTTGGTTTTAAACGGTTTCTTTTTGTTAGATAGGATTTCTCCTGCTTTTGAGAATAGTCTTTCACAAGGGACGGATGAGGCCGGGGTATAGTGAAAGGTTATTGCTAGTTTGTAGAGGTTTGGGTAGACTTGTTTGTGCAGCTTCCAGTAGTCCAGTGGGTTTGACATGTTGAGTTCGGCCAGATAAGTGTGGAACAAAACATTCAAGTCATTCAGCATTAATTTGAATACTGCTGTGTAATAAAGGAATTCACCTTTGCAGTGGTACTGCTTTTGAAGTAGCCAACTATCCTCCTACACTGAAGACGGATCTCAGACAGTGCAGTGTTTTCTGCCAGAGCCCTCTTCACGATCAGATTTAATGTGTGGCGCAGATGAAGGTCTCTGGCACATGCAGCCATGGTGGCTGCACCATCTGTCACAAGGCAAGTCACTTTGTTGGAAATGCCCCGTTGTGCCATGAGTGCCGATTTAACGGCAGCCATGTTCTCAACTGTATGGCGCTCAGGGAAATGGAGCACAGCTGAGTGCAGAGAGGTGTGCTCATCAATGAAATGACAAGTAACAGCCAGGTATGCATCTGTGTTGATGCTGGTCCACATATCTGCTGTTATGCTCACTGCAGAGGACTTTGCTACGAGCTCTTGGGCCTTCTCCTTTGCCTGCTGGTACCTCTCCTCCACCATGACTTTCAAAGTCTAAAGGAAACGAGAAAAAACACTATTGGAAGAGCAGTTGTGGGGGAATGGGGAATAATGATGCATGTGCTCTCATACACACCTGCCTGGTGGGGAGAACATATGTAGGGTCGAAAGCTTGGATAAGCTTCCTGAACCCTGTGTCCTCCACAAAACTGAAGGGCTGGGAATCTTGTATCACCATATTAATCAATGCCTCTTCCACTGCATCCTTATCCACTGCAGTTCAACAGAAACAGAGTTAACGATAGATGTCATTCATTTCCTCTGTCACATTTGAAATATACCTGGTAGGCTCTGCTGTTTTTTCATTTGCATGTTAAAATGCCTTACCTGGGTGTGGTTCTGTTTGAGTTGTCTCCTTATTTTCATGCAGGGCCCTATAATGCCTCAACATAGATTGGTACCCAAGTTCTTTGGAACAAAGTTTACACTTCACCTTTTGAAATATCAGCAAGTAGAGGAAAGACATTGAAACATGGGATGCACTGTGCTGTCACATTGATTTACAATATATATTCACACTGGTTATTATAATTTGTACCTTTTTAGGAGAGATCTGCTCAAAATGATCCCAGACAGCGGAAGTTCTCTTGTTTTTCGTTGTGGACGTGGGGTGCGTCCAAAGCCGTCCATTGCAAAACGAATCGGATTGTACAAGTACACCCTGCTCCTCCCTCCTGCCTGCGTTTTGGGGTCCTACAACATCCACCACCTCGCAAGCGTGACAGAATGACCCGACCCCCTGGACCCTGCAGGTACTAAGGACTGTTCCCTATTCCACCATGTGCCTGGCGGAGCACCTCTGCGGGCGACACCCTTTTCCCCTTCAGGCAGCGCTGGTGATGCGGCTGTCCTGTTTTTGTCTCGTCAAGCCGCGTCTACGGTGGGCCGAGCCCCGTCCGCGTCCCGTGTCTGTTCGAGCTGAGTCACATTCACGTCGAAGACGAGCTATGCCACGCCCACGTCAGGCCGAGCCCCCGTTCACGTCCGGCTGTCCCATGTCCCCACTACGTCGAGTTCCGTCCACATCAGGCCAAGCCCAGCCAAAGGGTCGCCGTCGCTTTTGTTCCTGTTCCCTGGCGAGGCGAAGGTCGCCGTCGCTTTTGTTCCTGTTCTCCGGCGAGGCGAAGGTCGCGTCGCTTTTGTTCCTGTTCTCCGGCGAGGCGAAGGTCGCCGTCGCTTTTAGTTACCGTTCCCCGGCGAGGCAAGCCTTTGGACAATTTTGGGACGTCTGGGACCCGTCCCTTGAGGGAGGGGTACTGTCATGTTTCAGTTTGTGACCAACAGGTGGCACTGTAGGGCTCCCCCTGCAGCTGCACACCTGTTGTAATTATTAGTTGTATAAAAGGACTCCCGCCCGAACACTCGGTGTCGGGTCATTGTGGCTTTTTGCTGCTGTCATGTTTGTTCCGGTCATGTTTTGGTAACTGCTACGGTTTAGCTTCAGTTACAGTTTTGTTTGTTACTTTGGATTTGTTTTGTTCTTAGGACTTTGTTTTGGTTTAGTTTTCTCTGTTTTTAAATACAATTTGTCAACTACACCCTGCTCCTCCCTCTTGCCTGCTTTTTTGGGGTCCACCTCAACCTCGCTACGTGACAGGATTGTCCCATTTTAGGCTGCGCTTTGAGGGGTGACAACTTTTTTCACGTTTGATTTTTTTTTCACTTTCAACTTTCAAAATGTTCAGTGGCATACGGCCAAGACATATATTTATTTATTTATATTTGGCACCCTCTATGAGCCGCAGCAGCAGGAGTGTGTCAATCACATAGTAACTATGATGCATATGTAAATAAAAAAACACCCAGTCCAAATCTTGCATATGACATAAATAGAGCCTTGAATATGTCACCAAACCGCAGGAACAGAATTTTTCTTCATGCCTGCTTTTTTTTGCAATGGCCATTTCAAAATCACGTGACATCAACCAGGATTATCCCATTTTGGGCTGCGCTTTTGAGGTGTGATAACTAAGTCATTTTTAAAAAAAAAATTCACGTTCAACCCCTCAACATGTTTAGTGGCATCAGACCTAGCCATACATATATAGTTTGTATTGCTTTTTTCTTCTGTATGAATAACAAAATGAGTGTTGTGTTATGACTCTATAAAAGTAACTCTAACTCTATATGTCCGATATTGTGTATTGCGTGGATATAGATATCAGAGTGAAAAAATGTTGTACATGGTAATTAGAACCTTGAAAAAGTAAAAAAGTCACAAAAACCATGAAAAATGTTGAAGTAACATACTTAATAACAAGCAAACAAAACAAAACAACCATCAACTAATTTACAAACTTGATAACAAATACAAAGAACAAACACAACACTTAACTTTTTTTTTTTTAACACTTTATAAATAGCGGTTGTGTGTTTGTGGCAGATGGCCCTTCCACAATAATTTGACGCGCGAAGGGGTTTCTCGCAAAAGCTGCATTGCTTTTGCCTTCTTGTGTCTCTACTTCCTGTCGCTGCTGCCTCGGCCTGCTGTGCAGCGGGACCAGGAGCCCTCTTTGCCCTCCTGAGGCATTCGGGCTCGGTGAGGGCGACTCCCACCTCGACCAGGGAAAGCCTCCTTTTATAGAGTTTTTTTTCATTCCATTTTGGATTAATGGAAATGAATAAAACAAAAGCATTGAATAATGAAATGTCCAACATATGGTAAAAGAGGCACATGGGCCACCTTGGGGTTCGCCTCCTGGTAGTGTAGGTGGAGCAGGCCTGCAAAACAAAACAAAACAAAACATCAGATGACAAGACAGCTTTATAGAACACATGCTAGGCTATCCCAACTTGTGCTTGCTTGGTCCAGGTGGTCCACTGCGCCTTTGGCCTTGTTGTATGCCAAGATGATGTTTGGCTTCTTTTGTGGACCCTCCTCGACCTGTGGTTCCCGGTGCTTTGTGCTAAGGAGCACAACATTCTTCCCCTTCTTGGGGACGTAGGAGACGAGGGCCATCGTTTTTGTGAAGGCAAAAATGCTGGACTTCACATGCCTGTTATGAACCTGGAGGAGTTGCGGAGGGAGCTCTGGTTTGTTCTTGCGAATTGTCCCAACTAGCGCGGTTTTTTTTTTTTAGCAGCTCAAGCGCTAGTGGGATGGAGCAAAAAAAAGTATCCACCATAATGGTGTGCCCCTCTATTGAGTCGCACAGTCTTAGGACGGTTTGCATGCCAACGTTTTTGGCACGCTCTCCTCCTGGAGGCTTCCCAAGATAAAACTCCAGCTTCCAGGCGTACGATGTCTGGACATTTATTCTGGAATGCACTGATCCAATGGGATGCAGTCGTGAGGCAAAAAACTCGAACACAGACCAATCAGCGATTCAAAACATGAAAAGTGCTTGACAACTGACTTTTGAATGCACCGACCCAATGGGATACAGTCGTAGGGGAAAAAATCCAACACAGACCAATCTATTTAGATTCAAAGAAAAAAAAAGATTGTTTTGCATTCGCAGTCTCTTCCCCGAGAGTGACACGTGATGTTTTCAATCCGTGGACGCACATGGTCGGCAACCTTTTGGTGTGTTTACGTGCATAAAGTCCCCGTACTCCTCAGACATGTAGTTGATGATCTTTCGACCAATGTAAAACTCGATTCTCAAAAAATAACACTTGATTTTCAAAACAACGTCCAGCCAGGAGCTATCGTTGCAATACGTTATATTCGTTAGCGGGTGCTGCTGCAAGCTGCTGCTGCAAGCTGCTGCAACCTCACACACACCCAGAGAACTGGGCACAAATACACATTTGCGTGCGTGATCTACTGGCGTTAAGACGAAAAAAAAGACTGACGAGCCCATCATGTCAAACCGCCGTAAAATACACTCCTAAAACGCGGCTGTTTCGCCTGTGCTGAGCGCGTTCACGCGAACGCGCGCGTCCCGTTCATTACGAGACCACACGGCCGGGGGATGCATTGCATAACAGCTTGACCAATTCAAAAGTCGATTTTCAAAAAATAACACCTGATTTTGTTTTGCCGTGCGCGCGAAAAAATGTAATTTATGTGCACCAATCTTAAGAGGTGACACCCGGAAGTAGTGTGTCTGGGTGATGTCTTTGCATGCTCTACAAACTGTTTGACTGTACTTGTATATACGATTTGAATCAAATGAGAGTTTTCATAAACAACAGAATTATTGATTGAGCCGTGGGTATTTGTGCAGAATTGAGAAAAATGCAAAATCGTCTTTATTGGCCAAGTATGTACTTTTACTATATTCATAAAAATACACAATGAATAAACCAACTGACAAAAATGTCAAAAGTGTCGAATTTGTCTCCGCAAAATTTCAGTTCGTGGATAACTGTTTTGGCTGTGGTGTACGCTACAATTAGTATCATCATAAACACGGACATGACAAATAAGTTTCTTTATGACAGGATATTTTGAATCATTTTTCATAAACAACAGAATTATTGACCGTAATGTAAGTCATAAACAAGAACCGTAATGTAAGTGAACAGTGCGGTGGTACCACCCAGTGACAACTGTGAGGAATACGCAATAAAATTTATGCTCATGGTGTCATCGCTCAGTATTTTACTTTTTTTTCAGGTGTACTTGTGGTAAATGCCAGCAAAAACCTACAGCAGTTGAATGTGTTTGCTGCCATGAAATTCAAGAAGTAGTGACTGTACGTCGACAAGGAGAGGAACACTTCAATCAGGTGCTCGACTGCATCACCAACCATCCTGGACTCAATGCTGTGTGCCTAGACCCATATCCTGGATTCCTGCACAGGTGCTACACACCTGATTTGAATGATCATTATCAGGGTCTGACGAGGCCTGACCTATTGGAATCAGGTGTGTTGCAGGGAGACTTGGAAAACATGCAGGACAGCGGCCCTTGGGATGATGGGCCATATGAGGATGCCAAGTATAGGCACATTGCCTGCCAAGTATAGGCACATTGCCTACAGACAATTGGTGCGCTGGTGCTGGAAGTTTCTTTGTCAGGACAACCGTGTTGTGCTCCCAGCATGCGCCATGTCTTGTATCAGGGCACATTTTCCACCACCAGGAGAAGAGGAGTCAGCTGTATTCAATAGGGGTTCGTGTTTCACAGAGAAATGTTCCAGAACTATGATTTGGACTGGTTTTAGAGTGGTTAATGTGGACATGGTGTCTATCATAACAAAATACTGTAATAAAAATAAACAAATGAGGACAACTGAATACAGGGAATGTAGTTTCCTGAGGAATCTAGTCTGGTGCTCGGCAATAACAGTTGACTTGTCCGGCCTGTTCACTGCTGCTGTCAGGAATTGCGGGTCGACACACACATCACCAGTTCTGGACTTATTTTGAATGGCAGTCATTCATCTAAAAACAAAAAACAACATATTGGGATGATAAATATTTGGACGACATATGGGCTATACTCAGTATGTCATGCATCTGCCTGGAATTGCTTTTTATTCAATAACTTACCATAAGTTGCATCCACCAGTATCTTTCTCAGAGAATACCCACCACTCTTATATTTGGGATAAACGATACAGTAGGAGTGTATTCCTTCCTTTGTCACTTTCTGTGGTCTGCCAGCATTTTCATTATAATGCATAGCAGCAAGAATTATTCTGGAATAGAACAAATGCCTTATCTTATTTTAAAAAATTGTCAAATTGTGATGAAATAACTTTATATATCAAAGTTGTATTCAATTCAATTCAATGTTCATTCATCAACAAAGCAGCGCTGCCAACCTATTGAAATGTATTTCCAGAACAATTTGTCTGACTGCCATTATTACTCATCGCTGATATGAATAGCATCGATCGGGGTTTGCCTCGAGCCGAAAACTAACGTCTCTATCGCTAGCTTCTCCTGTTCACCGTTGCTAGCTTCTCGAGTTAGCTTTCGGCTAACGTCGCTACCTTCTTTTGTTCATTCCACAAGAGTTGGCAGCTATGCTTTGACAAAATCATCAGCTCGTTTGCCTCGAGCCGAAAACTAACGTCGCTAGATGTCTTTTGCTATCCTTCGCCACTGGTACGTCGATTGCGAACAATACCTACACCGCCGTCTACTGTTCATTCCACAAGAGTTTTCCTAGGATGGGCAGCTGAGGCATGCTACCAATGTTCGAGAAAAGGTTCTTTTCTTGATTCATATGCACACAAACCCCCTGCTGGTCAAAACTTTTATTGATTGAACTGTGTGGGGCCTCTTAGTTGGGAATAATTACTGCCAACAGAAATAAAAGCCCATTCAGCTATGCTTTGATTAAGCAAAATCATCATCTTGTGATCTTTTTCTATCTTGGACAAAAATCACACTTACAGGGTTTTAGCCTTGCTTTTGCACTTCCCAATGGAGAGGATCCTTGATCTTAAGCAGACCGGTTGAGTTTTTCTTGACTCTGAAGCAGTCATCTCCAGAGTTGTTTCCTGGAAGCAAAAAATGGAGATGTAAATCAAAATTAAAATACTGCAGCTCTTTCAGCTCCAAATCCTGTGACTTGGAGGTGAACGAGATGACCCCATGATGGCGTGAAATTCATTCGCTTCGTGCGAATAAAAGATGTCCAATTAAGTGCCCAGATGCTATCCTTGAAACGGGGAAAGCCACTGGTACTGTCGTTTTTAGGCCTGCCAAAGCTGCCCCCACAGAACTCGCTCCAATAATGTGCACCTACCTCTTGCTTTCACACACCTCCAGCTGTGGCAATGAAATATAAACAACAAAGGTAAAAAAATAATAATTTACACACTTTGCTGTTCAATGGAAGGAGAGTGCTGGGGTCCAGGGCTTTTTTACCACTAAATTGCGTGTGAGCCACACACACAGCATGGCGCAGCTTCAGCTCCTGCCAAGGCAATGTTTGACGTCATTAGATCCGAAAACTCCTAGATACAAGATGCCTCCTATAACACCACACATTTTCTCACATTCAGCCTCGCAAGAAAACCTAAACATGCTTTTGATTTGCCCCATCCTCCATAAGTTTTACGTCAGGTTTTCTGCTGTGTGTGCCTGTGGGAGGGCGTTGCTAAGGGTTAAACAACATCCAAGAATCTGGATTCCAGGGTCAAACTAACAGCGCGACTTTCTGGACCTCAAACCACGAAATAACGGAAATATGCTTATAATTATTCAGCCATTCTAATCCTATGTCCTCCATACAGTGAAAGGCTGGGTGTCTTTACTCAAAAACATCATCCAGGTTTCTTTCTGCTCACTGGGAGAGAAATTAAAACGTTTTTCAAATGATATAGCTTTATATTACTTCATAGTTAATAACAGAAATTTAAAACTTTCATATAAATCACTGACATGTTGGGTCCAGCTCCAGCAGGATTCTCCTCAAATTAAAAAGCACGAAAATCCTCAACATGATGAGGTGTTATTGTTATAACCCAATTCTTTGGCACACACCAAACACTTACGGCCCATCCTTATTAGGAGAGATCTAACCCACATTGGACTTTCTCTTTCTCAACTAGTTAATGTCCCAACAAATCACCAACATCCCACCAAGCTAGTGACTCCCGCCGAAGTCTCTTCCTGCGTCAGTGCTCAGTACACTGATTGTTCCGACGACAAGCTGGACGCTCACATTCGCGGGTACCCGCCTCACGACAAAGAAAAATGATTCTGATGACCTGAAGCATTCTCATATCTCTCATGTCGCTCTAGGCACTGTTGGTGGTGCGCCTGGTACAGGGCAAATCTTCTTCCAAATCTCTCCCTTCATTCTCTATCCATGTCAAAAATCCAACAGGTGTACGTTGTCCGGGTACAGAAGTGTAAGTGCAATGCGCGCGCCAAATGTATCACGTGAACACCATGCTCCTCCGGCCTTTGATTTTAAATACTTCTTAATTGATGCGAGGGGAGTGGGGGGATGGAGTGAAAACTCAACTTAAAACATGATTAACCCTTTCATGGTCTTCTCACTTTAACGTTTCATATAAAACATAATCAGAAATTCACACAAATTATAAAACTATATAAAGTAGAAAAACTGTAACAACATTTCAAAACACTTTAGTTATTAATTTATCTAATAAAGAAATTAAAACAAATAAAAACATCTGCACCATTTATGGAATGTTCTGCTTCGGTTATTACAGTTTGGTATCTTGTCAAAGATGTTCCATATTTATGTTTGTCCGTTTGGCGCATGTTCCACCACCACAGTTGTGAATGAGGGATGAGTGAATCATGGACTCTGTTAAGTGCTTTGAGTGTCTTGAAAAGTGCTATATAAATCTGAGGCATTATTGTTTATTTTATTTTCCAGGCTCTTAAGGCAATGGTTGAGGAGAGATTCCATGCCGGAAAGCAGAAGGCAAAAGAAGAGGTCCAGAAAGCTAAAGCTTGCAGCCTGACTGCTGACATGTGGACCTCTATGAACATGGAGGCCTATCTTAGTGTGACGTGTCACTTTATTACTGAGGACACTCTCAACACCATCCTGCTGGGAGTGGAACATTTTCCACAGAGCCACATGGCAGAGAACTCGGCCCAGGCAGAGACAAAAAATGATGGCCGAATGGGGAATAAAGGAGACGGTCAAATGCCTGATCACAGATGCGGCATCCAACATGATAGCCTGTGCACGCACTCTGAGTGTAAGGCAAAGCATTTGTGTTGCACATTCCCTAAATTTGATTGTGTGAAAGTCATTTGACCAGGTCCCTATCTTGTCAGAGATCAGGGCAAAAACCAGAAAAATTGTGGCCGATTGTGTCGAACCTCCACAACAGCAAAAGAACGTCCTGGCCACATGCAAGAGTCGATGGGAAGACCAAAACACAAGTTGCTGATGGAGGTAGAACCCTGCTGGAATAGCACACTGCTTATGCTCCAGCGTGTCTTTGAGCAGCGGGAAGCCATGGGGGCTGCCCTTGCTTCTCTGTCGATGGACCTTCCCTAACTCACGTCCAGTGTCTTTAAAACTATCGAAGAAGTCATTAAAGTGCTTAGCCCATTCCACCAGGCAACTGTTGAGCTTGCAGAGGAGAAACCGGTGTCTGGGTCTAAAGTAATACCACTAATGAAAATGCTTCTACATGCAGTGAATTGTGAAGCATCGAATGTGACGACAGAAACACCAAAAATGTTGGCAGACATTTTAAAGGGAAGGCTGAAGGATCATCTGTTCAAATTGGAGACTGCCAGTGTAATGACACTAGCAACACTGCTGGATCCATGTTTCAAAGTACTGGGATTCCACAGTGTGGTGTATTAACCACCATAGTTATTTGTATGTTGTTTGGACACATTGACTTTCCGTACTGGGTATTGCCATCTACTGCGCATGTGTGAAATGTTTAACAGAATGTCTAAATCTCTTCCCCACGTTGTTAAGGGTGGAACTCGACGGTCAAATATAAAACAATAGAAAACGCGTGTGTCTGCTTCGTCATTCAAGACACCACACACAGTGAATCGAGGGCAAATGAGGCTGTAAAAAGACTGAAACTGGAGTGCGCCAACATCATCTCTCCGCCAGCAATTGCTCCACAAAGACCTCAAGGGAGGGATGAAAATCCGGTGGCACAATCAGCATCTCGCTCAGGTAAGATTTTATATCATACAGTGAAACATCTCTAGAACGAAACCTACATGGGCGAAAATACCCCCTAATGTGAAAAAATGTTCATGCTTTAACACCATTCCCATTCTCCTGCCCCCCATACGACGAAAAAAAACCCTGTTGCGTTATACGAAATCTTTTTCTCTGCTCTTGCCTCGCGAGATATTCACTACAACGAAGTTTAATCCAACGGCGACCTGTTCTGCTTCGTTCCGAAACGGCAAAAGCCGTGTAAACCACTGGTTTACACAGCTCTGACTTTTCTGAACGCAACATACTCATAGCTGCTCTTGCCATTGGCTTACTGAGCATCATCCCGGCCTCCGATTGGCCAAGAGGGACCTCACTGTCTGTGTGTAGACAATGTAGCTTGAGCCGTGGGAAGATAGCGTGGAATGCATCCGATTAGCTGCTCAGAGTAAATTGCTTCTGGCTCGACGGACATTCAAATAAACGAATGTTTCCTGGAATGATTTACTTGTTACTTGAGCAACGCTGTCTTGGGTGGCGATCGAGGGGAGGTCGAGACAGTGAGATAGTGGATAGAAAAGCCACCGGGTCCAGGAAGTACAGTGTCCGTTATTGTTCGATTCAGACGCAGCATGAACGTTGCATTGCTAAAATGGCTACAAAACGGCCCTTTCGATGTCAAGCAGCTAAGACAAGAAGCGCTCTGACACTGGAAGAGAGGGGAAAATGAAAGACGGAAGAAGCAAAATAAAAGACATTATCCAAGAAATTGATGTAAGTGAAAGTGAATTCTGATCGTACATTTCTCAATTTCTTTCCCTTTTTTTCTTTCTACACTGACTATAGAAGTGTTAAAAAAAAATGTGGGCTCATACTTATGCACTATTTGAATAAAACTAAAGAGTACACATACGTTTGTGTGTGTGTGTGTTTACATCTGAGATCAAATTTGCTACAGTGAAAACCCCCCTGTTGTGAAAAATGTCTTGCCGCAAACATGATTTCGTTGTAGAAGAGTTTCACTGTATCTTTATATGTTTACTATAATACTATCATGAACTATGTTCTTTCTTTTGTGGAGTCTATTTGACACGTCTGTGAATGAGAGACGGGGCGTGTCCAATGCAGAAGCAGAGGCGATTGTGGAAGTAAAACGGTACCTCACCCAAAAATACATTTCAAGGAATGAGGATCCACTGCTCTTTTGGAAGGACCACCTTCTTATCCACATCTGTACCAGTTGGCACTTCAGTTCCTTTGCACGCCTGCTTTTTCTGTCCCCTGCGAGAGGGTTTTCTCAAAGGCAGGGAAAATCATATCCAAAAAAAGGAATCAACTGAGCCCCAACACAGTCAAAATGATTTTATTCCTTAACAAAAATCAATCAAATACACCATTCCCTCCATCCAATGTGTGTCCCAGTGACACAAGCACATCAAGTAACTGAACATACAACTGACAAATATACGGACAATATTTAATGGACAAAACTTCCATTATTTTGTGCACAGATTTACTGTTTTGTTGCCTGTTAACCACATAACATATGTGTTACATTAAATGACCAGCAGATGTCAGCACTACTAGCTATTAAATGAGGCCTCGACTGATCAGCCTTTTGGCGAAGCAATTGGCCCAATAGACTCAATACATTCACGGGGCTTCATCCCGCCATCACTAGCAGTCGATCGTCTGGACCAGGTAACCACAGGTTTTGTCTTTGTCAAAACTTTTGCATCAAAGCTTCAGTGATGTTGTGTGTGTGTAATTGAAGGCATGTGGAACATACTCATGCCGCCGCCGAGCAACGAGGTGGCCCATGTGTGTGTTCTACCACATGGTGGACATGTCCTGCATACGCATGTGGAGCCCAGCTGGAACAAGGGCAAGCTGCACAGGCGTCGGCTCTTCCTGGAGGAAGTTGGGACAGCGCTTCTGTCAGCAGGTCCTCAGCAGGCATGTGGAGCAGCAGGAGGTGCAGAGGCAGGTGCAGCATCATCAATTGACACAACAAGAAAAAGGCGCAGATGCCGTTTCTGCACCGAAAAAGTGACGCGGGCTTCACAGCTCTGTAGCAAATGCGATGCACCCATTTGTCACAAGCACACTCAAAGACAATGCCCAAAATGTTGATGTGTTGATTTTCAAAGTTCCAGTTTGTTGTTTGTTGTTTTTGATGTTCCATAAATTCGGTTTGTTCTAAATTCTTCTAGTTGTGCCTTTTTAACCCTTTCATGGTTAACATATCGCTCTAATTTGTTCATCTTGAATATTCCAATTTGAATGTGTTTTTTTTATATATATTGCAAATAGTTACTTTGACTCATAGTACAATATTGCTTTTATTGTCCATAGAGGGCATCAAAATAAATACAAACTATATATGAATTGATAGGTCTGATGCCACTGAACATTTTGAGTGGTCGCAAGCAAAAAAATATTCAGAAATGACTTTGATATTACACTTCAAAGCCAAGGTACCATTATGGAACCTTTTTTCCAATGTGTCGTAAGAAATCCCTGACAAAGAAGGGTTTAAGTGCAGCCAAATTTCCAAACATCCAGAAGATGGCACAGAGAATGCTGGTGTTGTTTGGATTGACATATGTGTGTGAACAGACTTTTAGTGTGATGAACACCAACAAAGCACCCCACAGATCCCAGATGAGTGATGAACACCTCAGATCTGTTCTGAGAATTGCGTCAACACGATTACAGCCAGACTTCGATGCACTGGCTAAAATGGGTGATCAACATCACTGCTCCCATTTAAAAGTACAGTATGTTAATACTTCAATGCTTTTGTTCTGTTTATGTTTGATATTTTGTGATATGTTAATAAATCTATCTTGTGCTAAACGGACCCATCTATCAATTTTTAAAAGTCAATGTGGCACCCGAGCCAAAAAAATTGCCCACCCCTGTTCAAAAGCATCTTCAGTTTAAATTCTTGGCCAGCACATACAAATAAAGAGGAAGCAGTTTTCTAAGTATGTCAAAAAGCAAACGCATCTGCGACATATAATGAAAGGACCAAAAAGTTAAAATCGCATGTTCGTTCTTAATTCATATATCATAGCTGTTTTAAATGAAGAATTATAGTAATTACAGTCACTGTGTTGCTCCTCTTTATACCCTGAAATCTACTTCGGACCCCAATCTTAGTGCTTGGGGTCCGGTGCCCGACTTTGGGAACCACTGCCATAAGGAGCAGTTGGTAACCACGGTGTGGGCACTACATGAATAAAAATGTTAATCATCATATCCTGTACACCAGGCATGTCCAGCTCTGGGCCAGGAGGGACACTTTCCTGCCTGTTTTGCGTCTGTAACACACCTGATTCAGAAGATCAGCTCATCAGCCAGCTCTGAAGCAGCAGTAGGATGATCATGATGATTTGTATCAGGTGTGTTGCTCCTGGGACAGAGTGCAAATAATGACGATTAGCATTAGCCCGAAATGGGAGGAAATTATGTACTGCAAGCACAGATATGACTTCTTTCTGCCGGAATATGGAAATATTAAAAATATACTGTATTGTGCTACAACTTTAGGGTTATCGGCGTATAAAATCCTCCATATAGCGACATCTGAAAATTGTTGGCAACAAATTACTTCTTCCACATAATCAACAAAGAAATATAGTTCAACTTACAGCAAAGAATAACTTTATTAATCTGTAACACAAAAGATCAATTTGACTGAAAAAAAAATCATTGTTTAAACTGGCAACATTTATGTCCAACTTATTGCGCCATTTCATTCTGAAAATTAAATGAAATAAATTTAAATTCAGTTCAGCAACATTAACTCAGGAGCACAATATATAAAACACAATTTTTTTTCTTTTAATCAAAATGAGGAAGTCAGTTCCTACCACATTCCAAAAACATGCAAGACAGGCTGATTGAACACTCTAAAGTCTAAATTGTCCCCAGGTGTAAGTGTGAGCGTGGATGGTTGTTCGTCTCTGTGTGCCCCGCGATTGTTGGCAACCAGTTCAGGGTGTCCCCCGCCTACTGCTCGAAGACGGCTGGGATAGGCTCCAGCATCCCCTGCGACCCTTGTGAGGATAAAGCGGATCAGAAAATGGATGCATGGATGGATGTATCACGGAACGTGATGGGAGTGAGCATCCTATCTGCATGATTTGCAACGCCAAGTTGAGCAACTCTAGTCTCGCACCGGCAAAACTAAAGGAACACTTCTTGAAGCTGCATGGAAACAGGGAATACAAGAACACAACACTTGCTGAATTCAAGGTGAAGAGAGACAGTTTTGATGAAAGGGTCACTCTGCCTGCTCTTGGATTTGTACCTGTTGACAAACCGATCCTCACAGCATCGTAGAAAGTTGCTTAACTGATCGCAAAGCAGGGCAAGCCACACAGTCAATAATATAGTTATAAGTACACCTCTGCATAACGCTGTATCCTTATTAACGTATAAGAGAATAAAAAAGAAAGAAATATGAACCAATGTACAACAAAGAACTTTTTTAACTGTAACAGACCAATTTACAACAAAGAGCTTTATTAACTGAAATTCCATCCATCCATCTTCTACCGCTTATCCGAGGTCGGGTCGCGGGGGCAGCAGCTTTAGCAGGGAAGCCCAGACTTCCCTCTCCCCAGCCACTTCTTCCAGCTCTTCCCGGGGGATCCCGAGGCGATCCCAGGCCAGCTGGGTGACATAGTCTCTCCAGCGTGTCCTGGGTCGTCCTCGGGGTCTCCTCCCAGTGGGACATGCCCGGAACACCTCACCAGGGAGGCGTTCAGGAGGCATCCTAATCAGATGCCCGAGCCACCTCATCTGGCTCCTCTCGATGTGGAGGAGAAGCGGCTCGACTCTGAGCCCCTCCCGGATGACCGAGCTTCTCACCTTATCTCTAAGGGAGAGCCCGGACACCCTGCGGAGAAAACTCATTTCGGCCGCTTGTATCCGGGATCTCGTTCTTTCGGTCACGACCCACAGTCCGTGACCATAGATGAGGGTTGGAACGTAGATCGACCGGTAAATTGAGAGCTTCGCCCTTTGGCTCAGCTCCTTCTTTACCACGACGGACCGATACAACGTCCGCATTACAGCAGACGCTGCACCGATCCGCCTGTCGATCTCTCGCTCCCTCCTGCCCTCATTCGTGAACAAGACCCCAAGATACTTAAACTCCTCCACTTGGGGCAAGATCCCCTCCCCGACCCGGAGTGGGCACTCCACCCTTTTCCGACTGAGGACCATGGTTTCAGATTTGGAGGTGCTGATCTTCATCCCAACCGCTTCACACTCGGCTGCGAAACGCTCCAGTGGGAGTTGGAGAGCCCTGCTTGAAGGAGCCAACAGTACCACATCATCTGCAAAAAGCAGAGATGCAATACTGAGGCTACCAAAAAGGACTCCCTCAACGCTTCGGCTGCGCCTAGAAATTCTGTCCATAAAGGTGATGAACAGAATCGGCGACAAAGGGCAGCCTTGGCGGAGTCCGACCCTCACTGGGAACGATTCCGACTTATTGCCGGCAATGCGAACCAAACTCTGACATCGGCAGTATAGGGACCGAACAGCCCGTATCAAGGGGCTCGGTACCCCATACTCCCGAAGCACCCCCACAGAACCCCCCGAGGGACACGGTCAAACGCCTTCTCCAAGTCCACAAAACACATGTGGACCGGTTGGGCGAATTCCCACATACCCTCGAGGACCCTGCTAAGGGTGTAGAGCTGGTCCACTGTTCCACGGCCGGGACGAAAACCACACTGCTCCTCCTCAATCTGAGGCTCGACTTCCTGACGGACCCTCCTCTCCAACACCCCTGAATAGACTTTACCAGGGAGGCTGAGGAGTGTGATCCCTCTGTAGTTGGAACACACCCTCCGGTCCCCCTTTTTAAACAGAGGGACCACCACCCCGGTCTGCCAATCCAGAGGCACTCTCCCCGATGACCACGCGATGTTGCAGAGGCGTGTCAACCAGGACAGCCCTACAACATCCAGAGCCTTGAGGAACTCCGGGCGGATCTCATCCACCCCTGAGGCCTTGCCACCGAGGAGCTTTTTAACCACATCGGTGACTTCGACCACAGAGATTGGAGAGCCCACCTCAGAGTCCCCAGACTCTGCTTCCTCCAAGGAAGGCGTGCTGGTGGAGTTGAGGAGGTCTTCGAAGTATTCCGCCCACCGGCTAACAAACGTCCCAAGTCGAGGTCAACAGCGCCCCATCCCCACTGTACACAGTGTTAGTGGTGCACTGTTTCACCCTCCTGAGACGCCGGATGGTGGACCAGAATTTCCTCGAAGCCGTCCGGAAGTCGGCTTCCATGGCCTCGCCCGAGTTTTTGCCTCGACGACCACCGAAGCTGCATTCCGCTTGGCCAGTCGATACCTGTCAGCTGCCTCTGGTGTCCCACAGGCCATGAAGGCCCGATAGGACTCCTTCTTCAGCTTGACGGCATCCCTTACTGCTGGTGTCCACCAGCGAGTACGGGGGTTGCCGCCACGACAGGCACCAACCACCTTACGGCCACAACTCAGATTGGCCGCCTCAACAATAGAGGCACGGAACATGGTCCACTCTGACTCAATGTCCCCCACCTCCCCCGGAACATGGGAAAAGCTCTGTCGGAGATGGGAGTTAAAGCTCCTTCTGACAGGGGATTCCGCAAGACGCTCCCAACAAACCCTCACAATACGTTTGGGTCTGCCAGGACGGACCGGCATCTTCCCCCACCATCGGAGCCTACTCACCACCAGGTGGTGATCAGTTGACAGCTCCGCCCCTCTCTTCACCCGAGTGTCCAAAACATGCGGCCGCAAATCCGATGATACAACCACAAAGTCAATCATCGAACTGCGGCCAAGGGTGTCCTGGTGCCAAGTGCACGTATGGACACCCTTATGTTTGAACAAGGTGTTCGTTATGGACAATCCGTGACGAGCACAGAAGTCCAATAACAAAACACCACTCGAGTTCTGATCGGGGGGGCCGTTCTTCCCAATCACGCCCCTCCAGGTCTCACTGTCATTGCCCACGTGAGCATTGAAGTCCCCCAGCAGAACAAGGGAGTCCCCAGCAGGAGTACTCTCCAGCACACCCTCCAAGGACTCCAAAAAGGGTGGGTACGCTGAACTGCTGTTGGGTGCGTACGCACAAACAACAGTCAGGACCCGTCCCCCCACTTGAAGGCGGAGGCAGGCACTGAGCCGGGGGGCAATGAGTATGCCCACACCTGCTCTGCGCCTCTCACCGTGGGCAACTCCAGAGTGGAAGAGAGTCCAACCCCTCTCGAGAGAACTGGTACCAGAACCCAGGCTGTGTGTGGAGGTAAGTCCGACTATATCCAGTCGGAACTTCTCCACCTCGCACACCAGCTCGGGCTCCTTCCCTGCAAGAGAGGTGACATTCCATGTCCCTAGAGCTAGCTTCTGTAGCCGAGGATCGGACCGCCAGGGTCCCCTCCTTTGGCTGCTGCCCAGCTCGCACTGCACCCGACCCCTTTGGCCCCTCCCATGGGTGGTGAGCCCATGAGAAGGGGGACCCACGTTATCTCTTCGGGCTGAGCCCGGCCGGGCCCCATGGGTATAGGCCCGGCCACCAGGCGCTCGCCAACGGGCCCCGCCTCCAGGCCTGGCTCCAGAGGGAGGCCCCGGTGACCCGCGTCCGGGCAAGGGAAACTTGGCTCCATTTATGTAACTCATCATAAGGGATCTTTTTGAGCCATGCTTTGTCTGGTCCCTCACCTAGGACCTGTTTGCCATGGGTGACCCTGCCAGGGGCATAAAGCCCCGGACAACTTAGCTCCTAGGATCATTGGGGCACGCAAACCCCTCCACCACGGTAAGGTGACGGCTCACGGAGGGGATTAACTGAAATTCAAAAATAAAATTAAATCCTTAATTAAACTATAAAAAAAAATTTTGACTGACCATGTCAAACCATATGATACTGAAAAATAACATTACTTAAAAAAATAATAATAATAATTCATTCAAACTGATCACCAACATTAACTCAGGAGCACAATATTAAAAAACAAAAACAACTTTATCCTGCAAAACAAAAATATATAAAATAAGTTGTGCTGATTTTATTTATTTTTTTAATCACAGATGATGTCTGCATTAATGCCTACAATGAGCACGTTTTGCAATGCACAGCTTTTCAAAGCGAGGTTTGGCGCAGGAAAACAGCAACTCTCAGCTTGTGCTCAATGTGGAGCCGGGACCTGTATTTGCTTTTCAGAGCAGCAACAGCAGAGAAGCCAGTCTCACACAAGTAAGAAATGGAAGAATGTGCACAGCTCTTTGTCCTAAGAGTGGATATTGCTTCTCGACATTCAGCCAGAATTCACTCAGTGTCTGGGATGTGAAACGTAATCTCAATGTGGAGTCAGATGTGATATCTATGAACTGCTCCTCCTCTGCAGAGCTTAAACCAGTTGGAGCCGGTGCATTAAAAAGATCTCTCACCCAATCATACTGGGAACTATTTTCAGGGAAGTACTTTGTGAAGAATCCCATCAGTGATGAAATATGCTGCTTAAAATATGGAATCACTGAGAGATGCCATCATAGTCAGTAGTGTCACCAAATTCCTGCAGGTTCTCAAATGACTCAGTATTTCTTTCATCAAGTCGCCTGGCCCACATTGCAAGCTTTCGAGTGAAGGGGCTGATCTTTTCTGTGACCTGAGGGAGGTTGATCTTTCCCTTGAAGCTGTAGATTTAGTTCATTGAGCTTTCCAAATATGTCACTCAGGTAGGCCAGTTTCATCAGAAAGTTCTCGTCACTAAACATTCTTGAAACTTCATACTTGTGCTTCAAGTCTCTGAGCTCAAACACTCGGGACAGCACTTTTCCTCGTGACAGCCACCTTGCCTCACTGTGAAACAGCACAGCTTGATGTTCAGCTCCCATCTCCTCACAGATAGGAGAGAAGACTCTTGTTTTTCGTGGTCTGGTCTTTATTAAATTGACTACACCTACAATGTCAGTCATAACCTCACTTAATTCAGAGGAAAGGTCCTTTGATGCCAGTGCTTCCCCGTGTGTAATACAGTGTGTCCACTCAGCATTAGTGGACACACTGTGACTTCTTGATGAGAGTCCGAAGTCCTTTTCTCATCCCTGCCATGGTCTGTGCACCATCACTGTAAACACCAATGCAGTTCTCCCACTTTAGCCCATTCTCAGTCAGGAAGCAGTCTAGCACTTCAGCTGTGGCTCTGTCGCTGACATATTTAAAAAAAAAAAAAAAGTAGATGCTCACACAGGGAATTTGTCATGTCAAAACGCACATAAGCAATAAACAAACAGTCATTTTTGTTTTTTTTTAGTTTATCAACCAGCTGTTCTTTAAGGTTGTCAGTAATGTCATTTATACGTCTAGCAACAGTGTCATTGGACAAAGGGATAGTTTTTATTTTTGAAGCACTTGCGTCATCCAGCATGACAGAGACCATGTCTAATGCTGCAGGCAGTATCAGCTCCTTTGCTATGGCGTGGGTTTTTTTTGCACTGAGCAATTTGGTACGGCAACTTATATGATGCCAACAACGCTCGCTGGTTGACTGAAGTAGTAGACGCAAAGCGGGATGATTGTTGGCAGTATTCTGCACATTTTCGCTGAAAAAAATCAAGCGGCTTATCAATGTGATTGGGGTGTAGTGTCTTCAAGTGACGCCTAAATTTATTTGGCTTCATGCTATCCGTTGCCAACATTTTCAGACATAGTAAGCACACTGGTCTTTCCTCGTCTCCCACCGTCGTCACCGTGAAGCCAAGCACGACATACACTTCGTCATACTTCCTCATCTTAGCTTTCGAGAGACTTTTGTTAGTCTCTTCATCTCCATCTCTCTCCGCCTGTCTTCTCATCCCTATGAAATATTCATATTTTTTCATTGTGTCATTTGAGGGTCTGCTACACTTCGTGGCTACGAGTGATGGGTCCAGCAACACCGATGCGTCGATGCATGCGTCGAGTTCAAAGAGCAATCCACGTGTCGGTGCGTGTGCTGCTTCGTGACGATCACGTGACCAACACATGAACTGCGTCGACTCAGTCCAGGGGGCGTCAACGCAGCAAAAGTGTTTATAAGGAAGCGCGTCTAGCGACACGATGCTGCCGCCTGCCGAAACAAGCCTGACCTCACTCTCGCTTGCTTGTCGAAGGTCGTGCCTATTATGGAGCAGAAACGCAAATTGTCCACCGTGTGGGACCATCAATCAGTGATTAGTATTGGTTCACTCTCCACTTCATGTTTGACCATCAAGCTTCCAGGAAGCAGTTGCTCGATCAGGCACTGCTGAACTTGATTGTCAAGGACTCCCAGCCCCTCAGCATTGTGGAGAGTGAAGGGTTCAAGGAACTGATTCAGGTCCTTGAACTCTCATATGTTTTGCCGACAAGAAAGATCTGTATGGAAGTTCCATAAAGTAGTAGATGAATCGCCTATAATGTATTTGCTTTTGGTTTAATTCTCAGACCATCAAGAAAATGGTGGCCGACAAATACAAGTAGGAATGAGAAAAAGTGAAATTGGAAGTACAGCAAGCTGTGGCAGTGGACACTGGAGCATCCTCATTCACATGATTGTCACATTATTTAAACACATTGAATGGTACAATATGAATGAATGGATGTGAATGATATTATATACACATCATCAAATCAGTCAGTTCAGTCTGTCAAGTGGGTTGGCTGCAGGGATTTTGAATGTCCAGCAGGTGGCAGTGGTCAGCGACACAGTATCAACACAGTGTGTCACTGTGTCGACACGCCTCATGAGGCCTCATGGACCCATCACTAGTGGCTGCACTTCCTACTCATACTCTGTGCTGTGTGCAAAGTGCGCATGCTCAGTGCAAACAAAACCCCTTCACCTCCGTGCGCACACTCTGCCAATGAGAGTGCCACTGCCCCCAAATGTAGGGGAGGTGCAATTGGACTTCATTCTAGCACACAAAAAAATACATAAATAAAAATAAAAAAGCATGTTCCCCGAGGTCAAATGTGCCCCCCTTGACGGAATCTCGCGCCCCCCTGGGCGGCCCCACTATTTGAGAAGCATTGCTTTAAGGCAACAGCAGAAGTCACACTGATTTGCAGGTACTGTATGTAATTTGTTGTGAGTTTATGCATTGTGCTGGTTTTGTTCTTTGAACAAGGTCATTTTGTGTACCAGTAAAAAACATATCGATGTCTTGAATTGGAAAAAAATCATATTTTATTTTTGGGTCCAGTGAATGTGCATATGAAACGAGTGGGGTTTCGGTACCTCCAAAAAGGTTAAGAACCACTGCCATAGAGCTAATACTCCTGCGCATTCTCTGCCGCTAGCAACTGCTGTCGTGGATATGCAATTACACCTTATCCTATTTTCTTCGGCGAAAAAACACTGCGGTCAAGCCAGCCTCCACTCGCAATATCGAAGTCAAGTGAGCCGCCACTGCTATTGTCAATACTGTGCATTACGGTAATCTGCCGCTAACGAGCGGCGTTGGTTACCGTCACAATAAAAGCGTCTCCACTAATGCATAAACGTCATTTGTTTGGGTTGAAAGAAATTAATAAAAATATCAAATAAAGTATTTCTTGGCTGTCAACTAACAATACGCTCACCCCGGAAGAACAGGAACTCTCAGAAAAGCACAAAAAAGCATTCTCAAGTGGAGATAGAAAATAAAGTCAATGGTAATTTACATCAATTTCACCTGATATTAATTGAGTTTTCAGTATCCCGTGAGGGGCTGTAGGTCTGGGGTAACTACAGCACTCCGGCTATCCAACGCGGCCACTCTCGTCCGGATCTGATGTCGCATTTGGGAATAAAAGGCCTCTGAAATGTGGCAAGATTACCTTATTTCTGACATGGCCTGAATGCCTAACAGGTTGACATTTTCGACCGTTTTGAAAAAATTCCTAAAAATTAAGTTGTCGTTATCCCGTGAGGGCTGTGGGTCTGGGGGTAACTACCGCACTCCGGCTATCCAACGCGACCACTCTCGTCCAAATCTGATGTCGCATTTGGGAATAAAAGGCCTCTGAAATGTGGCAAGATGACCTTATTTCTGACATGTTGACATTTTCGACCGTTTTGAAAAAATTCCTAAAAATTAAGTTGTCGTTATCCCGTGAGGACTGTGGGTCTGGGGGTAACTACCGCACTCCGGCTATCCAACGCGACCACTCCCGTCCAAATATGATGTCGCATTTGGGAATAAAAGGCCTCTGAAAAATGAAAATATCACCTGGGTTCTGACATGTTGACATTTTCGACCGTTTTGAAAAAATTCCTAAAAATTAAGTTGTCGCTATCCCGTGAGGGCTGTGGGTCTGGGGGTAACTACCGCACTCCGGCTATCCAACGCGACCACTCTCGTCCAAATCTGATGTCGCATTTTGAAATCAAAGGCCTCTGAAATGTGGCAAGATTACCTTATTTCTGACATGGCCTGAATGCCTAACAGGTTGACATTTTCGACCGTTTTTTGAAAAAATTCCTAAAAATTAAGTCGTCGTTATCCCGTGAGGGCTGTGGGTCTGGGGGTAACTACAGCACTCCGGCTATCCAACGCGACCACTCCCGTCCAAATCTGATGTCGCATTTGGGAATAAAAGGCCTCTGAAATGTGTCAAGATGACCTTATTTCTGACATGTTGACATTTTCGACCGTTTTGAAAGAATTCCTACAAATTAAGTTGTCGTTATCCCGTGAGGGCTGTGGGTCTGGGGGTAACTACCGCACTCCGGCTATCCAACGCGACCACTCCCGTCCAAATCTGATGTCACATTTGGGAATAAAAGGCCTCTGAAAAATGAAAATATCACCTGGGTTCTGACATGTTGACATTTTCGACCGTTTTGAAAAAATTCCTAAAAATTAAGTCGTCGTTATCCCGTGAGGGCTGTGGGTCTGGGGGTAACTACAGCACTCCGGCTATCCAACGCGACCACTCCCGTCCAAATCTGATGTCGCATTTGGGAATAAAAGGCCTCAGAAATGTGGCAAGATGACCTTATTTCTGACATGTTGACATTTTCGACCGTTTTGAAAGAATTCCTACAAATTAAGTCGTCGTTATCCCGTGAGGGCTGTGGGTCTGGGGGTAACTACAGCACTCCGGCTATCCAACGCAACCACTCCCGTCCAAATCTGATGTCGCATTTGGGAATAAAAGGCCTCTGAAAAATGAAAATATCACCTGGGTTCTGACATGACATTTTCGACCATTTTGAAAAAATTCATTTCATTATGTCGATCGAAATTGAGCTTCCCCTCCTTTACAGACTAGCATCTGCCACTGCTTTCAACATATACACAAACACAAATTAATACACATTCACAAATTTATTTTGCACAATTTTACACTCATGTACACATTCATAATGTCCATACACACACACGCACATTTACAAATTTATTTACACAATTTTACACTCATGTACATATTCATAATGTCCATATACACACATTTATAATGTACACAGTTTTACACTCATGTACATATTCATAATGTCCTTATACACACATTTATAATGTACACAATTTTACACTCATGTACATATTCATAATGTCCCGTCCAAATCTGATGTCGCATTTGGGAATAAAAGGCCTCTGAAAAATGAAAATATCACCTGGGTTCTGACATGGTTATTCGGCACAGTGAGCTATGTTCACTCCGACCTCATGAGTGGCTCACTGGCGAGGTGCAGTTCTCATTTTGTTTTTATAATGATTAAGTACAATAATTAAATACTCATTTGAAAAACAATGTCACAAAAATATTGCTCTTCTACATAGATCATTGAAGGATTGTTTCACGTTTTGGCCAAGAAACTCAGAGTGATGAGGAGCTTTTATCTTATGAGTTACTACACTGCTGAACTGATCATCTCTGGGGACAAGAGTACGCTTCCACGGCACTGTTTCCCGAAGGTATTGTTATGACCTGGGGAAGGGCCTGTGGCATATAACCACAGCCACAGGGTCATGTTACGACGGCGTGACGTCACGGCGGTAAAGTGGGCGGTTGCCAAAGTATTGATATAAAAGGTGGCTACTGACAATAAACGACAGTGAGCACAAAGTCCGACTCCACGCGTTTTATTAAACACAACATTGGCGACAAGGATGGAGCTTCCACTCTCGCCTCTTCCTCCGTTCCTCGCCCTGCCTGGCGAGCCGCCAGTCCCGTGGTCCCGCTGGTTGGAGTCCTTCGAGACCTTTATTGAAGCCTTCGGGCTAGCCGACGCTAGCGACGCGCGAAGGCGGGCAATGCTTGTCCATAGCCTGGGCTGTGAGGGCCAACGCATCTTTCGCACCCACGGACCGGCCACGAAATTTTCGGACTGTGTGGCATTGCTCTCCGGACACTTCGCTGCTCCACAGAGCGTCATGGCACGGCGGATTATCTTCCGGCAGCGTCGACAGCGGCCCGGTGAGTCGGTCCACCATTACGTCGCCGACCTCCGGGGACTAGCCAGCCTCTGCAGGTTCGGAGATCTGGAGGGCGAGATGATTAGGGACCAGCTAGCCGAACACACGACGGACCTTAAACTGCGGGAGAAGCTGTTTTTATCGCCGGACGACACGTCGCTGTCTAGGGTGGTGGAAATGGCTTTCCAGCTCGAGTCTGCGGCCCTGTTAGCATCCCGGCTAGCCGCCTCGGACCCAGCTCCAGCCCTTCCCCACCTCGCTCCACATCTGCCTCTTTCATCTCGTACTGTTGCTCTCACGGCCACACTCCCCGACACCACTGCTCCTCTCGACGAGCCGGAGGTAAACGTCGCGGGACGTCGAGGCGCCACGATGAGGCAACATTGTGGGAACTGCGGCTCCTCATCACACCGCACACGTGCGCCCGCGTGCCCGGCGCTAGGACAAAGATGCCAACGTTGTGGTAGGCTGAACCACTTTGCTAAAGTCTGCCGCTCTGTTTCTAATCCTGTGGACCCCGGGCCCCACCTAACCAACGCATCTGGCTCCACCACCATCCACTCGGTGGGCGCCTGCAGCAAGCCGTCCAAGTGGTGCGCAGTAGAGCTGGACGGCGTGTGTCTGTCACTGCTGCTGGACACCGCAGCCTCCAAGTCACTCCTGAACGAGGCCACGGTCCGGCGACTTTTTCCACGAATGACTGTTAAACCTGGCACGGAAGACCTGTTTGGTTATGGACACACCAAGATCGACATGGTTGGCACTGCGACCTTTTCCGTGCGCTATGGCGCTAGAACTCTCCCAGCTTTCACCTTTCAGGTGTCCCGCAAGGGCGCCAACCTCCTCGGTTTCGACCTGTTCTGTGCCCTGGGCTTCTCCATTACAGACAACATGGGTGCCACCATACTAACCGTCACCACGCCCTGGCTGCACCGCTGGCCCTCGCTGTTCGCTGGACTGGGCTGCCTCACCGCCTTCAACCACCAGCCGCTCCTGAACCCGGAGGTGACTCCAGTCATTCAGCCTCTCCGCCGCCTGCCCCTCGCCCTACGTGCTGATGTTACAGCCGAGCTGCAGAAACTTCTGGACGCTGGCATAATCGAACGAGTGGACGCATCGCCATGGATCTCCAACCTAGTGGTGGCACGGAAGAAGACGGGCGGCCTGCGCCCCTGCATCGACCTCAGACAGGTGAACAAAGCGGTGATACCAGATAAATATCCTCTGCCCACTACAGAAGAGCTCTCTGCCAAGTTTCACGGCTCCACAGTCTTCTCCAAGCTCGACCTCCGCCAGGGTTACCTGCAGGTTCTGCTGCACCCAGAGAGCCGCAACCTCACCGCTTTTGTGTCACACATGGGCGTTTTCAGGTACACCCGCATGCCTTTTGGGCTTAGCTCCGCCCCCAGCTGCTTCCAGAAGATCATGGCCACCATCTTCGCCGGCATCCCTGGCGTGGTTGTGTACCTGGATGACATAGTGGTGCACGGCGCGACAGCAGCCTCACACGACGACCGCCTCACCAGGGTTCTAGAGGTGCTCGCCCAACACAACCTCACGCTGAACGGCGAGAAATGCATTTTCTCCGCGCCGGTCATCGAGTTTGTGGGGTTTCGCCTGAATGCCGACGGTCTCAGCCCGCTCCACTCAAATGTGGAAGCCATCCTACGCCTGCCTGAGCCCTCCTGCCCCGCGCAGCTGTCCTCATTCCTGGGCATGACGGCGTTCTACCTGCGTTTTCTTCCACACTACTCCGAGACCACGGCGCCACTACGCGCACTCCTCAAACAGGATGCCCCCTGGTCCTGGACACCCATGTGCTCCGCGGCAGTCCGCCAGCTGAAGACACAGCTCACCTCCCCTCCAGTGCTCGCCCACTTCGACCTCCATAGCCCTACGCTGGTGACCTGCGACGCGTCCAACACGGCGGTAGGGGCGGTCCTGTCCCAGCTGCACGGGGGGACTGAACGTCCCGTGGCGTTTGCCTCACGATCTCTGACTCCCACGGAGCAGAGGTATTCGGTGGGGGAGAGAGAAGCGCTTGCCTGCGTCTGGGCGTGCGAGCGGTGGCACATGTACCTTTACGGGCGGCACTTCACGCTCCGGACCGACCACCAAGCACTCACAGCCCTCCTGGCCACGGCAGGATCGGGACACAAACCGCTGCGCCTGTACCGGTGGTCAGAGAGACTGCAGGCCTACAACTTCACGACAGTGTTCACACCCGGCAGAGAAAACGTTGTGGCTGATCTGCTCTCCAGGGCCACGCCCACCTCAGCGCCAGACACCGCCCCGGACGGCTCAGAGTCAGAGCTGGTCCTCATGCTGCACGAGCCCCTCCGAACAACAGTCTCCCTGCAGGAGCTCCAGGCGGCCTCTGCACAGGACCCCGTGCTTTCACAGCTCCGCACGTTTATCCAGGAGGGCTGGCCTGCGAAGGTGCCAGAGGAGCTGGCGCCCTACCACCGGGTCAGAGACGACCTTTCCTGCTGGAACGGTGACTGCGTCGCTCGGGGGCTCTGCACGGTGATCCCCAGCTCTCTACGAGCACGCATCCTGAACATGGCACACGACGGTCACCTGGGCATTGTGAGAGTGAAGCAGCGCTGCAGGACCCTGGTTTGGTGGCCAGGCATCGACAGGGACATTGAAACGATGGTCAAGGACTGCGCCGCCTGCCTGACCAGCGGTAAGACGGGCCCACCCCCGACACCACCTTTGCAGCCCCTCCAATGGCCAGCGACGCCGTGGTCCCACATCCAGGTGGACATCTGTGGGGAGCTCCATGGCACTCCTCATCACCAGCGGTTCCTGTTGGTGGCCTACGACCTCCACTCCAAGTGGCCGGAGGTCCTCCCCGTGGGGTCAGTAACCACACAGCAAACCACTGACTTTCTTTCTTCCCTGTTTGCCCGCTGGGGTGTGCCAGACACCATTACCACAGACAATGGGCCCCAGTTCCTCTCGGCTGACTTCGCTGCCTTCACAGGGGAGAGAGGGATTAAGCACATCAGGACGGCCCTGTACCACCCGCAGGCCAATGGGGGCGTGGAAAGGTTCAACCAGACCCTCAAGAACGGCCTGAGAGCACATCTGACCGAAGGTCTCCCATTCAGCACGGCCCTGCAGAACACACTACAGCACTACAGAGCGACGCCACATGCCACGACAGGTAGCTCCCCAGCCCTTCTGATGCTCGGACGGGAACTCCAACTTCCCATGGATCGACTACGGCCGCCCAGCAGGGATCCTCCGGGCCCTCCAGCAGCAGGACCCTCTGTCGGCGACACTGTGGCAGAGGCGCAACGCCGGATGAAGCACCGCTACGACAGGGCACATCGGGTGAGAGGACACACACTCAAGGTGTTGGACTGGGTCCGTATCCGCCGGCCGCATCGGTCCCACAAGCTGCTATCCTTCTGGTCCTCACCCCAACAGATAATGGCACAATTGGGCCCAGCTACCTTCCTCCTTGCTGACGGCTCCCGTTGGCATGCCAGTCGCCTAAGGCGCGTCAACCCACCATCAGCACAAGAACTCGCCGCGGCGGCTGATCCGCGCCACACTGCCGGGGACTGGGATCTCCCTCCGGTAGCCCCAGGAATCCCACCCGAACTCGAAGTGCCGGCTGACGCCCTCGGACCGAGGCTCCGCCCTGTTCGGGCTCGTCGGCAGCCCCTGTATCTCAGGGACTACATAGTCTGATTATGTGGCAGAATAAACCACATGGCTATGCGGGTAAATGGGTAGTCTACGCTGTTTACCCAGATATGTTGGCCACGTTCTGGCTTTGAAGTTGTGCACTATTAATATGTTTGAATGTTTTTGCACTTTTATAAAAGGGGGGGGTGAATGTGGCATATAACCACAGCCACAGGGTCATGTTACGACGGCGTGACGTCACGGCGGTAAAGTGGGCGGTTGCCAAAGTATTGATATAAAAGGTGGCTACTGACAATAAACGACAGTGAGCACAAAGTCCGACTCCACGCGTTTTATTAAACACAACAGGGCCCCCAAGCCAATTAGGGGGATAGCTCTCAAAACCATCATGTGTTTACTAGATCGATGAATGTAAGTTATAAGACGTAATCTTTTTTTTGCATTGACAGGAAAACCTGAACTCTTACAAGGGAATTTTATCCTTTGTAAATGTAAACAATAACCACTGGAAACTTCTGGTGAGTGCAGTTCATGTATTCACATGGAAAAGAAAAATAAATGCATTCCTTGCCTACAATAGTTACAAGGGTGTTTTCTCTAAGTTTTGAGTATTGACAATTTGCAACCTCTAGTTCGTATGTCACTTTCCCTAAATATATAACAATGCATGTGTAACCTCGGATTTCTTTTTACACCTTTTCCAGTACACAAATGCTGATACTGGAACAGTATATCTGGTGGATCCCGCTCAGTGTCACACAGAGGTCAACGATTCCACGATTGCAGCCAAAAGATTCCGGTATTTATACTTCCATGATTTCACCACTGCAGAATGTGTAGATGTGGTCCTGACATATCTTAGCCTACACCTAAACTTAATTGTGCCACCTGTATCGCAGATGTGAATATTTTCTCGTCAACTCTTCAGGCTATTCAATGTATGTAAACCAAGTAAGACTAATTTTCACAGTGGGAAAGTTTTTAATCTTGTCTCCTTCATCAAACATCCAGTGAATTCTTAACAATGCGGAAAACGCACCACGGAAAAGCAGAGTGGGAGGATAAAGAATGGAAAGGAGGATGTTTGGCCCACCCCACACAGCAGGATTCATCCAGCTGCGGTGTGATTGTTACCTTGGCAAGTAGAACTCTTCCAATAATATAGAATGGCCTCTGCTTGTGTATTATATGTGTCTATATGATGTGTTTCATTTAAAAAAGAAATGGGAACACACTGCATCCTTGTATAATCTGTGTTTTTAAATTGTTCACTCCAAACAATTTTGAAGAAAATCACTTTGTGTTTCAGATTGCCGCAGAGCTCATGAAAACATTTCCAAAGATTCCACATATTAAATTTGATTCGTCACCGAAAGAAATGGCCAATGAGAGAACAAGACTTGGATTGGAAATACTGGCAGCATCAGGTTGGTTAGTTTATACTGATCACCCATTCAAAAAAAGTATGTATGTTTAAATGTACATTAAATGATGATTCATCATGTTGTAGTATTTGATCCCACCATGCACTGTGCCATGTGCTCGTTGGCCAAACCACCTGGAGCAGGTCCTCCTTTGATTGACTGGGTGAGTTTTACATTGCAAGAACACACAATTAATTTATCTTCATATTTTGTTATCCCCATTAAAGGAACCTAGAAGTAAATTTGCCGCATTAAACTACTGGTTCCTTTGCATGTTGGTTTATTTTAAAGGATTGCACAACAACAACAACATAAAGTCACCAAGTTTAATTTTCTGACAGCACACACAGGCAGAGGAAAGAGGCAGAGAAGGATGATCCAGATTATCTTGCTATAAGCTCTCCTATACAGGTCTGGTGTGAGGCAACAGGGTGTTTTCTGTATGGTTTTAACACTGATAGGTGTAGAGCAAGGGTGTGAAACTCATTTCACATTGTGGGCCACATATGGCCTCGGTAGATGTTAAGTGGTAGATGTTAAGTTTGTGTGTGTGTGTGTGTGTGTGTGTGAGAGATACGGCCAGACTGTATCATCTTCTCAATCCAAATGTTTCCTGCCTTTCAGCCCAGACTTTCACAGAAGAACTCACACATTTTTCATGCCTTCGCATTCTTCCAGAAAATCGCAGCGTTTTTTATTTCTCTCTATTACATCTGACTCCTTCATCCATGTTTCTGTTAAGTCTATTCTAAAAACGCTACTATGCAAATTTGCTGAAAAAGAATATGTATATTCCCGTTACGATGGTTTGCATACACTGTTTAAATTGGAATAGTTCAAGTCAGAAAAAATTAAATATGTGGTATGTTGAATTGTAAAAACAACTTAGAGTTATTCTGGTTGGAAGATGCCCGATACATAATTTTGCAATAGGTTGTTTTATAATGTTGTGTGTTTGTTTATTTTTCCCCTTTATATAGATACAGTGTGACGAATGTGAAAGGTGGTATCACGAGCAATGCCTTGGAATGACCGTGGAGAGCTTGGCAAAGGCAAAAACAGGGAATTGGTCATGCGTTGTATGTGAGCCATGAGTGTGAATTGGACACCTAGCAGACCTTCGTCTATATATATCTGAGTGTGTGTGCGTGTGTGTATGGACATTATGAATATGTACATGGGTGTAAAATTGTGTAAATAAATTTGTAAATGTGTGTGTGTGTGTGTGTGTGTGTGTGCGCGTGTGTGTGTGTCTGTGTGTGTGTGTGTGTAGACATTATGAATATGTACATGAGTGTAAAATTGTGTAAATTATAAATGTGTGTATATGTGTCTGTGTGTATATGGACATTATGAATATGTACATGAGTGTAAAATTGTGTACATTATAAATGTGTGTATATGGACATTATGAATATGTACATGAGTGTAAAACTGTGTACATTATAAATGTGTGTATATGGACATTATGAATATGTACATGAGTGTAAAATTGTGTACATTATAAATGTGTGTATATGGACATTATGAATATGTACATGAGTGTAAAACTGTGTACATTATAAATGTGTGTATATGGACATTATGAATTTGTACATGAGTGTAAAATTGTGTAAATAAATTTGTAAATGTGCGTGTGTGTGTATGGACATTATGAATGTGTACATGAGTGTAAAATTGTGCAAAATAAATTTGTGAATGTGTATTAATTTGTGTTTGTGTATATGTTGAAAGCAGTGGCAGATGCTAGTCTGTAAAGGAGGGGAAGCTCAATTTCGATCGACATAATGAAATGAATTTTTTCAAAATGGTCGAAAATGTCATGTCAGAACACAGGTGATATTTTCATTTTTCAGAGGCCTTTTATTCATCAGACATCAGATTTGGACGGGAGTGGTTGCGTTGGATAGCCGGAGTGCTGTAGTTACCCCCAGACCCACAGCCCTCACGGGATAACGACGACTTAATTTGTAGGAATTTTTTCAAAACGGTCGAAAATGTCAACATGTCAGAAATAAGGTCATCTTGCCACATTTCAGAGGCCTTTTATTCCCAAATGCGACATCAGATTTGGACGGGAGTGGTCGCGTTGGATAGCCGGAGTGCGGTAGTTACCCCCAGACCCACAGCCCTCACGGGATAACGACGACTTAATTTTTAGGAATTTTTTCAAAACGGTCGAAAATGTCAACATGTCAGAGCCCAGGTGATATTTTCATTTTTCAGAGGCCTTTTATTCCCAAATGCGACATCAGATTTGGACGGGAGTGGTCGCGTTGGATAGCCGGAGTGCTGTAGTTACCCCCAGACCCACAGCCCTCACGGGATAACGACGACTTAATTTTTAGGAATTTTTTCAAAACGGTCGAAAATGTCAACCTGTTAGGCATTCAGGCCATGTCAGAAATAAGGTAATCTTGCCACATTTCAGAGGCCTTTTATTTCAAAATGCGACATCAGATTTGGACGAGAGTGGTCGCGTTGGATAGCCGGAGTGCGGTAGTTACCCCCAGACCCACAGCCCTCACGGGATAACGACAACTTAATTTTTAGGAATTTTTTCAAAACGGTCGAAAATGTCAACATGTCAGAACCCAGGTGATATTTTCATTTTTCAGAGGCCTTTTATTCCCAAATGCGACATCAGATTTGGACGGGAGTGGTCGCGTTGGATAGCCGGAGTGCGGTAGTTACCCCCAGACCTACAGCCCTCACGGGATAACGAAGACTTAATTTTTAGGAATTTTTTCAAAACGGTCGAAAATGTCAACATGTTAGGCATTCAGGCCACCATGTCAGAAATAAGGTCATCTTGCCACATTTCAGAGGCCTTTTATTCCCAAATGCGACATCAGATTTGGACGAGAGTGGTCGCGTTGGATAGCCGGTGTGCGGTAGTTACCCCCAGACCTACAGCCCTCACGGGATAACGAAAACTTAATTTTTAGGAATTTTTTCAAAAATTTTTTCACAAATTATCAGGTGAAATTGATGTAGAATTACCATTGACTTTATTTTCTATCTCCACTTGAGAATGCTTTTTTGTGCTTTTCTGAGAGTTCTTGTTCTTCCGGGGTGAGCGTATTGTTAGCTGACAGCCAAGAAATACTTTATTTGATATTTTTATTAATTTCTTTCAACCCAAACAAATGACGTTTATGCATTAGTGGAGACGCTTTTATTTTGAAGGTGACCAACGCCGCTCGTTAGCGGCAGATTACCGTAATGCACAGTATTGACAATAGCAGTGGCGGCTCACTTGATTTCGATATTGCGAGTGGAGGCTGGCTTGACCGCAGTGAAAAAACGCATGTTCCCCAGGGTCACACGCCCCCCCCCCCCCCCCCCCCCGGAATCGCACTGCTTTAAACAGATTGAAGTTAATGCTCACTAGCGTTCTTATCTTATCAAGCTGACAGCATCTCCATGGCCATATAAACATTTAAGATATCATTTGACAGAGAAGAGTTTGACCTTCTCCTATTGGCTGAACAAACTGCAGGGGCCGAGCTCATTAGCTTTCATATAATTAAGAAAAAAAATACAAAGACGGTCGGTGTTAAGTGTAAAACCAGACGTTCAAAACGCCTGACGGCGTTTATTAAATAACTCCGGTCGCAGCTTGGCGTGGAACGCGGCGGCCGGAATCGCCGACAAAGCTTTTCAAAATAAACGTCAATAGCCGCTCGTTCCACCAGCGTTTCAAACGCGGTGAGGCGGGTTTTAATTATAAAGGCGCACACATGTGTCGTGATCATTTCCGGTGCCATACTGAAATGCTTGGCTGCTTGACTTCACCCATGGCAACGGAAAATAACACAAAGCCGGAAGCAGGCTTTCGGTTCTCGCATACTGGAAGATGGACATACTCAGAGACAAAATAGTTTTTATTAACGATATTGACTCATTCACGTCTAAATGTATTGCTAAGGTAAAGACTTGAGTAATCAACACTTGAAAAGTGTGTCGTAAAATGTGTTTCTATATTGTTGACAGTGTCTTTCCAAACATACCCTTGAAGCTGATGGCTCGTCTGAAAAAGAGGGTCGAACATTTAAATCAAGCGACCCTGGGTCACAAAATTACAAGGTCGTCGGAACGAGTTCAGATGTTTCAGAAGTTGTCAGACCCTATGTGTTGGAAGCATACATTGTAAGTACCAACAAAAGTTAAACATAAAATAATATACTAACTAACTCTCATACTATTTTGTTTGGAAGCAACCCAGTAGGGAAGACCTTCTACAAAAACTGATGGAATGTGACATCATCATTTACAACATTACTGGGTATCCTGAGCAGGTAGATGAAGCCCACTGGGCAGTTACAGGTAGGCAAACAGGAGGATGGTTGGATGGACAGACAGACACAGATAGATCAAACATAATTATACACATACATACATACATACTGTACATACCGGTACTTAAATTCCTGTGGTAGCTGAACCAGGGGTGGACAGTTTTCGGATGGTGCCATAGCAGCCCCACCCCTGGTGTAGCATCGTGCATGCTGGGGACTTAAAACAGCAGATTTGGCATGAGAGAAACTGCATGTAAGATGCTCATTTCCTGACTCTTATCAGTGAGCCATGATGGGGTTAATCGTGATATTTTCAGATGTTGGAATGGGCATAAAAGCCATGTTCACATCAATTTCTATGCTTATCAACATTTTATGTACAGGTACAATGATTTTGAATAAACAAACTGTATCTGGTTCCTCCGCCAACTGTGGCTATATAACTGGGTAGAAAGGGGTGTTTTCAGAATAGCTAGGTATTTACTGATTTCTGCTAAACAAATTGATAAAATTGAAATTGCAAGCTACCATAATTTTCCCGATCGATAAATACATCATGCATTTGTTTTATGTAAATTGGGCCATCCCGGCCAGATCTTTCCGTTAAGAAAAATATAAGCAGTGTTTCCTAATCTTCGCTAGCTACTTGCTGGGAAAAAAATGTGGTTTAAAGTTTAAATACGTAGTTCATAATCCATTTACTTGAGTGAAATCATGTATAGTGTCTGGGAAAAAATTAAGAACATGGACTCTTACCAGATGAAAATGAAGAGCTACTGCTTCCCCTGTAGACAACTGAGCTCTCCTTATTTTCTGCTTATTTGTTTCTATCATCAAAATTGCCTAAGTCAAAGAGTTGACTGTGGCTAATGAAATGCAATTGGTACACCTGATTGCACAAAATTAAGCAAAATTTTACAATAGCTGTTTTTTGTATTTGCAGCTCTCTATGATGAAAAATCAAATTTTCAGCGACCAAAGTGTTTTATCCTCATCTCTACAGTGATGACTTGGGCATGCAGTGAGGCAATCAATTCTGTAAGTATTTTGTAAAGAGTTCTTATGTCTGCTGTTTATATAATACAGAAGAAATTAACTGCACCTCAACATACCTAGCTGTCAAACTCCTGAAGGTTGCAGATGACACTGCAGTCATCTGCTTCAGCAAAGTTGGTGTCTGCACATGGGTATTGACAAGAAGTGTTGGGGGGACTGTGTCTGTATGGGTGTTTGTGGTGTGGTGTGTGAGTGTGTTTTGTTTTGTTTTCAGTGTTGGGGGGGACGCAACAGATAACGTTCTGTGCGCATGCAGGTTGCTACTTTAGTCTACAAACTGAGGAATCGCGTGAATGAAAGTTTGAGATGGTGGCGAAAAAAAACTCACAAAGGTCTACTAATTACGACCTTTAAGAAATGGGAATGCCAGTCTGATTTTTCGTATGAATCGTCCGAAGGGCAGATCACTAAACTCACCTGTGACGTATGCACAGAACACGAGAGCGAGATACGACGGGTGGCACGATTACGAGGCAAGTTGGTCATTAGATCTATAGGCTAATCGCTAGAAAAATATTATGAAACAGTATTGGTTATTCTATACTGTAATTTACTGGTTGTAGCATGTTAATTTTAGGAATTAAACATTCGTCACAAAGTGTAGCAATGCAAATGTTAACTGTTGGTAGAACTAATGATGATGTGTGTTTGATTTTTTTGTCAAATTGATAGTAGATGACACATGCATCGTCTTGGGAAGAGGATGTCAAGCCACATCAATACTTACCTGTATTAGTGATTACCAGTAAATTAATCTTTGCAGTGTTAGAATGGAAAAAATACTCTGATTTTGTGGTATGCTGTATTCATGATGCCATATGAGTACTGGTACATCATATTTTGATCCATTTATTTTTTTGGGATAAACCTGGAGTACACAGCTGCTCATGTAATGTTCATTGTTAATGCATAGTTTTTAAACATTTACCCTTGAAACATTATACTTTGGAGTTTCAGAATTCTTGATTATGAATATCAGTCAAAATAGAAAAATGGGTTCCCATGATGAATGTTTACAGAACCTAAAATTAGTTCTCCTGGTTTCCCTTTGGGTAATCCGACGGAACCGAAAAACGGTTACAGTGAATTTCCGAAATCCTCAGCCCTGCAACTGAATTATTTAAATTTTTACAGCATTTGTTTACAATTGTATGTATATGTAATTGTTTGTGTTATTGTCATATGCAATTGAATAAGTGGACCATTTCACAATTCAAAATTTGGGACTCTCTAAATGCATAATGGGACTCATACTTTTCTGATCAGCGAGTCCCTGGGACTCGCTGGGCGTAAACTGTAAAGTTATCACTGCTACCACCACCATATTTTACTGTTGGTATGATGTTCATTTTCTGAAATGTGGTGTTACTCTTACGCCAGATGTAACGGGGCACACACCTTCCAAAAACTTCAACTTTTGTCTTGTTAGGCCAGAGAGTATTTTCCCAAGTCTTGAGGATCATCATGATGTTTTTGGGCAAAAGTGAGACCAGCTTTAATGCTCTTTTTGCTCAGCAATGGCTTTCGTCTTGGAACTCTGCCATGCATTCCATTTTTGCCCAGTCTCTTCTGGTAGAGTCATGAACACTGATCTTAATTGAGGCAAGTGAGGTCTGCAGTTCTTTGGATGTTGTTGTGGGGTCTTTTGTGACCTGTTGGATGAGTCGTTGCTGCGCTCTTAGGGTAATTTTGGTTGGTCGACCACTCCTGGGAAGCTGCACCACTTTTCCATGTTTTTGCCATCTGTAGATAATGGCTCTCGCTGCGGTTCGGTGGAGTCCCAAAGCTTTTGAAATGGCTTTATAACCTTTACCAGACTGATAGATCTCAATCACGTTCTTTCTCATTTGTTCCTGAATTTCCATTTTCCGATCTGCTTTATCCCCACAAGGGTTGCGGAGGGTGCTGGAGCCTACCCCAGCTGTCTCTGGGTACTAGGGACACCCTGAACTGGTTGCCAGCCAATCGCAGGGCACACACACACAGACAGACAACCATCCACGCTCACACTCACACCTAGGGACAATTCAGAGTGTTCCATTAACCTGCCATGTTTTTGGAATGTGGGAGGAAACTGAAGTACCTGGAGAAAACCTACATAGGCACGGGGAGAACAAACTCCACACAGGGAAGCCGGAGCCGGAACCGAACCCTGCACCTCTGCATTGTGAGGTGGACACGCTAGCCACTGGATATATACAATAAATTTGTCAGGAATGCTGATACAAGCAGCAAAGTCTCATCAAAGTTGAATGTACTGTCATCTTGTCTTTATTTTCTGTTTGTACATACCTTAAAGCAGGGGTGTCCAAAGTCGGTCCTCAAGGGTCGCTATCCTGCCTGTTTTCCAGCTCTCCCAAGTGCACTACACCTGATTCATATAATCAGGATCGTTCTAATGCTGCTTCAGAGCTGGCTGATGAGCTGATCATCTGAATGAGGTGTGTTGCAGCCGGGAGACCTGGAAAACAGGCAGGCCGGTGGCCGGTAGTCTTCTGGACATGCCTGCCTTAAAGGGTAAAGGCTCTAAGCCAGCGGTGTCAAACTAATTTTTTGTCGCGAGCCACTTCGGAGTTACGGCTTCCCTCGGAGGGCCGATGCAAAATCTCAGTTATTTGTTAACCATGACAATTTAACATTTCGGTTCAGATTTCAGCAAGAATCATGATCGTTGACACACAGGATTTGCTCCGGCGGGCCACATAAAATGACGTGGGGGGCCGGATCTGGCCCACGGGCTTTGACTTTGACACCCATGCTTTAAGCTAATGATGGTTAAATGAGAACAGCTGTTTGCCATTGTGATGTGCTGCAATTTCCATATGATCTAATTCTTCAACTACTTGCAACTTCTATTGGTGACTAGTCAATGACCAAAATAATCGTTTGTGTCAGCCCTATTTGAGAATTGTTATTGCATAGCCTACGTGGAATTGGTTGGGGCATTAAACTATGGTATTCACGTAACATGCATATTTGCCAAAGAATGCAGACATTGAAACCTAAATTAGAAATAGGTTTGTGCATGCATGTGTGTGTGCAAAGTCTAGTGCAGGGGTGAGCAATCCCAGTCTTGGAGGGCCGCTCTCCTGCACATTTTCCAACTCTCCCTGTTACCACACACCTGATTCCAATGAACAGGTTCAACATCAGGCCTCGTCAGAGCTTACTGATAATCTGATCATTCAAATCAGGTGTGTACAACAGGGAGATTTGGAAAATATGCAGGAGAGCGGCCCTCCAGGACTGGGATTGCCCACCCCTGGTCTAGAGTGTTTGCACTTGCCTTTTTGTTGTACGTCTTGCCATAATTATATAAGAAAGTGACCTCCCTTTTATTTTCTGACATAGGATGAGCTGGAGCTCCCGTTCACTGATGATGATTTCAGAAGAAGAAAAGCTCATCCAAACTTTCAACAACACCTTGAACTGGAGAAAATGGTTGGCAAAATGGGCAAGATGGTGCGTTTCAAACATCTTTAATGTATTTTTCCCTTTTGTTTTGAATCACTAGATACAAACACGATAGTGGATCCACAATATGTGGTGGATAATCGTACGGTTGCTGTTATATGAAAGCTATTTTTCATCAGATGCTTTATGAACAGTTACATGCCCATGCACACAGAACCGAAAAATACATACAATATACGCACATATTCAAATACCAGGTTTCTGTAGTATGAAAAAATGAGACTAAGATAAATCATTTCAAAATGTGTTCCGCCATTATTAATGTGACCCATAACCTATTAAACTCTATTGATAAAAAAACATATTTTCAATTTGAGAAGTAAAAAAAAAAAAAAAAGTGCAGTGAGCAAATTGATATATGACTGTGTTCAGAATTTACCCATCACATCATTGTCCGACACAAAGTTGTACTGTTCCTGCGCCATTGTACCACCAAAATGCTACCAATGAGGCCAGTACAACTTGCATAAATAAATACGACAAAGTCAACATAATGTTTAACATAAAAATCGGTGCGTTCACATTTACCTATCCTCACTGATTTCTCCTTTTGTGGCAACATTTTAAAACAAAGCTGTAAGGTACATGTTTACCAAAAATGGTAGATGTTTTACAGGTGCGATAACTAAGTAATTTATGAATAATTTTTTACTTTCAACCACTCAAAATGTTCAGTGGCATCAGCGCTATCCATACACATATTGTGTTTTATTTAATTTAATTGCCATCTATGGACAATAAAAGCAGTACTGTGCTATGACCAAAACCAAATATGCTAGATATATATATAGCCATCTCGTTACCTCTGCGTCCCGCGTCCTAGACGCACAATTTTCCTGTGGGACGCAAGGAAATTTCTCAGTACAAAAAAAACTACGACATGCCTGAGGATTTCACGGGAATGATCGTTACCGTTAGCGCGTCGTTTCCGTTTCCGTGCTCTCATTCAAAAGTAAACAAAGCTTGCGCAGACTACACATTTCAAAGGATAAGTTTTATTTTATTTTTGGAGGAAAAAGAACATGCTAGCAAGACCCACAAATGCACACACGCCTCTAGTTGCAATACTGACCATAATCCCTGCCGAAATATAAATGTGTTTGCAGCTCAATGCAACGAAGTGCAATCATGAGTTAGTATGTAGCGCCCCTAGTGGTGTTAGTGGTGTGGTCACTCTCAACACACATTTTTGCCATGCACACGTTATTTGAGACGCAACCAAAGCAATTGATGTGAAAATCGCGGGAAATGCATGTTTACACATCAGGTTTACAATAGATCAAATAATATTGGAAGTCTATGCTGCCATTTTGGTAAATTCTGTACGTTGCGTATTACAACACCCAGCTGCAATGGTTGAGATACGCAGCAATGACGCAGGATGGTGCCATTTTGAACTTCAGCACATTTTACACACTCCCGGGAAATGTTTAGCCCCCAAGTGTTTTTTTTAGGTTGTGTTTTTTTTTAATGCTTTTTCATTGATTTAAACATAAAATTCACAAAATTTACCAAATTGGTAGATGCCGGCGCACAAAAGGAAAGATCGATACTACTTGCGCCACACCACAAGCTAGCGTCGGATGGCTAGCTAATGTGGCTAAGCATGGTGCGGAATTGCTACAAAGTCAATCATCGTCACTTCAAGGCGGCAAATAAAGTACATTTCTGACAAGTATTATTCTCATGAAGGGGTGACGAGGAGTAATAAACATTGAAAAGACTTACTAATTGCTAATGACACGTGAGGCGATTGTGAAACTGTGTGAATATGTGCTTGGGTTATGGAGCACACTCTGGCTCCCTTTTTTTTTTTATCTCAGCTCATATTTTCACGGAACCTTGGTTAAATCAAATTATTCCTCAAAAGTTGTGTTGACTCTGCTTTGAGGTTCATAGTTCTGTGCGTTCAATGGTGACACTAAAGCCCCTATCCAACTGAGCAGCAAACTATCGCAAGTGTTTTTGAAAGCAGTGAATGCTGCGTTCATGTCAGAGTTGGTCATGGTCCGTTCTGGGTCACAAATGCTCGCCTGACGTTCGTCTGTACTTTCCTTGTCACATGTTTGCCTTGATAAGCAGCATCAGAGTAGCAGTATCGCTAAAATCTTTTCGATATCTATCCCTATTTGGGACTCATTTTCTTCTATTTAACGGGAAGTGGAATTTGGGGATTATGAACACTCCCATACAACAGTGTTAGCACACAACCTTCAAGTTTTTGCTCGAAAGTTAAAAAATTATCTCAGTTGTTAATTTTTGCTTCCCTGTCAAAAACATGTTTTGTTTTAGAATTGAGCTGTATAGGTTGTATTGTAAGTCACATGGTGGAAAAGAGTTTAGGTGTTTCATATTGGTCTAATATTTTTATGTAACAAAACTTTGAACAGGGGACTTTTTAGATCCACTTTAGGGCCTTCCCATACTCACACACACATTATCGTTTAAACCTTTTGGTTTAATTTGTATTCCTCACAATTAAGCCCTGTGAATTGTTTTCATGAAAAACGCTTAAATGTAGCATAAACCTGCTTTTACTGCCTTTAGGACAGAGCATTGTTTTCCACATATGTTGTGGTGTCAGGACTTCAGTATGGAATGGGAGAGCAGGTCTTCCATCTCTTTTTCAAAGTAAGTGTTCATAATTTATTGGTTATTCTTGCAAAAAAAAAATAATAATAATTCAATGGATACCTAAAAAGCATTGCCTGCTTAACATGCACATCACCTACCTTTTCGGCCTCCATCATCCTCTTTCTCCCTCCCTCATATCGTGCTGCTCCATATTCTGCTAATCCATACCGGAATCGAACAAAATCCAGGCCCCGCTACCTGGATCGGCTGTGTGCGCCATAACGTTATTCATATTAACTCTACAGTCATCAAATGTATTGGATGTCAAAGTTGGTGCCATTTTCATCAATGTTCGGGCCTTACCAGGACTAGCCAATGGACAGTTTGGTGAAATTGATGCAGTTATCCTACATTAAAAACATACCTTGCCAACTTTTGCCATTGCAAGTTGATTCGCCCCCCTTAGCCCTTTGCCTCTTTGGACACACAAGCTGTAGCAAGTTGACGTGACACTCCACTAACGCGATTTAGAAATGAATGGTACTCAAGGAAACTGGCAAGTTTTGTTTGTTTTTTGAGGGCGCTCGTGCGAATGAGCGAAAGGTGCTGTAACCCTCAAATGGTCGCCATCCAGTTGCATGGCATATTCAAACAACCATTTGCAATCACATTTGCACATTCGGTCTATTTAGAGTCTTCACTTAACCGACCCTGCATGTTTTTGGAAAATGGGATAAAACTCATGCAGGTACGCAGAGAACATGCAATCTCCACACAGAAAGGCCGCAGCCTGGATTTGAATCCACAATCTCTAGTCTCTGAGGTGATATGCAAACCACATCTTCCCCATGCCGTTTTCCCCAAATGATTATTCATTCTGAACTGCTGATGATTATGACATAGCTGTTATATTGTGGTTTTGTATGATATTTTTTTAATTGCTTTTCAGACCCTATACATATGAAGCAATATTAGGGTTTGCAATGGTTTATTGCTTTTTACTAATCACATTTTATTCTGGATGTACAGATCTCATGGCTGGGACAAGAAAATGAAACACCAGTCTTTGGAGAGGGCAACAACATTGTTCCCACGATTCACGTCAGTGACCTTGCAAGGTTGGACACAATAGCACTATTCTATTCAATGTGTTTTTAAAATTAATTAGACCATTGAATTCCTGGAGTCTGAAGGAAAAAAAAGTGGAATGATTTGGAATGGTATCGAATGATCTGCAATGATAATGAATGACAGAATGATATACAGTGACATGGAATGAGCAGAACATGTCAAAGGTGGAATAGTGTGTATCGGTAAAAAAAAAAAAGATAAAACAAACAAGCATAAAGGACTTATTTTTACATTTTAAAACTATGCAGCGGTAGGAATAACCTGAGCGCTCTCTCTCTCTCTTTCTCTCTCTATATACACACACGCGCATGCATAGACACACATTCTCAGTATGATCATAACCAAGAGTAGCTTCGGTTACCAGTTCAGAGGCAGAACAACAGTCAAAAGTGAAAGTGCTATTGTGCTATTTTCAATCATTTGTCTGATTAAATAACATGTTTGATGCAAGTTAAAGGTTCTTCACCATGCTGTAATATAATATCCTCAATGGAAACATACCTGGACTGTTGTTTGAAGTCGCAAATATACAAAGTAGTAGCAAGTTCCTCAAGTCTAAATACCTCCTGGTTTGTTTTGATTTGATTAATTATCATCGCAATGATTAGCTTATTTACCATTGTTTTGGTTTCATTCCCACTGGCCTCGCAATGCCAGACAATCTGGTCATATTTTAGTGTGTGATAAAACCATAATGTCAGGTTCCTGGGATTAACTGTTGAAAGGTTCCTTAAAAGTAATTAATGTAGTAAGTAATTTATTTGCTCCTCAAATTAAGTCCTTGATCAGCAAATTGCTCTTCAAAGAACAAAAAGGTTCTTTTGAGCCTTGAATGTATTCTAAAATTCTAAAAATGACATATACAGAGAGCACGTATTTTGCAAGTATGCCCGTATTTTGGCCATATTTTAAATGGTCCTATGGTCCCCTAGTAGCACTGATTAAAAGTTGTAGCCCCCTCCAGGAATTAAGTTGCCCATCTGTTGCAGCTCCGAAGCAAACAGAGCTGTTGTGTTGGTTTTTAAAAATATGTACAGTACTTTATTAGTTCGTGAAACGCCCAAGAAAATACAGACACGTCTCGGTTGGACTACGTGCCTTTTTCAACTGCCGTCAAACTCGAGACGTTTAAGGGCTGCCTCTGAAAAAACGTAAATCAATGATCACTTCACTGACACTCACAAAAGCGAAAATAATGCAACAAAACAGAAAATCAAGTGAATAACATAAACAGTCTCCTACACATCCCTGATTTAGAAGAAGGCATGTTAATTTTTGCAATTGTATGTATGTATGTATGTCACACAATTACTGTGATGATAAATACTGAAATATGCACATAAACTTGTGTAAACCATTTTCTTGTCCACTTATCCTCACAAGGGTTGTGGGGTGCGCTGGAGCCTATCCCAGCTGTCTTCGGGCAGTAGGCTGGGGACAACACCCTGAACTGGTTGTCAGCCAATCGCAGCAAATGTGAATCTGTTGTGTATTTTTACTAGCAGCAACAACACCATGACAAGAGTAACAACAGTGCTTTAATATGGTCACTATGGTAACACTTAAACATTCAATGGACTGTATGATTGATTGGAGCAATGTATTTTTTTTCTTTGTTTTGTAGATGTAACAAATAAATCTGAAGCCACAATTTTATGTAACGATACTGCAAAATAATAATAATAAAGGGAACACTTAAACAACACAATGTAACTTCAAATTACATTGTGTGCACACAACATGGGTTCGGTGACGGTATGAATGTGGGTGTGTATGGTTGTTTGTCTCTACATGTGCCCTGCGACTGACTGGCAACCAGTTCAGAGGGAAGTCCGCCTTTTGCCTGAAGTCACCTGGGATAGTCCAGCAACCTCTACAACCCTCTTCAGGAGAAGCGGTGTTGACAATAGACGGATGGATATATTTGCAACCCTGTAACCCTGTTCAGGATAAGTAGTGTTGAAAATGAATGCATGCATGGGTATATTAGCAGCATCCTCCTGAAATGTGCCAACATAACAGAGCAGGACCAAACAAATGACTCACTATAACACAAAATCAAGAGCCGCTCGCTGCATATTCATTCATCTTCCGAACCGCTGTATCCTCACTAGGGTCGCGGGGGGTGCTGGAGCCTATCCCAGCTGTCTTCGGGCAGTAGGCGGGGGACACCCTGAACCGGTTGCCAGCCAATCGCAGGGCACACCGAGACGAACAACCATGCGCGCTCACACTCACACCTAGGGACAATTTAGTGTGTTCAATCAGCCTGCCATGCATGTTTTTGGAACGTGGGAGGAAACCGGAGTACCCGGAGAAAACCCACGCAGGCCCGGGGAGAACATGCAAACTCCTCACACGGAGGCCGGAGCTGTGAAGTCGACGTGCTAACCACTGGACTTAGCGGGCCGCCTCGCTGCATATTATGCAGAGAAATCCAGATTTGAATGGTTCTTCTGCTATTGTGTGCTAATTGTGAAATGCACCCTTTATTTTCTTCTTGGCCATAGGCTCCTGTGTTGCCTTTCCCCGTTGCAAAGAAACTTGCCAAATATGTCTGTTTTCTTTTTTTATTCATTTTGCTTGTGTGTGGATTTAATATTAGCAATGCGTAACCGAGATTTGGCATGCGTCCAGAGTCGCTCAGACGGATGTAACAGAGAGAATTCAGTCACTTTGCAAAATAAATTATATTTTAGCATTGGAATAAACTGAAATTACAGTACGTTTTTCATATTTTAAACTTTATAGCCCGCAGCGGCCCGGTCCAAAGTGGCTCAAGGTCTGGTACCAGTCCACCACTTAGTGGTTGGGGACCACTGTCTTAGAGGGTATCCTTCCCTTGGCCACCTGCTGAACTATTGGGGAACTAATGGATAGAGCATGTGTTGGGGATGTTGTGATTTTTCTGTATGACGTACTTCTGGTTTACTTCCTGTTTTGGCGAAGCATGTTTATCGAAGTGTTTTGTGACATACCCTCTGCGTCTCCTTTCCTTCAGAACCACGACACTACATTAAAAACAGCTTTTCAAATACAGTATAAACAGAATCGCGTGTGCAGTCTTGGAGTTGAAGTCAAAGTCAAATCAAGTCTTAAGTAAGGTTTTCCCCATGCAAGTCAGAAGTAGCATCCCGGTTGCGCCTCATGTGGTTGCTTTTCCATTACAATTTTTCAGGTCCGTCCGGTTCCTTTCCGCAGAACTACTTCCAAACTGGTTTGAAAAAGCTTGCCGAGTAGGGCCATGACATCACTGTCATCTGAGTGTCTGGCAGATGTTTGAAATTGGTTAGGTGTGCTCTTTACTGTAATCTGTTTTTCATTATAGTGTCATTAAGAAAATAATTGAACGTCAGCCCAAGCCCAATTACTTGGTAGCCGTGGACTATTCCAACAACACCATGGAGGACATTGTTAAGGTATGTATGTTACAGATCGTCACTGTCTGGTAGAATGCTTGTAACTGTCAAAATGACAACTTTTGAGGAAAAAAAAACAAACGCAACAAAAAAATCATCTTGCATGAGTTCCCAGACGCTTTTATAATAGCTTGTTTTGCTATCATGTACCGGTACCATTGCACACTCACATCAATACAACACAATCCAAACTGCATGTTCGATCGTTAATTTGATTGGGTAAAAAAAAAAAAAGAAAAAATACAAATTTACGATCAGCATTCACTTTCACAATTTCTCAATTATCTCAATTTCTTGGGATAATGTCTTTTATTTTGCTTCCTCCGTCTTTCATTTTGATCACTTTTACCCTCTCTTCCAGCGTCAGAGCGTTTCTTTTCTTAGCTGTTTGACATCCAAAGGTCCGTTTTGTAGCCATTTTAGCAATGCAACGTTCATGCTGCGTCTGAATCTAACAATAACAGACACTTCCTGGTATTCCGGTGGCTTTTCTTTCCACTATCTCACTGTCTCTAACTCGACCTACCCTCGATCGCCACCCAAGACAGCGTTGATCAGCTGATGAACTTTTAAAGCCAGCCACGGGACGTTTCGTAGTCCTCGGTGGCCATAGTTAGCGCGATGGAACTGGCCTTCTCTCTAATTAGCGCTCCAGTTAGCCGCTAACTGTTAGCGTAAGGTTTTTTAGCATGATAACAAGTAAAGCATTCCAGGAAACGTTCGTTTATTTGAATGTCCGTCGAGCCATAAGCAATTTACTCTGAGCAGCTAATCGGATGCATTCCACGCTATCTTCCACGGATCTAGCTAAAGCATCTACACACATAGACAGTGAGGTCCCTCTTGGCCAATCGGAGGCCAGGATGATGCTCGGTAAGCCAATGGCAGAGCAGCTATGAGTATGTTGCGTCCAGGAAACTTGCAGCTGTGACCAAAATAAACACCATTCACTATGTAAACCAGTGTGGTGGTTGCTGTTGCCGCTTCCGAACGAAGCAGTAGAGGTCGCTGTTGGATTATACTTCGTTGTAGTGAATGTCTTTGCGAGGCAGGAGCAGAGAAAATGATTTCGTATAACGCAACAGGGGGTTTTTCGTCGTATGGGGGGCAGGAGAATGGGAATGGTGTTAATGCATGAAGATTTTTTCACATAAGGATTATTTTCGCCCATGTAGGTTTCGTTCTAGAGGGGTTTCACTGTAATTATATAAACCGCGATAAAGAAGAACAGAGTTGAGTTGTTGGCGAGTCATCTTTGAGTGACACTAAGTCATTACTAGCTTTGCATCAAATACCAGTCATGGTTGGCCATTGATATCAACATCTCAGCGATTTTCATGCCATGGCTTGTAATTTATATTTTGGTTGAGAGACACTGGCACGAAAAGGCATGAATGCCAAATTTATATTTCATTTTGTTTTTCATCAGGCCATTGCCTGCGCACTCGGACTGGGAAAGATCCAGAAGAAGCCATTTGAAGAGGCCTTCCTCAAAGAGGACTTGAGTGTAAGTTGCAAGTATTTTGTTTGCTTCAATAGAAAACTCACGCCGTCCGCCTCCACACACCTGCCCTCCGCCTCAGGTCTGCGGACTAGACACTATTAGAGGTACTGAGGATCAAGCAAAGGCTCAGATGGGTTCAAGCCTTTTCCATTTCTGGTCCCTCTCTTTGGAATGACCTCCCACTGAACATTCGGCAAGGCCCCTCGCTGCCCGTCTTTAAAACTCGTCTCAAAACTCACTTTTGAGTCAGCATGACTCAAGACTTGATTTTTAGTTTGACTGTTTTTGTGCTTTCCATTGACTTTGTTATTAATTTACTGTTTTCATGTTTAGCCATCCATCCATCCATTTTCTCAACCACTTTATCCTCACTAGGGTCGCGGGGTGTGCTGGGGCCTATCCCAGCCGTCTTCGGGCAGTAGGCAGTGGACACCCTGAACCGATTGCCAGCCAATCGCAGGGCACACAGAGACAAACAACCATTTAGTGTGTTCAATCAGCCTGCCATGCAAAGGGTTAATCCAAAGTGCAGGACTGATTCAATGGTTGCTCTATAAAAGATCAACAAAATGCTTCTGCCAAGTCTAAATATTCTCAGACATTTGATACGTGCGTCTGCCAGTTAAGCCTGCTGTCCATATAAATCCCCGAGTATTTGTAAGAGGAGACCTGCTTGATTTTTGATGTTCGCGCCATTTATAGAGATGGGGCTATGGTCTCCAATTGACTTAGGGTCAAACACCATTTCCTCTGTTTTTTCTACATTTTTGCTTAGATGGTACTCATGACACCAGTCAACAAATGTGTCAATCCCGTTACAGTGGCTACTAATGCCAGAGTCACTCATGAGCAGACTGAGGATAGTTGTATCATCTAAAAATTGTACGACATACTGATTTGGTTGTGAGCTAACACAGTCACTTGTAAATAGGGTGAACAGAAAAGGTGAGCTCACGCAACCACCCGTGCTACTCATGACCTCATCTGATAATACAGCGTTAAATCTCACACGCTGTGGTCTTTTGGATAAGAAGGAGTGGTACCACCTAGCAACACATCCATTTGTTGTGTGTATGTACAAATATGATGAGATGATAGAACACTTACTTGGATTCATAGTCATAATGACCTTCTAAGGGAAGGTCCTCGTCATGTCCGATGTGATCAGCATCTCTGTGACATCTATTTGAAAATGAGCAGGACAGCGGCCCACGAGGACCTTTTGACACCTACTAAGGGAAGCTGTCATTCCGATGTGGCCTGTTCTAAAAATGAGTTTTTACATCCCTGCTGTAGAAAATGGATGGATGGATGAAACTCTGCTGTTTTCTACATTTTAGCCACTTCTAATAGTGTCTCTGTCTTATTCTGAAAAGATCATGGACATTGATTTATTGCACGTCAACCTTTGCATGGAGGGTGTCCATCTCAAGGAGCTGTTCTCGATCCACTGGTTGTGTGAGTTTGGTCTGGTGGAGAACATCGAACTAGTGGTCGAAGAGTATCGCCAGGTCAGGGGACTGCTGGTATGTATGAAATCGAGAGCACAAAAATTGGACATATTGTATAAAACATGCTGCATTCACATACAGGGGACCTCGAAGTTTGACCACATTCCATTCCATGACACAAACAACATTTTTCATTGAAATCAATTATATTTAAAATATTTTGTTTCAGTCCACTGTTGCTATCATAAAACCTTGAATAACTACACAGGCAATAATTTAAGAGACCCATGCCCCTTTTTTACAATTTAAAACAGTTGCCAGTTGCTTTCCTTAAAATACCCAGATAATCTCGAATAATACATTTCATTCATTCAATTCCGTCTTGCAAAAAAATCACACAGTTTGGTGGTCCCATGTACTTCTGAGCCAATGGCGACCGCCTGACTTTGTGGAATGTGCTCACAGCGACAGGGTGCTTGCTTCTATTTTCCGAAGCCGAGCCAAGAGTGGAGATAAGAAGCAAGTGCCCTATGCTTAAAGACAATGGTTGATAACATTTTAACTCACAGAGAAAAAAAAGTTACCTCTGTGTATGTGATGCGCGGACACATTGACCAAAACAAATACAAATCAGTCCCACACCCCTCCCTGCCCCCTTCTTCACTGAGCGGCCAACTATTCCTTCAGGATTTCGGCTGCGTTTTTGGTGATCGTTGGGGTCTGAAGCGCAATTCAAAATCATTGATGTCGCTGAATTTGATTGACTGCAGTGTGCGGTGTGCGGTGTGCGGCGCCCGGCGTAAATGGCCCATTGAATGATTTATCTCTTCCTGTCTTTCCACTCCTGTTCAAATGCAAAGTTTTTGTGATGCACAAAAATGTGCTGAAGATAACCTTACATTTACCGTAATTTCCGGACTATAAGCTGCGACTTTTGTCATACGCTTTCAACCCTGCGGCTTTATTTAATGATGCAGTCTATTTAGAGATTTTTCTAATGGCCGCGAGGGAGTGCTCCAGCAGAAAAGGTAACAGTGAGACGCTCTCATGTCCATCCATTTTCTGATCCGCTTTCTCCTCACAAGGGTCGCGGGTCATGCTGAAGGCTATCCCAGTTGTCTTCGAGCAGTAGGCAGGGGACACCCTGAATCGGTTGCCAACCAATCGCAGGGCACACAGAGACCAACAACCATCCGCACTCACACTCACACCGAGAGACAATTTGGAGTGTTCAATCAGCCTGCCATGCATGTTTTTGGAATGTGGGAGGAAATCGTACAGCATTAATAAAATAAAAGACTGAGATCTGTCAAATGGGACTGACAAAAAGAAAAGTATACAAAATAGACAACAGTAATATAATAATAATAATAATACATTTCATTTAAAAGCGCCTTTCAAAACACTCAAGGACACTTTACAATCAAAACAAGAACAATAAAACCACAGATAAAATTATAAATAATCAAAAGGAGAAATGCATTTAAACTGAATATGCGATTTGGCTTGTGAGCACTTTCTGGCATATTGTATGCGCCGAAACATGCGGAAGACAACTCATCTCCCCTGCTTCACGGCTGTTCACGCAACCCAGTGTTTTTCAACCCGTGCCACGGCACACTGCTGTGCCGCGAGACATTGTCAGGTGTGCCGCGGTAAAACATCCAATTTGTATGCCTGTGCGGTCTATGGTCCAGAAAGTAATCATGTAGTACCCTCTCATACCGCTAGAGAGCAGCAACAGCTAGCCAATTGCCTTGTGTTTCGACCACTAGAGACAAGCGAATTTGTGCGCATGAATGCAGGACGACAGTGAACCAATAAATATGAAAGATTATAAAATACTTTTTTCTTTGTGCTCATTTGATTCCAATTCAAGCTGTTATAGTGTCATTCGTCAATGTTAAAAACGGTTGTACAATATAACGCGTGTTTTTTTTTACATTTTCAGCTAGTGGTGTGCCGCGAGATTTTTTCAATGAAAGAAGTGTGCCTTGGCTCAAAAAAGTTTGAAAAACACTGATGCAACCCACCATGCGACACCGTTCAAACTCCCAAACAATGATATTTTTCTCATAATATTGACCGGGTTACAATGCCGATTGCAGATACAGCAGGTCTGAATAAGCACAGCTCTGCATTCGTCTCACTTCACTTCATGATTTATCTTTAACACAACTTCCCAACTTAACTGTAATTGGGTTTGTACATTTAATTATCATTGTGATACCCATTTGACAATAACATTTTTTTAAACTATCTATTTTGTACTCCTTCTAGCCCATCCGGATGTGTGTTCTGGGTCCTCCCGCAGTGGGGAAAACTAGAGTGTCTCAACAAATATGTGACCACTACATGCTCCATCACATCAGGCTGAATGAGACAATCTCTGAGACCATCTTAAACCTGGTTAGTTTTTCTGCACGTTGAACTAAATTTGTTGTCTATGTTTCCCCATTAATACCAGGGAAAAAATGGCATTTATAAGATCACATTTTGTACTGTAAAAATAGTACTGTCTTAACCATCCCTATTACTTACCAGGAATGTATAGTGAAGAACACTCCTTCAGAGACAGAGAATGAGGAGTCAGCAGCAGCAATAGAAGCCCAGGAACTGCTGAATATTCTCAAGGATAATATGGAACAAAATGGAGGTACAGATTGGTTGGGATGGGCGGGTGACAATTGAACTTACCACGATTACCACATTGCGGTCCATTATATTGTATCATTGTTGTGGTAATAAAGCGACTCAAGTGCATCAGTGACTGTCATGGTTGACCACATACAAGGACATTACAATCATCCCTCGTTTATCGCGGTTAATGAGGACCAAAACCACCCGCGATAAACGAATATCCGTGAAGTAGTGACCCCCTCCCCCCTCCATATAGGTACCTGTACTGTACATAATATTTATAAGGCCAAATTGAATGGTATACATGCATGTAGAAGTACATTTTGAAGTAATTAACATGACTTAATGCTGTATACTGATAGATTTAAACATGTATAAGTTAGGTTAGTTTATGAATAACAAAATAGTAAACATAAAAAAAAAAATCATATACATGTTAGTCCGCAAATGGTCCGCGAGAAGCTGCGAAAGTCAGCAAAACAACAGCGAGTCACATAGAGCAACATATACAGTACTGTACTAAATGTATATGAATTTTTATTTTTTATTTTTCTGAATGTTTGGAAAAAATCCGCGATGCACTGAAGCCGCGATAAACGAACCGCGAAATAGCGAGGGATCACTGTACAATACTGTGTAGTGAAACGTCCAAAGTTGTTCTGTACATTGACACTGGGTGACTTTGAAGTTCTTTTACACTTAAAACAATTGCATATCCTCCAAGTGTAAAGACAAGACAATAAAAAAAGTGCAATACAATACAACTTTATTTAAATAGCGCATTTCACGACAGCCACAGCTCTATAACAAAGCACTCTGCTTTTAACATAAAAAAAATAATAATAAAATAAAATACAAGTGAAAACAGTCAATTCAAACACAAATTATGGATACAAACTCAAATACAGTAGAGATCACGAAACAATATATCAGTGCCAGTCTCATATTGGCCAAAGAATAAAGATGAGTCTTCAAATGAGTTTTAAAAATGGACAGAGAAGAGGCTTGCATAAAATTTAACGCCGGGGTCGAGAACTCCGGTTCCTCGAGAGCCATATCCTGCCTGTTTTAGATCCCTCCCGATTCCAACACACCTGATTCAATTGCTCATGATCGTTTCAGGCCTCTACAACACTTGCCGATGAGATGATCATTGGAATCAGGTGTGTTGGACTTGGGCGGGATCTAAAACGGGCAGGATATGGCTCCTCCCCACCTCCAGGAGGTCAAACTTGTTGATCTCATAGGCCTTTTATTTCGAAATGTAACATCAGATCTTATTGAAAGTGCTGTGGTTGGATACCTGGGGTGGACTAGTGTTCCCTAGAAATGGTCTGGTTGCGGGATAACGAAAACAGAATTCGTTCGACACTGGGCTGGGGTGCGCCCGGATGATGGGTGCCCCCTCTCTGGTTTATGACACCACATGTTTGTGGAGAGCTTGGTGCTAAACGACTTGCAAACGACCTGATTCGTCGCAAGCTCTGCGGAAGCCTGACATTGAACCTGCTCATTTGAATCAGGTGTGTTGCAACAGGGAGACTTGGAAAATGTGCAGGACAGCAGCCCACCATGGCCTGAGTTTGACACCTATGGTATAAGGCATGCCGCAAATGAAAAGTGCATAAAAATAGGACTCACCATCGCCGCACATTATGCAGAGTGGTGTGTGGGATTCTCCCGTTGAGATAAATCCGAATCTTAAGTAGGACTCCTGATACTGTCTCATTAAATGTAGTCATAGGCTCCTCTTGGGTCTTCTGGCTGGGAATTTTCCCCTTCCCAAAGAAACTTTCCAAAGACGTTTGTTTTTCTACTCATTTTGCTAGCTCCCGGGTTTCATTTCAGCCGTAACCTATCACTTGACCTGGAAGCGCCACCTTCACCTGCATCAAGAGTGACACACTGTAGACCATGAGTGTCAAACGTACGGCCCACGGGCCGAATCCGGCCCGCACAGGAGTTTAATCCGCTGTGAGATGATTATGTAAAGTATAAAAATGAGCTGCAATTTTTCATTAAACTGCTGTTCCAATTGCGTCCACTGGATGGTGCAATTGGATTATGGGAGGCATGCAAACTGTTCAAACCATACTATTCACATTATATACTTTGTCACCCTCATTATCCCAATATGTCGCTGTCAAAAAAGAGAAAAGTGGACGTCGAGTGCAGAGTGTTCCAAGAAAAATGGTCATCCTCCTATTTTTTCACGGAAGTGAATGGGAAAGCAGTATGTTTGCTGTGTTCACAGCATGGTGCAGTGCTGAAAGAATATAACCTTCGTCGCCACTATGTGAGTTTTCATGCTGACAAATATGACAACTTTCAAGGACATCGGAGAAAAGAGAAGGTGGATGAACGTGTCGGGTCTGAAGAAAGTCTGCTTTTACTCACAGCCGAGACATCAGCGATGCTGCGGTGATAGCTAGCTACCTCATTGCTAATGAAATCACAGTGGCTTCAAAACCATTTGGTGAGGGTGAATTCATAAAAACATGCATGGTTAAGGCAGCAGAGATTTTGTGTCCTAAAAAGCGACAGTCTTTTGCAAATATTAACTTGACAAGAAACACCATCGCAGACAGAATTTCCAATCTTTCAGTGGATTTGGACAGCCAGTTAATGAACAAAGTAAAGGCTTTTATTGCCTTTTCAGTTGCAATTGATGAAAGCACGGATATTACAGATATTGGCCGTTTTCATCCGCGGAGTTGATGACACATTGACTGTCACCGCAGAGTTCGGGGAGATGATGCCAATGTTACGTTCAACAACAGCCGCTGATATATTCGACGCACTCGTCGGTGCCCTGGACAGGGTCGGAGCGGATTGGTCCCGCGCTGTCAGCCTGGCTACGGATGGTGCACCCTCAATGATCGGGAAAAAAGCAGGTGTTGTTACAAAGTTCAGAGAGAAAGTGCGATCTGCAAATGGAGGACGTGATTTTTGGACTTTTCATTGTATTTTGCACCAGGAGGCTTTGTGTTGCAAGTCATTAAATATGGATCATGTCGTGAATTTTATCCGATCCAGAAGCCTGAATCACTGTCAGTTTGACAGCCTTCTGAGAGAGAAAGACCACATCAATGGCTTGCCAGACCACACTGAGTTAAGGTGGTTAAGCCGAGGTGCAGTGCTGAGGCGTTTCTATGAGTTACGAGAAGAAATTGAAGAATTTGTGGAAGAAAAGGACAAACTGGTGATAAAATTTCATTCCGGAGAATGGATGCAGGACCTTGCATTTATGGTGGATGTTACCGAGCACCTGAATACCTTGAACAAACGGCTGCAAGGGCGCAACAAAGTTGTCACACAGTATTATGACAGCATACGCGCTTTCAAGTTGTGGCTGTCATTGTGGGAGACGCAACTCACCGGTGGTGATGCAGCTCACTTCCCCTGTCTGAAACATGTGTGCGCAACCCAACGTGTTGCAGACATGAAGCGGTTCAAAGATAAAATAACGGGACTGTTACAGGAGTTTGAGCAACATTTTCAGAATTTTGGTGAACTGGAGAAAGACTTCAAAGTTCTTTGCTCGCCATTCACCGTGAATCCCTCTGATCTGCCCGTCAACATCCAACTTGAAATAATTGACTTGCAGTGTGATTCGGATTTGAAGGGCAAATTTGCCACAGCTGGCTTGGACACATTTGATCAGAACCTCTTGCCAGGTTACCCCAACTTGACAGCCCTCGCTGCAAAGCTGTTGTTCATGTTCGGAACCACATATCTTTGTGAGCAGGTTTTCTCTGTAATGAGTATTAATAAAACAAAGCTGCGCTCAAGGCTCACACACAGCCACTTGAACCACATCCTGAAGTTGGCCGTCACTCAGAATGTGACGCCTGATATTGATGCGCTGGTGAAAGCTAAAAGATGCCAGGTATCAGGAGTCAAATAAGCCATGTAACCCCACTTAAAGTGCTGCATTGGACACCTTAATATGGTTCTGTGATCTGTGAAAGAGTTCTGTGAAGTGTTTGTGTGTTCTTTGTCCTCAGAATTTTCAAATAACTTAGTGATTTATGATTCATAGTGATTTTTTGCTCTATTTTGGATACTGTCCTCAGGTTTCAGTTTTATGTTTATATATTTTTATGTTGATTTGCTATTGTTTTTTATTACATTTATTTAATTTGTATAATTCACCTATTCTTGATTTGTGACTGTGACTCTTGTTCGGGCAAGAGGATTTTATTATTTTTATCTACATGTCTGCTTGAGAAATGACACCCTGATATAGTTCTGGGATGTGTGATAATGTTCTGGTTCTTTGAATCACTGAGGCATTGTGTGTTGGTGTGTTCTTTGTCCTCAGAATTTTCAAAAAACTTCACTTGTTTTATTATTAATAGTGATGTTGTGCTTGTCCTACTTTGGACAGTATTAAAACAAAGAAAACAATCTGAAGTTGTTGTTTTTAAGATATATGTATCATGATTTTCCGGTCCGGCCTGCTTGGGAATTGATTTTCCTCCATGTGGCCCCCGAGCTAAAATGAGTTTGACACCCCTGCTGTAGACGGATATAACAGAATCCGGAATTTTTTTCAAAATAAAACATCTTTCAGATTCCGAAATGAATAAAAAGGTTATTTAGTCTTTCTGTGCGGCCCGGCACCAAATGACCCGCGGACCGATAGCGTTCCGCGGCCCGGGAGTTGGGGACCCCTGTCCTAAGAATAAGAATAAGAAAACCTTTATTTGTCCCGCACTGGCGGATAAACCATGAATTGCACCTTATTAAAAATATCATTCCGTGTCTTTTATACATTTTTTCACTTTTAAGTTATCCTGCGGGCCTGATCGAATCTCCTTGGGGGCCGGTCCTGACCTGCGGGCCGTATGTTTGAGACCCCCAAGACAGATTTGATGCCTTGATGTGTGTGCAAGCAGAGAAGTAAGGGGGTGGATTGGTCCGGAGCAGAGCAAAAAAGTGTCCGCCTTCGCCAAAAGCCAGGCAGAAAATTAGATGAATTGAGTAAAAGATATTTTTTTACTGTTATTGTTCTCCAACGGTGTTCTTGGTGCAAAGCCTGCGTTTATACTTTGCCTTTTGTGCAATCAGAGGAGAAAACCGGTGCAAACTGAAATCAGCTATCAAACTTTGTGGCCATGTTTGCGCTCGTATGTCATTAGAGCAATATGCTCTAATGACATACGAGCGCAAACAAACTTCATTTGCACCATCATAACGTCCTCTTCACAAAGCCTTTGTGAAGAGGACGTTAAGATGGTGCAAATGAAGCATCATTTTAAGGTGCTATTAGTCCAGTTCCTTTGTGGATTTTCATTTTTTGTTCATTGACTCATTTGCTCACCAGAGTTTTAAAGTGAGATTTTTATTTTGTAAATTCTATCTTTGCCCCTTAGGTTTTTTAGATGATCATTTAATGGTGAAGGTGATGACAGATAAACTAACGTCTAACCCCTGCAAAAACCAGGGGTTTGTACTGGATGGATTTCCAAAGACGTATGACCAAGCAAAAGAGCTTTTCCATGGTAACAAAATCAAAGATCATTATAACACACACACACACACACACACATTTACACAATTCATAAAATATGTATCTAACTGTATTTCTTTTTTTTAGTTGATGAGCATGAACCAGACGAGAAAACATCGTTGACTTCCCTTTACAACAAGAAGATAATACCAGGTTTGACCACCAATAACTAGTCATTCAAGTGGGAAAATACAGTTGCTTGAATATAAAACAATACATCTTTATTTATCTCGCGTTTTCACAACAGCTGCAGCTGTAACAAAGCGCTTCACAGAACATTTAACATAAAATAACACACCTCAACATAAAAACTAAATAAAAAAATAAAATTATACAATCTTAATTATTTTGACGTACAACTTGTTGGTGAAATTGGTTTAGTTCTCCTGCCCCGCCAACATCTGCTTCGATTCCAAGCGCCGAAACTCTGTTCCAACTACACATTTGCGCTCTGGGCCGATGCTCCTCTCTCCTCGTGTTCAGCTCTACCAGCCACCCATCCGGCCTCATCAATGCAGACTGTTAACATCTCCGCTAGCCGCTAACTAATATATATATGGAGCCTATCCCAGCCGTCTTCGGGCAGTAAGTGGTGGACACCCTGAACCGGTTGCCAGCCAATCGCAGGGCACACAGAAACGAACAACCATTCGCGCTCACACTCACACTTCGGGACAATTTGGAGTGTTCAATCAGCCTGTCATGCATGTTTTTGGAATGTGGGAGGAAACTCAAGTACCCGGAGAAAACCCACGCAAGCACGGGGAGAACATGCAAACTCCACACAGGAAGGCCGGAGCCGGAATTGAACCTGGTTATTAAGTTAACGTGCTAACCACTCGACTACCGTGCCGCCCATATATATATATACAGTATATACACACACACACCATATCTACAGTGTGCACATACTGTAAATAGCGAATCTATGAAGTGATTTACTAATTCTTTCCATTTTTTCCCCTGTGTATTTGCCTTTGTGTGTCTGTCTTGCAGAGTTTGTTGTGTGGCTTGATGCATTAGATTCCTATCTGAAAGATCGAGTGATTAACATCTCTGAGAAGTTGGTGCAGGAACACAAATATGAGCAAGAGCACTTCCTGCAACTTTTGGCCAAATATAGAGAGAAAAACATGGAAGGAGAAAGTGTGGTCAATTACTTTGAGGAATTGGATATCAACCCATTATTAATTGGTAACAGTCTTTTTCAAAACTTTCTCAGCCATGCACCGAGGTGCACTCGTGTTGTCACAATTTATTTTGGCTTTTTGTCACTAACTTGCCACTGGTTAGCTGCCGTGTTTGTTCCTTGCCATCATGAAATCAAGTTCAATTAGTTTTCGTCTGTCAAGGATAGGACAGGATATCATGGTATCATTGGCAATGATGTTGGGATGTTGTTATACATAAATAAAAACCGAATACGATGATTTGCAAATCATGTTCAACCTATGTTTGATTGAAGACACTACAAAGACGAGATATTTAATGATCAAACTGAGAAAATGATTACAAGCCGCACCCCACTACATTTTTAAAGGAAAACATATTTTGTACACACATAAGCCGCACCATGTCTATAAGCCGCAGGTGCCAACCTTGTAACGTGATATTGTGTATATCAACTTGTCTCACTCTTCCTTTTATGCTTGAGCACTCCCTGGCGGCCATTAGAATAATCGTTACATTGGCCACTTTATTAAATAAGACGCAGGAAGCTTGTGACAAAAGTTGCGGCTTATAGTCCGGAAATTACGGTACAATGTGGCCTGCGACAAAAATGACACCCCTGCTCTTTTCCCAAGCAACGGTAGCCCAGAGCTTCTCCCCGCAATAATATTGGAGGGTGGAATTATATATAAACAAACATACTTATTCATGATGAAGGCTGGAAACAATTTTGCTTCCCCTCCTTGAATGACAAGCAACTGCCATTCAATCTCATAACACAGTATTATCGGACACTCGATAATGTCAAACTTTTTTGCTTCTCTTCAATCATATCTTGCTGAAATTTGTTTTTTGCGTGAGGCTTTTTTTTTTTTAACAATGCAGTGGACTCCTGAATTAAAGTGATAGTTTTCATGTTTCTAATTGTAGAGATTTGAATGTAGCGTGACTTCACACCTATCTCTGCCACACCCTTGTGGGTTTAGCTATAGCCAATGTTACAAAAGTTCCAAACATGTTTTTGACGGCTTCTTGTTGACTGTTATTATCACGGCATACTGTAATTCTGATGCGATTTCCAAGTAACTACAGCCGATTAATATAAAATAATTTCCTCCTAATTCCTCTGTTTTAGTGTGGCCTTTGTTAATCTTGACAGGGATCAACAGTCTCAATACACCTGGCAATCCGCTGCTGATGCATGCGATCTGCGAAAGAGTTGGTAAACCCAGAAACTACGGCCAAAGCAACGACAAGGTACAGGAAGGGGGGATTAAGCCAACAGAGACCGTTAACAAGGCAAATAAGGAGCAGAAGGAGGTGGAGGAGGCCAGGCAGAGATCTGCACATTGGGATATGTGGGTAGGTTCCTTTACATTTGGATCTGGAATTCACCATGTTTCGTGGAGAGGATTTGCGTTTGAATGCAGTCCGTCACTGTGCATGTTTAGTGATGGGACGAGCGACACTCCGTATCGGTGTGTGTATTGCTTTAAGAAAGAATCGCGTGACCGATACAGGAACTGTATCGTTTGGATGTGCCGCGCCAAAGTGTGTTTATGAGGGAACAAACTGTATCAACATGTCGTGGGTTTGCTGGATGGAGTTTTGCGAAATTATGGATCGTTCGCAGAAGTTTTCCCCAGTTTGGAATAATTTTGATCCTGTGACGCCAAACAAGGTAAATATTTTTCTCCTTTGATCATTGTTTACTGTTACATACTATTTGTTGCGGTGGCGCGTTGCACTCACTTTATCAAGTGTGCTATATATGATTACATATATATCTCCTGTGATATATATGATAGTCATATATATTGTAAATTTCCCCAGTGTGGGACAAATACAGGATATCTTAATCTTAATACAGTCAAACCTCGGTTTTCGTACTTAATCCGTTCCAGAAGACTGTTCGGAAACCGAAACCATGTTTCCCATTGAAATCAATGTAAAATGTTTTAATCCGTTCCAAGTCAAGAAAACAACTTTTTAAAACCACTTATTTTTACAATTTCACACCATAAACTGTACAAATGTAATGGGAGATTACCAATTTTAACATTAACATAGTAACATAAAAATTGAAGGAACATCTCTCTCTCTATCTGTCATGGGGCGTGCGCCTCTCCCAGCTGTCAGCAGGCAGTAGGCGGGGCATTTCGGCATCCCGAACTCCTTCGCCAACACAGACACACGCACACCTGACTCATATTTTGCGATTAAATCTTTCTTAAATTCTATAGTTTTGCGCCCTATTTTCCTCTTTTCTTCACCAGGTCTAGCACTTCCACTTGCTTTCTTTGGTGCCATGATTAGGGGCTGATACATGATGCAAAAATAACAGTCCAATATTACGTAGTTCTAACCAAACACGTCTGCTTTTAAAAAAAAAAAAAAAAAATCTTAATCGAACAATACAAACTCGTCTGCTCACAAGCTGTTTCTGTACGATTATTGCATAATAATGAGACACCGGACACCAGAGTGTTCTTTATCTGCCGCTGCATTGAAAAATGCCGGCTGTAAACAAACGCACGCCCCCCTCCCCCGTGCTGCCAGGGCAAACCATTATGAAAAGACGGGGATTTCACTCGCGCTAACAGAAGCGTCTCACCAAACACGTCTGCTTTTTTTTATTGAACAATACAAAAACGGCTGCTCACAATGGTCGCTTCCTGTGTAGCGACGCGACACGAGGGAGCGCGGCGACAGGAGGGAGCGTCACTTCACTCCTCTCAGCTTTGCTACCTCCTCTCGGCTTCGCTACCTCGCGAAGCTACACGAGGTAGCGTTGCTACACCAGGTAGCGAAGCCGAGAGGAGTGAAGTGACGCATTCAAGTGCGCTCAGTTAGTTCGAGAACCGAAATTTGTTCGTCATCCGAGGCATAAAAAACTCGAAATTTTAGTTCCAAAACCGAATTGTATGAGAACCGAGACGTCCGAAAACCGAGGTTTGACTGTATACTGTAGAGCCTTACAGTTGCCTTATTCATTTTATCACATAATTACGAGATCCTGATCTCAAAATCATGAGATAGGGTGTCCATTTTTTTAACAAGTGAATGCAATGCTCCACCTTAGCTTTTGCTCTGTTCTGGTAAGAGGTTTGAATTGTTTTCAGATAAATTAACTTTTTACGTTATTGTAGGTGACGTGTCGGCTTTGCTCCACAGAGCTATCTTACATCAATAAGAGCACTTCATCAATGCAGAGGCATTACAGAGCTCGGCATAGCAATGAAGAATTGGTGGATACTCGTGAGAGTACCCCAGGTATGTCGAAATTCTCTCTAAAAATTGTGCTTAAAAAAAAAAAAAAAAGCATGCATGCAAACAGACAGGCCCCAGGCCTGGTATCAAACCTCCAGCCCGCTTGTTGTGAGGTGACAGTGCTAACCATCACCCCACCGTGTCATCTGATGTCTACTTGATATGTATTTTATGTACCGTATTTTCCACACTGAAAGGCACACTGGATTATGAGGCGTACCTTCAATGAATGGCCTATTTTGTAATTGTTTTCATATATTGGACACAACGCATTATAAGACGCAATCCACTAGATACGCTCAAAGAAATGCCAACAGAACACTACAGTACTGTACACCCTGATTTATGTAGCGATGATCAGATGTCAGTAAAATGTATTTAATAAAGCAGTGATACAGTTCACTTAACCAACAGCAAGTTGTAACATTGACTCGTTAACTCTCTTGCCGCTGCTCTATTTCCGTGTTCAACTGCGAAACTGATCGCCTTAAGTTTGAACTCTGCGTTGTAAGCATGTCTATAGCAAGGAACCATTTTGGGGTTGACATATTACCGTAATGACCATACACAAGGTGCATCGGATTTTAAGGCGCGCTTGTGAGCTTTGAAGAAAATGGAAGACGTGGTGCGCCTTTTAGTGCGGAAAATATGGTACTTGTAAAAATTACAGTCCTTTTATTAAGCTTTTGACAAGATATTTCCTTTTGGCTTGCAGTTCCTAACAAGGAAGCAGTGCATGAGGCAGTGGTCCACATGATCATCAAAGACAGTCAGCCACTCAGCTTTGTTGAAAATGAGGGATTCAGGGAGCTCCTGAAGCTTATTTTCAGACCATCAAGGACTTGGTGAGCCAGACATAGGAGGAAAAGGAGAAAACAAAAAAGGACCACCAGAGCGCTGTTGCTGTTACTTTAACAGCTGATATGTGGACATCTAGGCAAAGAAAGCTGTTACTGGCCACTATGTGGAGAAAGAAAGCCATGAACTCCAATCATCAGTCTTGGGAGTGCAGCATTTTCCTGAGAAACATACTGCAGAAATATTGCCATGGTTAAAAGGAGCCTCATGGAGGAGTGGGGTATAGCGGGAAAGGGCAGGTGTCTTGTCACTGATGCAGCAGCAAACATGATTTCATGTGCTCGAATGCTGCAAAAACGGCATACCAATTATATAGCCCATTCCATGAATATAATTGTGAGAAAATCATGTGACCAAATCCCAACAATAACGGAAATACGCAACAAAACATGACATATTGTGACACACATTTTCGACCGAGCGTGACTGCTAAAGAGCTCACTCAAATACAGCAACAGCTGGGTACACCGGTCCATAAATTAATAAACGAGGTGCCAACACAAAGGAACAGGACCTATCAAATGTTTGAAAGAATGACTGAGCAGACGGAGGCAGTCTGGGTGTCACTGGCCTCATTAAAAACTGACATCACTCCACTGACTCCAGAAGAATGTGAGATCATTGAAGAAATGCTCAGGGTTCTTGGTCCTTTTGATCAAGCCACAAGAGAACTGTCTGAGGGGGAAAAAAAAGGGTCTCTGGGTCAAAGGTCATTCCCTTGATGAGAATGATCCACATTGAGCTTCACCGTCAGGCCACAACAGTGACATCAACAGCTGCTCAACAACTGGCTGAAAACCTGAGGAAGCGGCTAACTGACGCTATTTGCAGCATGAAATCTCACTCAGTGTGATGACACTGGTAACACTGTTAGATCCCAGATTTTAAAAACTTGGATTTGTTAGTCAACAAAAGGCAAGGGAAGCGGTGAAGAGCTGACTCTATAATTGAAGTCCAACGCTACCCGGCAGAAGCAAACACACCCAGAAACCAAGACCCTTTACAATATTGGAAATGGAGCCAGAAAACATATCCACATCTGCATCAACTTGCACTTAAAAATCTCTGCTCACCATCGTCATCTGTACCATGTGAAAGAGTATTTTCTAAGGCTGGGGAGCTGGTTTCGGAGAGGAGAAATCGCCTTGGAACAAAGACACCCCAAATACTTTCGTTCCTCAATAAATATTCATGTACTAATCACTTTTTTGTCTTTTATTTCATGTGGTTTAACAGTGAACAAAAAATTTCTACACAAGTTAAAAATTGTAACTCTTAATTGTAACTCAAATTCGCTATTATTTACATACCAACTCAGTTTAGCATTCACACAAACGAGGAATTTCTTTACCTGCAATGATTTTATAACAACTGCTGTGGTCACTATTGGGTGACAACACGGTATCAATACAGTGCTGACACAGTTTCTGTAGTGTGTCAATACTCAGTACACTGGAAAAAAACTAACTGAAGTACTTGAACAAAGTCCTCAAAACCACAAGGAACCAAAGTAACAAAAACCTATGACAGAAACAAAACATGGCAGGAGCACACAGACACTTACAATGACCAACAAAGACTGATAGAACAGCAGGGAATTAAATGCAAGCCAAGTGATGAGACAATGAGAAACACCTGAACAAGACACAAAAAGGCTTGAGGGAGCTGATTGGTTAAACACAAGGGACCCGGCTGACGAGAACAGATGCAGACAAAAAGGGCACATGAGGGAACAAAACCAAATATAACCGAGACAAAATCATAACATGTTTTCTGCAAAAGATAGCCAGACACTGAATAATCTGCTGAACCTCTCATCATTGCCTCTCGCAGGCAAGGGGCCAGAGAAAATTACTCAATGCCAACTCATTTCAAGTGCTATATATGTTCTTCTTTGTGATCTTTGATTGAATCTTTGTGTTATTGGAGCAGACGTGTATCACCATATCATAGTAGCTAGTGTTGTTAGATTTTCGCTGGTGTCCAGACCTGTTGCGTGCCCGCTACCGAATGTTAGCTTCAATGTCGGGCGCTGTGGCCCCAGGAATACACTGTGGCTGGGATTTTAAGTTTAATGTGACTGGTGATGGAGTCACCAGTCATCCAACCCTAGGACTGTCATTCAGATCTGATGTCCCATTTCAAAATAAAAGGCCTCGGAAATATGACAGGTTGACTTTTTCGCCTGATTAAAAAATATATATATTTTAAAAATAATTTTAGTCATCCCTAAAACATACCAGATCTGGGGGACACTAGAACACCCCTGGTATACAACCAGACTACTCTCATTCAGATCTGATGTCCCATTTCCAAATAAAATGCCTCTGATAGGTGATGTGAGCTTTTCGCCCGATATTTAAAACATCTTAAAAAAATGAATTTTAGTAATCGCTCAACCAGACCAGGTCTCGGACATACTAGGGCACACCACGTACCCAACCAGAGTACTGTCATTCAGATCTGATGTCCCATTTAAAAAAAAAAAAAAGGCCTCTGAAATATTACATGTTGATCTTTTCGCCTGATTTTTAAAAAATAGTCACAAAAAAAGATTTTAGTTATCCCTCAACCAGACAAAATCTCGGACATACTAGGGCACCCCAGGTATCCAACCAGACTACCCTCATTCAGATCTGATATCCCATTTCAAAATTAAATGCTTCTGAAATATCATGTTGACCTTTTTGCCTGATTTAAAAAAATATATTTTAAAAAATAATTTTAGTTAGCTAATCCCTGATTGTGACTTTTTGTCTGGTCTGAAATTTGATTCATTATTTTTCTCTCAAAGACTCAGACTTTAGAGGAGAAGAGGCAATGGGAAGTGCAGCAATTGGACATTCTGTCGGTGCCAATGAAGACCTACTTTATGCAGCACATCATCACCACTCTGTCTCAGGGCTTGATTGCATGTGGCTCAGTATGGCCAGATGATCCAATTGACTTCTTGGTAATAATAAAATAATGACTTTTCCTGTATTTTTTAATGTTTTTTTCCCCTTGTAATTTTGATTTCTTTTTGCTCTGTATCATTTCAGGCGGAGTATTTGATAAAGAACAACCCCTAACACGTTTTTGAAGCCGATGTGCCCTAGTCTTCCACTGGCAACCTTCGTTGGAGTAACCGAGAACGTCCAGGATTTACCTAATACCTTTTTTAAAACATTTATTTTTCAGAGGTTTCTTGAAATTATTTCAATCAAAAATACATTTAAATAAAACTGGAATTTTATAACCATTGAGACAAAATCATTTTAATTCCAAGTGGCTCAAGGTGTAATTTTGACTGTATACAGGAGTTTTTCTCAAAATGATAGCAATACTGTCATCATGTCAACATTGAGAATACATGCTTTGTCAAATAGGGGTTGGCTTTCCTTTCTGAAATACAAGAAAATGAAAACAACGGTGTCACATCTGTTGATGTGGTGCAGCAGATAACTGAAATAATTCCAACTCAGTCCATATCCAACGTTTGTTCAAAGCGGCGGTGGTGGTGGTGATAGTGATGGACCCTAAAAGCAGGCAGGAGGGAGGAGCAAGGTGGACTTAACAAGATGTATTTACCAAAGATGTAAAATAAGGTAAACACAAACAATGACCCGACACCAAGTGGTCAGGCAGGGAGTCCTTTTAACAGAAACACTAACTAATCCAATGAGCAACAGGTGTGCTACTGCAGGAAGAGCCCTACAGTGGCACCTGTTGGTCACAAACAGAACTACCCTAATACCTTATTCACCTTTTTTAAAAGTACACAAGCTCCTTAAAATTCACGTTACTTTGATCAATTAAGAGTTTGGTGTCTTAATATAGAATTTTGACAATGCAAAAGGACTTTCGGTCTACCATTTTAAAATTCCCTGCCTGCAGAAGAGTATTGCATTCAACTGGGAGGGGTTGACTCCCAAGTTTTTTGGGGGTCTGTTTTAGTTTCGTTTCGTTATATTTTTCTCATTTGTGGATTTTTTTTCAGTTTTTCCGAATATTATTTCTTCCTGTCTTTTGGAATTAACCCCCCGAGATTTAAGAACAAATAATATACCAGGAGTGCCCAACCTATCTACTTTTCAAGCAGCCAACGCATACTTCCACGCATGGGTACATATGTATGCCCACACACACGCACACATGCATACCTGATGCGCAATGACCATAACAGACCCTAACATGAAAGAATCAGAAAATTAAACCAGATACAAGGCAGGTAGATCCCTGAGTTTGTAAAAATAAAATCATTGCTGACTTTACTGGGAGACCTGTCACAGGGAGGCAAGGCCGTACTTTTGTAGCCTGGAAAGTGCAGAATCATCACTATCACAGCTTGCGTGAACTATTTTAAAATGCCGTCGCAAGGCCCTTATCCCCCTTCATATGAAGGCTCGTTGACCGTGAGGATAGCCAGGTTTTCTCCTGCAAGACAAACAAAACCTGCCAAAATTGAGGAAAAAAAGTCGTCCAAAAGCCGTCCATGTTGCCCCAAACGTTCATCCTGGTGAATACATTACGTTCATTTCACACTCGCCCAAAATATGAATGAGTTCATAGACAAAAGGACATTCTGTCTCCTGTTTTTTCTTGAAATTGGCTGTTTTTGTCGACTTTTCTCTTCATGGAAGCTTTTTTATTTATTTATGTATTTATGTAAAGACAAGACTGGTTGAAGGGTATCGTTGTCATCCAGTCACTTCAGAATTACATTGCGCCGAAAGCTGTCATGAGCCTCAGCTAGGATAGCCCATAAATGAGAAGAAAAAAAAAACACAATCCCCCACAAAGACATGTCAAAAAGAGGCGGGGACAGCACTAACATTAAACTTTGTTAAATTGCAAAGATATATTCCTGACGGCCACAAATGCCTCCCGGGCCCCCGAGTTTGAAACCCCTGTTCTAAGGTCATTCTTGTCCCAGGTGTGCAATTTTAACGTGTATGCAAACCACTCACCCACTCTGCTGCCAAAAACCCACAATTAAAAAGTAAAACGACAACATTTGTTAAACTTATTTTTATTGACTGAGAGTCAATATTTTGGAGTCATTGACCTGACACCAAATCAATTCCGAGCTAAATAAATAGCATGAACCGTGCCAGCGAAGTGGACTTTATTCATTCAATGTTGGCTGTGACATAATTGATGGTTTCGATAAAAGTTAGATTTACCTTCGACATCTTCCGTTTATTTATTTTTAATACTGTATCTTCTTTATCCTCTTGGGTCACACGTTTTGAAGTGAAATCATTATTGCTTTGCAGATTCTCTATTCTTGCCCGAGGCATCGATTAGCCTCCATCTCCATCTTGTAAACAGTCCCTCCATTCAGTGATTCAGTACCTGTCCAGCTCAAACTACTTGCCCTTGTGCAACATGATCGGAAGCTATGCGATTAGTATCCTCAGATGACGCCATGCCACCATTGTCGCAGCGAGGCAAAGGCATGCCCTCTGCCATTTTTTTTTCGAGATGCACATGTTTGGCTTGTCCACTGGCCAGCGATTTCAGCAGGATCTGCTTTTCAGCGAGTCTGAGCTGGATCGCCGCCCGAGCGTGAGGCGATAGATCGGGTTGCTGTAGCATGACACTGTCCTCCTGAAACACACAATGCGGAAGTGATCAACAGACGCGAGCATTCGAATGTGAAGGTACCTAGCATTAGAAATTTAAACAATCAAATAGAAACCTCGGCTGTAGTCTTGTAGTTCTTGAGCAGCAGAGTGACTCTGGTCTCCAGGAACGTCCACAATTTGATTTCATTCTCCCAGCTCACTGGGATATCACGATTAGTCAGGTTTAAGATCTTACTGGCAGAGTCTCCCACAAGGTAGTCTTTCAGTTCTTCTAATAAAACAAAACCAGAAATCCAAGAGTAAAACAACTATAGTCATCCTTCGCTATATCGCGTTTCATTTATCGCGGCTTCACTACACCGCGTTCTCTTTTTTCCAAAGTATTCAGAAAAAAAAAATGTCGAATGACTCAGAGGTTCCCGGCTCGGTTGACCAATGACAGCACGAGTGGATTCATCCCGTAAGCTGATTCGCTGGGCATCTTTGCAGCCCGCCCAGCAGCTTCCCTTGTGTCTCGTCATGTGGTTAACTCTATGATCAATGCCTCATCACTTGGTTGACTCTGATCAGTGTCTAGTTACAGTCAAGCCTCGGTTTTCGAACGTCTCGGTTCTCGACCAAAAATTTTGAGTTTTTTATGCCTCGGATGAACAATTCGGTTTTCAAACAGAAAAGCCTTCTGGAACGGATTATGGACTAAAACAGAGGTTTGACTGTACAATATTGTGTTTGCTATGTGCGCAGTAAGGGGGTGAGAAAGAAAGAGAGAGAGAGAGAGAGAGAGAGAGAGAGCGCAAGAGTGAGAGATAAACAAAGGGGGTGATTGGGCTTGTCTGATAAAAAGCAGCACGTCTCTCTTCACCTCCATCTCTGTTAGCCTCCAGAGCGGCGTAAAGTGACTCAAGTAACTCAAGTCACGTTGTCTCTCTCAGAAGGCAATGCTGCTGAATGTTACTTACTGTATGAGGTTTTATAATTGAAGATTTAAGTAAATATGTGTACTGCTATCACCTTTGTGTCAAATATGTAAAGTATAGATACTGTTTACTTGTTTTAAACATGCTGGTACCCACGAACACTTACAAGAAAATTCCTAAAGGGGGAGCCAACGCTCCATCGTGGTTTTTCATTTATCGCGGCAGGGTGCCGGTCGGCATTAACCGCGATATGTGAGTAACACTGTATTAAATAAATTAAGGCCCACAAATAATACATTGTTTAGTCCGTCTGACTCAGCAACAAGAAGGGTCTCTCTCTCTCTCTCACACACACACACACACACACCACAGTAGTTGAATGGTTAGCACATCTTCCTCATAGCGGAGAGGTGCAGGGTTAAATTCCAAGCTCCGGACTAACTGTGCAGAGTTAAATTCCAAGCTCCGGACTAACTGTGCAGAGTTTGCATGTTCTCCCCGTGCCTGCGTGAGTTCTCTCGGGGTACTCCGGTTTCCTCCCACATTCCAAAAACATGCATGGCAGGCTGATTGAACACTCTAAATTGTCTCTCGGTGTGATTGTGGGCAGGAATGGGTGTGCCCTGCGATTGGTGAGCAACCAGTTCAGGGTGTACCTCGCCTACAGCCCAAAGACAGCTGGGTAAAGCTGGAGAATAACCGTGACCCTCGTGAGGATATGTGGCTTGGATAATGGATGGGCGAAGATAACCTTTATTTGTCCCACACTGGGAACATTTGCAATGGATAGTTCTTATTGATTTTATAATTTCATAATAAATTTCAATATGTTGTGCACTGTGGGGCGAAAGATGTGTGTTTGACATTTTACTGAAACCTAATCGATCGTAATTTGTGTGTACACATGGTCAGAGGATGTTTGAAATTTGTTCGCAGGAACAAATATCTTGTATCACACATTTGTGCTTGATACGCATGGGTACTGACCATTTTTTTTACATCTATAAATACTGAAAATTAACTTGTTAGTATGAGCAAAATTTTAACTCAGCTGATTATATTCTTAGCATGCTCGACACTCGGCCTAATGAGATCCCCTCCATTTCATCATCATGATCATCAGCATCGTCATCTATCCATTGCACATGACTCGAATGAAAAACGCACTAGCCAAATTACAGCTAAAAACACAGACAACTTGAAAAGCATGTTACTTTGTGCTGTGTGTGTGTGTGTCTGTGTGTGTGTGTGTGTGTGTGTTACCCTCTGTCATGCAGAAGACCCTCAAAAATGCGAGGAGCTGTGCTGAAATTGGGGGTCCAGTGGCGTGCAGAGCAAAGACACAAGACCTATGAATCAGAAAAGAAGGGGGGTGCACCGAGGGGTGCGTGAGCACATTGGAGGGGTTGCATGGAAACGTTTCATCATGTATTTCCCAGATGAATAACCTGTGGCTCAACTGTGCCAAAATCACAACAGCCACACGTCAACTCAATTGTCTCATCAAAGTGGGTAAAAAGAAAGTAAAATTGCTATAGTGGTTCTGAATATTGTTCCTTTTTCACTGTTTTGTTCCTGATACAGTGAAACTCCTCGACAACGAAATCATGTTTGCAGCAAGAAATTTTTCTCAACAGGGGGTTTTTCACTGTAGCAAATTTGATCTCAGATGTAAACACACACAAGCACACACACACAAACGTATGTGTACACGCACACACAATCGTATGTGTACACGCACACACAATCGTATGTGTACTCTTTATTTGTATTCCAATAGTGCATAAGTATGAGCACACACTCATATAGTCAGTGTAGAAAGAAAAAAAGGGAAAGAAATTGCTAAATTTACGATCAGCATTCGCTTTCACCGATTTCTTTTATTTTGCTTCCTCCGTCTTTCATTTTGATTACTTTTACCCTCTCTTCCAGCGTCAGAGCGCTTCTTGTCTTATCTGCTTAACATCCAAAGGTCCGTTTTGTAGCCATTTTAGTAATGCAATGTTCATGCTGCGTCTGAATCGAACAATAACAGATACTTAGTGGACCCGGTGGCTTTTCTATCCACTATCTCATTGTCTCTAACTCGACCTCCCCTCGATCACCACCCAAGACAGCGTTGCTCAGCTGATGTCATGCAATGAACTTTTAAGTCAGCCACAGGACGCTTCGTAGTCCTCGATGGCCATAGTTAGCGCGATGGAACTCGCATTCTCTCTAATTACCGCTCCAGTTAGCGTAAGCTTTTTAGCATGATAACAAGTAAAGCATTCCAGGAAACGTTCGTTTATTTGAATGTCCGTCGAGCCATAAGCAATTTACTCTGAGCAGTCGACCGCACCTCGTTAAATCCCATGCCCCTGCTCCTGTTTTCTGTTATGTTTTGGGATTTTTTTTACTAAAATTGTGGAGAAAGAAAAAAATGTTGCCATGGACCAAGGTGTGATTAAATATCACAACCACAAAAAAAACAAATGTGACTATCTGCTCTGCAGCCCAAATTATTGCGGCCGGATGTGCTTTATCACTACAATTCGTTGTTGCACCCACCCGTGCAATGAAAATAAAAAAAGAGGAAAAAAAGAACAAAGTATACATACACTGGGAGACCAGCACGTGACAGCACCTCTGCTTTCATGGCAAAGAGTCTCTCACTTTTGCTGATGCCGAGCTTGATCTTCACCCGATCGTGGACGTTGTCTTGATAGAAAAAGCCATTATGGACGAAAAAGTCGGCATTGGATCTCGTGCCATAAAAAATGTAAATCTGCACAGACATATATGGAGAACACAATCAATCATACACAATATTAACAGAAGAAAATATATTTCAAAGTATGAGTAACTGGAGAGTATGTAGTGGTTTAAATTAGCTACCAAATGTCATTCCTTGATCAGGAAGGCTGATAATGAGTGCAGGCTAGCAACTGTAGGAAGTCTCACAAAGGGCAGCGCATATATATATAGAGTCAAACCTCGGTTTTCGTCCATAATCCGTTCCAGAAGGCTGTTCTAAAACCGAAATTGTTCTTTTTAAAATAAAAATGTTTATTGAGCACGTCTGCTCACAATGGAAAGCAACACGAGGAAACTTCCTCGTGTAAGGAAGGCGAGAGGAGTCAAATGGTGCATTCAAGTGCGCTCAGTTTGTTCGAGAACCGAAATTTGTTCGTCATCCGAGGCATAAAAAACTCGAAATTTTTGGTCGAAAACCGAATTGGCCGAGAGCCGAGACGTTCGAAAATCGAGGTTTGACTGTGTGTGTGTGTGTATATATATATATATATATATATATATATATATATATATATATACACACACACACACACACACACACACACACATATGTATATATATATATATATACACACACACACATATGTATATATATATATATATACACACCCCCCTCCCACACACACACACACACACACACACACACATACATACATGCACGCACGCACGCACATATACAGCCGTGAAATACCAATTCACATTTAACTTTATGCAAACTTTAGTATCACCAGGGGACGAGTGGTTAGCGCGTTGACCTCACAGTGTAGGATCTGCAAACTCCACACAGGAAGGCCGGAGCTGGAATCGAACCCGGTACCTCTGCACTGTGAGGTTGACGCGCAAACCACTGGAATACTGGGGCGCCCCTTCAGCACTCTTCTCATCAAATATCAAGTAGATCTGATTAACCCACAAGGAGAAAAACAAAGGAAAAAAACTTTACCTATGGCCAGTAGGTGGCGCTACCATCACAACGAAAAATAACTTTGTAGATCTCTTCAGGCCAAGACTGTCATCAAATAAGTGATCCCATGTTTAACCCTTCATGATGTTAAAACACAAAGTTTGTGACTTCAAGAAAAGTGCAGTACATCAAGAAATGAATGCTTATTTTGAGGGTGTAAACATGAATGTTCATTCATGTTTATGTTTACACCAAACTTATGAAACTTGGAACAAACATCAGGCCTGGCAAATTTTCAACAGTATTACTGTATTGTGTGCTTAAAAAAAACACACACACTCAAGCACACACTATCACACACGCTCTCACACTCACACACACACACACACACACACACACACACACACACACACACACACACAATTTGACTAAGTAGCCCTGGTTGTACATTTCACTGACTGTAGATCTCTTTTTGGGTGAAATTTCTGTGTACCATCAACTTGAAACATCATAGCAAAATCCAAACACATTAATATTGTTGAGTATGAAGATTCAACATGGAATTAACGAAACCAAAAGTGAATTATACTCCCACTTCACCTGCTCATTCGCGTTGTAATTTTGCAGTGCCACACATTCACAACGGTCATCCTCCAAGTTGTAGCCAGTGGTGATCTGCAAATAATCGGAAACACCCAAACATTCAAGACTGCGTATCCATATCGACACCAACACTGTTTTCATGTAGAAGCAGACTGCATTTCCTGAGGACGTTCAAACCCACTTCGAGTGGGTGTGGAAAAACGTGTATAAAATTCAATTTTCTGCATTATCTCGGAGCAGAATGAAATGTATTAATGAAGGCCCTTATATGATTATTGGCGTACCCCACACCTACGGCGTGCAGTTTGAGGAGGAGAAGCAGCGGGGGGCCAAACACAGCTAATGCGCTTTAACTAACGTTGATGAAATATGAAACCTCTGCCATGAGCCTCTCTCCTGTGGCATCATGCATGGATGTTTGTTTTTTTTGTTTTGTTTTTGTGCAGGGGGACGAACTGGTGAAATGTAAGGACAGAAGCGCTTCAAAAGGACAAGGACAGACGGGGACGGAGGACGATTACTTTATAAATAAGGACGGAGAGACGACAGAAGAGTGCCCAGGTCGCGGACGGAGAATGGACCAGCAAAATAAAAGTGCCCATCACACTCAACTACGCACGGGTAGGGAATGCAAGCAGTTGACCAAAGCTTTTTGGGATGGTCTCCGACATTCAGTTTATCAAAAATACTGTAATCTCTGGACCATAAACCGCTACTTTTGTCACACGCTTTCAACCCCGCGGCTTATTTAATGATGTGGCCTGTTGACAGATTTTTCCAACGGCCGTCAGGGAGCGCTCGAGCAGAAAAGGTAACAGTGAGACGCTCTCATGTGTCGCAGAGAAAACAACCGGCCATGAGAGGGCGCACCTGTATTTTGAGCTGGACTGCAATCCAAAAGCTGTGTGGCTTGGTCTATGACAGACTTGACCGAACAAAAGAAAACCTCCCAAAAGACATTGTCGTGAAAGTTGACACGGAAGTGTGGATGGTAGAAAGCCGAATGAAGGAATGGTTGACTGAGTTTTATAGGATTTTTTTTCATTTTAAAACAAAGCATTACTCGACAGGGAACGGTGGCTTTTTTTTTTTTAAACCAGCCGTGTGAATGACTGTTTTACTGCCATAGTGAAAGAAAAGTTAAGGTATGTTATTAAATGTTGAAACCTCTTTCCGTATACCATCTTTCTTTGCAAATATCTCATGTTACAATATGGGTGCCTGCGGCTCATAAACGGGTGTGGCTTGTGTGTGTACAAAATGTAGTGGGTGCGGTTTATAATCAGGTGCGCTCTATAGTCCGAAAATTACGGTAATGTGATTCTTCTTTTGATTCTGTTTTGCTCGGAACACAAACTGCTGTGTGAGCCTTGTGTGGTTTAAAGAAGTACACCTAATGTCTTGTGGTGCTCATTTCTTGGGGGGAGTGGGGGCAAATAGTTATGAATAATTCCAGAATTGTTGTTTGTTCATTCCTTCCTCAAAGCAGTACAAGTCATTAGTTGTGGTTATCTCTCTTTAAAAAAAAATCATTTTCACTGACTTCGTCGTACATTTGTGTATGATGACTATGTAGTGCTCACGTATATTTTTACCACCGTCAAAGAAGTACATGTGAAACTACACAGTATAAATATGGTTAGGTATTGTTTTAAAACACAGTATATATGTTCACTTTATATACTGTATTTCTATGGATTGGCAGCAGGGAGCAGTCTCGCTCGTTTAAGAATGGATTTAGAGGTTGTGTTCCGCATGAGTGGAGAGTGACATATACACGAGCATCTGTCTCTCCTTCCTTCCTTCAGATGAGTGTCATTGGTTGCCTTTAGCTGTTGATCAATTCTTTGAAAGCAGGTTTGTGGGTGGTTGGCCTGAGCTGTACATGCAGTGTGAGCGTGGAAAGTCCAAGCTGACTGGTTATTTTCCTGATGATTGTTTTAATTTTCAGTATTAATACCCTGAATATCCATATCCATTGATATGCTAACAATGTGTATCCTAAATGTACTACATGTCTATTTATCTATTATATATTTAGTTAGTAGGAAATGATGAACCTACCAGTCCATTTGTGTGGTTACACATGTCCCAAAGAGGAATAAGCGCTTGTGTGATTTGGCTGCCGTCTTCAGTCGGGATCTCGTTCTGACGGGTCATGACTGAAGAAACAGCCCACCTGTAGAACATCAAAATCAATCCACTGAAAAGAACTGTGTATATTTATTGAAGCTAATAAAAATATATATTTTTAGCTCGGACATTAAACAGTAAGCATATCATGGTTATGGGTGACCTTAAATGTATACAGAAGGATTTTGAAGTTGATTCTGAGTTTGACAGGGAGCCAGTGAAGCTGTTGGAGGATGGGGGTGATGTGGTGAAAGGAGGGGGTTCTGGTGATGATCTGGGCTGCAGAATTCTGGACTGGTTGAAGTGTTGAAGAACTATTGCTTTGAACTGAAAGAACGACGAAGCTCCTTCTTTGAAAAGGAACTGTCAAAGTGCGTCGGATTGGAAAAATTTACATAAAGTACCAAAGGTAAACTGAAGGAATTTGACCAATTTTGGAAATCAAATATGACCATTATAACATCTGAAAAATAGACATTCAAATTATTTACTGTCCACGAATTTTGTAAATGTGTATGTTGAAATGTTTGCATGGACATGTATGTACATTTATTTTATGGTGCAGATCGGCAGGGTGTGAATGAATGTGCATGGATGTGTGATCTTTTGTTATTTTGTTCTGATTTGTTTATGGAACTTCAAAACCAATAAATACATAGGAAAAAACGTATTTGGCATTTGACTCTGACTTGTCTCAGACTCGAATATTGGACATTCAAAATGTTTTTTTAATCGTCTCAACGGTGGCCAACTATGTTTTTAATAACTGATTTCTTTTTCTGATCATCAAAATAACCATCTGACTGGTTAACCTGACCCCGAGCGCAAAGTCAGGCAGTCTTTTTCCATGTCACGTCAGCCAAGAGCAAGGTTAAAAAATGTGGTTATAAAACTATGAAGTACTAGTATTAATCCCAGCATCTTCAAAACAAACAAACAAACGCGAAGCAACCTGCAGATTCTATAAAGAGAAAATTTCTGACATGTAAAACCACCATTTGTGATTCATTTTGGAAGCCTTCCAGCAAGAGTTTTGAACATCATCAAATTCCTCTAATTTTGTGGTATTAAAAATTTTGAAAAAAGTTTCACGCTTGATCTCATTTGGACTTGGACCTTTGTGACTCAAACTTGACTTGGATTCAAAAATTTGTGAATCGAACTTGAATAAAGCTTTTCTGGAAGGCTCAGAATTTCACCTTAGAGCTTAGTTCAGAAAGGGGGACATGACCCTTTCTGAATGTTTGCACCTGGTCTCCTAGCCCAGATCCACATTTGCATATCCGTTTACCATTTAACTACCGAAACCATTAGAATGGATTACTAATTGTTCTTTGGCTGAAAAAACATGTTGAACAGGATTGTTTTAAACCTATTACTGAACTAATCTTACAATCAAGCAGCAATAAGACAAGACAAATACACATAGGATCACTCCGTAGTTTTAAAACTTACACACTGACCTATAGTCATCAAATGTGAAGCTCTCCTTCAAGGGTAGGACACTGGCAGCAGGATGAGTCTGTAAACGGTGGGAAAATGGGGTTAGGGGAAAAACGGGAAAGTAAATCAAAAATACTCTATGTATGCACTGTGTGTGTGTGCGTGTGTTTGTATGTACATACGTACATACAGGTTTGGAGCATTACATATTCCTAATACAAAACAAAACGTAATTATTACTGTACAGACGCTCCCCTACTTACGAACATTCGAGTTACGAACAACGGTACATACGAACATTTTTGCGGGTATGTCGAAAAATGTTCGGACAGAGATGCTGTAAGTTAGATTTTGTATTGCGCGCCTTTTTCCGAGTAGTGCTTCTTTCCGCCGCTAATACCAACGTGAGGCGCTGTGAGAGCTCGCCCAGCATCCACCCCGAATCCGGCTTCCTCTGCCCAGTTCGTCGCACTGCCTGAGTGTGTAAACGTATCTCCAGCGCGCTAAGAACTTTGACATTTTTATTGTTAAATATCTCGTGCATCCATTATTCAATGTGGTTGGTGAAAAGCGAAAGGCTTCTAGTGAGCGTGGAAGTGTAAAGAAGAGGCAAAGCCATTTCATTTGAAATGAAAGTGGCAATAATAAAGAAGCTTGATGCGGGTGAGAAAATGGTGAGCGTTGCACGTGCATACAACATGAATCGTTCGACCATCGGTACCATTTATAAACAGAAAGATCGCATAATGGAACACGTGAAAGGTGCAGTGCCGATGCAATCGACGATCATTAGCAAGAAAAGAGGGAAAATCAAACATACTTATATAAACCTTAAACATATTTATATAAGCCTTAAACACGCATTCCATACAAAATATAGCACTGAAGCAACTTACGAACGAATTCACCTTACGAACGATCGTTCGGAACGTATCTCGTTCGTAAATTGGGGAGCGTCTGTATTAAATAACGTAATCAGATTACAGGTACATTTTAAACCAGTGATTATTTCACAGGATTACATTTATTTTATTTTTTGGCAAAGATAGATAAAGATACATTGTATGTTATAAATAATGTTGTGGCCAATTAAGTGAACTTGGATAATTTCACACAGCCCACGAGAGCTCTTTACACTAATGTGTCAGTGGCACATTGGTTGAGAATCACTGTTTTGTCTCTGGATATTCGCTTTTTGCGAAGGATATCGGAAATAGGCCAACCCGCAAATAGGGGGCCCCTGTACACAAATGTAGCAATTTTTTTTTTTCTTATTTGGTCTCCATTACCAATGGTATTAGAGTAAAACAAAGTAATTAAAAGTATTCGTTACATGACTAATGTTTTTGTACACGGTATGTGACAATTTGTTTTATAACAGGAAACTAGTAACTGTACCGGGATACGAACATACAAGTAACCTTCCCAACCAACACCGGGTATGGATGCATGGATTTAGCAATCCTGTCCAGAATTTGGACCCAGAAGCATGAAGGAGACGAAAGTCGTTAAGTAAAAGTCTTTCTCTGCAAACATTCAAATTAAAAAACAGAAAGGCATGGAAACCCCGAAAACATTTGTGTCTCTGTGCATGTTAGTAATATATTTTTTGTGTTAATGCACACTGCACCCTAATCATTCTATCAGTCTCACTTTCACAAAAAGCATTTTAAAAAGAAAATAAAATAAAGCAGGTCATCTTTAACCTACGGTGACTTGTGACTGCATCACCGGAAGTTGTTAGAGCTCAGCAGTCTGCCGTTGCAGTCTGTGATCCGAGTTGTTGCGCTATATCTTTTATCGTTTTAAAACGGTACGCGTGAGCTATGATCGTTAACTGGCTGCCTAAGCGCGTCGCATGCCTCAGCATCAGGTTATTGCTCATCATGGCATGCGTGTGTACGTCTGCGCGCGCTGTGTGCAGCTCGTTTCACAGGTTGTGACGCGACCACCAGCTACCTCCCCTCCATCCCCCACTCTGTCCATTACATATTAAATCTTGTGGATTGAATCGAGAAATCTTGAGAAACATTCTCCTATTTTAGGAGAATGGTTGGAGTCAATGTTTATTTTTTTATTCTGTGGCTCTTGACTGGGCATGAGTCTCTGCATTGTTTTAGTGTTTTATGGTGTTTACTGAGTGTGGGCGTGGATGGTTGTTCGTCTCTGTGTGCCCTGCGATTGGCTGGCAACCGATTCAGGGTGATTCGCCTACTGCCCGAAGACAGCTGGGATAGGCTCCAGCACCCCCGCGACCTGAGTGAGGATAAAGCGGTTCGGAAAATGACTTAATGAATGAATGGTGTTTACTGTGTTTTTTTTAATTGTTTAAACAGACTGTTTTTGTCTATTTTTTATTCCATGTAAAGCACTTTGTAAGCAAGCAATAGTTGTTTTGCACTAGAGATAAAGTGGAATTGAAAGTTGGGTTGATTTTTTTTTCTTTTTAAACAAACATTCAATTACTAAGGCCATTTAGTCTTGTAACTGGGGCACAAAATAAAATAGTCCATTCAGTTTCTATAAAAATAACTTCCGTAGAATACTCTAATTAATTGAGAAGGGCATGCATATGTTGCCCATAGCAAGCAAGCGCACTTGATAACATGCTGATATTCATGAGCACTTGAGTGTTGCTGCTGTTCAGTGTATTCTAAATGCAAAACGTGAAATTCCCTACCTGGAAAAGTTTGTAGAAGTAGGCGTACTGGCGTGCTGTGTTCTTTAACTGGCGAAAGACATCCTGAACAGCTTGTGTGCCCAGAAGCAGCTTCACCTCTTCTGGCTGGTAGTACAGTGGGGTACTGTAATCCAGGGGAAGACTGCGGATATATGGCAGCCACGTTGATGTGGGATTGGCCCTCTCACAAAGCAGGTGGAGGGCAAGTGCCACGTTGCCCATTGCCTTCAAAATTCGGTCTTGGCGTAGCAGGGGTCCTAAGACACAGAGCTCTCATTAAAGTCGACATTGCTTTGGCAGAAAAACAATGTCACACATATCAGTAAAGCATAGGAAAAAGGTCTATGTGGTGTAATGCATGAAACACAATAGATAGAGTGAAAATATAATTAGGGCTGTTGGGGGAAAGTGGCCCTCTTTCCCCCGCGTGTTCATTGAATTTCGGATGAGGAGGATCTTGGTTATCCAAATACAGGCTGGATTCGATGAACAGTACCTTCGAAGGGTTTATTCGCAGATTATTCCGGGCACACGCGATTTGGCTGCGGTGGTCACGAGTGCAAAGAAGGAAGGAATTCACAACATATTTATATAATCAGAAGAGCGGTACCTAAACTCATGGTGAGGCATCAGGACTTTCGTTTCTCCTAAACCGATTCTTAGCTTGTATCAAGTAGTGCATTCCTATGTCTGTGCGTCTCTACAAGGTCTCCACTAGGGAGTGTTCCAATTTTAAGTGATGGAGAGGACGCAGAGTCTCGCTGCGAGCATGTGAAATGTATACATCGTGACTAAATATGAGCAGAATACACACTTCAGGGCCCAAACAGTGATCTCCGAGGTCCCTATTTATTGTGTAGAACTTATTAGTGGGAATATGAAAAATGAATCCAATCCCTCTGTAGTCAGGCCTAGGGGTGGGGCTTGAAGGCAAGCATCTGGTGGCCCGGTCTACACCCATAGGGCCCAGCTGAGCTCAGCCCAAAAGGACAGCACAGGTCCCCCTTCCTATGGATTCACCACCTGAGGGTGAGGTCAAAGGGTGCATAAGGAGCTGGACGGCAGCTTTGGCCTTGATTGTCCGTTCCCCAGCGAGAGAAGATGGCTCTTGGTATGTTGAATGTCACCTCTCTGGTCGAGAAAGAGACTGAGCTGGTGTGCGAGGTAGAGAAGTTCCAACATGAAATAGTCGGACTCACTTCCACACACAGCTTTGGCCAGTCTTCTCGAGAGGGGTTGGACTCTTCCACTCTGGAGTTTTTCCCCCGGTGAGAGACGCAGCGCAGGTGTGGGCATACTTTTTCCTTGCAGGTGTGGGCATACTTTTTCCTTGCAGGTTAGTGCCTGTACATTGGGGTTCACCCCAGTGGACAAAATAGCTGCCTCCCTCTGCCCTCAGGTGTCAGAGTAACCACCCTTTTTGGAGTCCTTGGAGGGTATGCTGGAAAGTGCTCCTTCTGGGGTCGCCATCATTTTTGCTGGGTGATTTCAATGTTCCCATGGGCAATGACAGAGAAATCTGGAGGGGCATGATCAGAACCCAAACGGTGTTCTGTGATTGAATTGTCTAAATGACCACCATGTAAAAACATAAGGGTGTCCGTATGTGCACTTGGCACCAGGACACTCTAGGCAAGCATTTGATGATCAACTTTGTGGTTGTGTTATCGGATTTTCGGCCACGTTTTAGACACTTGGGTGAGAGAGCGGCAAAAGCTGTCAACCAATCACCACCTGGTGGTGCGTTGGCTCTGACGGTGGGGAAGAAGCCAGTCCGACCTGGCAGACCCAAACATATTCTGAGGGTTTCCTGGGAACGTCCGGAGGAATCCCCTGTGAGAAAGAGTTCCAACTCCCACCTATGGCAGAACTTCGCCCATGCCAGGGGGAGGTGGCGGACATTGAGTCCTAGTGGATCATGTTCTATGCAGCTGACCAAAACTGTGCCCATAAGGTGGTCACTGCCTGTCGTGGCGACAATCTCCGAACCTGTTGGTGGAAACAAGCGGTAAGGGATGCCATCAAGCTGAAAAATGATTCCTATTGCGCCTTTTGGACCTGTGGGACTCCAGAGGCGGCTGATGGGTTCAGGCTGGCCAAGCAGAATGCAGTCTTGGCAGTCCATGAGGCAAAAATTGTGTGAGGGAGAAGTTTGGCGAGGCCATGGAGAATAACTGCCAGAATGCTTCAAAGAAATTCTGGTCCACCATTCGGCATCTCCGGAGAGGTAAGTAGTGCACGGTCAACACTGTATACAGTGGGATAGGTGCTGTTGACCTCAACACAGGATATTGTGAATTGGTGGAGAGACTAGTTCAAAGACCTCCTCACTTCCACCGACATGGGGATCACACTCCTCAGCTTACCCAGTCTATTCAAGGGTGCAGGAGACAAGGGTCCATCAGGAAGTTGAATCTCAGGTTCAGGAGGAGCAGTGAGGTTTTCTTCCTGTCCGGAGAACAGTAGACCAGGTCCTTTGCATTGTACTCAAGGGCATATGGGAGTTCACTCAACCAGTCTACATGCGCTGTGTGGACTTGGAGAAGACTTTGACTGTTTACCCTGAGGGATCTTGTGGAAAATGCTCTGGGAGTACAGGGTATCGGACACCCTAGTACGGGCAGTACGATCTCTGTACAACTGGTGTCAGGGTTTGGTCCACATTGACAGAAGCAATTCAGATTAATTTTCAGTGAAGGTTTGACTCTGCAAAGGCCACCCTTTGTCACTGATTCTATTCTCTTTTACGGGCAAAATTTCTAGCCGTAGCCAAGCTGTTGAGGGCGTCCGGTTTGAGGCGAGCTGCTGTGTCTCCAAATTGAGAGGAGCCACATGAGGTTGCTCGGGCATCTGACCTGGATGCGACCTGGACGTCTGCTTGGTGAAGTGTTCTGGGTATGTCCCACTAGTAGGAGACCCCAAGGACGACCCAGGACATGCTGGAGAGACTCCCACACATGGAGGAGCTGGACAAAGTTCCTGGTTAACCTTGTGACCCATGCGACTTGGGGGAAGCAAATCGATGGATAGATTAGTAGTGAGCCTCAGCAGCAACTGCTGCAAGGTACCTATTGTTTTTGTTGAATTATTTTGATAGCATTTTTTTCTTTAATATTCTGCAAATGCATCACATTTTGGGAGACCTAAATATGCCAGAAAACTCACCAAACTGCAAACTCATCAGGCCTCGCACAAATTTTCATATTTTAAAGTTATCATGCACAGTTACAAAAAAATGGCTCTGGCACTAGAGTGGTGAAACAAAATCCAATCTCGGTATGTTTCGACGATAGAAACCAGGAGGTATGTGAAGTGCTATGACATATAGTGATCCCTCGCTATTTCGCGGTTCGTTGATCGCGGCTTCGGTGCATCGCTGATTTGTTTCAAACATATTCATAAAAAAAATATATATATATATATTTTTATTTTATTTTTTTTAAGTCCGCAAAAAAAATCCGCAAACGGTCCGCGAGAAGCATGAAAGTCAGCAAAACAACAGTGAGTCACATAGAGCAACATATACAGTACATGTGGGGTGAGGGGGGCGCTGAGAAGATGTAAAGCCATGTTGATTGGCTGTGCATCTTCTTTGTCTTATCACGAGGGTTACTCTTTGATCTTTAATCAGTGTCTAAGTGTTGTTTACGATGCTGCTAGTGTGTGTGTACGTGCGCGTGCGTGCGTTAGTGTGCTGTGCTCAAGCGCAAAGGCAATTTTTTTTTTTAATATGTTAATTGGTCGCTACTTCGCGGATTTTCGTTTATCGCGGGTGGTTTTGGTCCCCATTAACCGCGATAAACAAGGGATTACTGTATACCAAAAAGTATACAGAAGCCCTTTAAAAGGAACAGGAAGGAGACAACAATTTTTTGAAAGACGCCGCAGAAGTAAAATGCCACCCGTTTGAAGACATGTACCCTGAACAAATCTACAAACGTATTTTTCATTGCACTCCTAGCGTCACCTACTGGCACGAGGAAATATGTGTTATTCTTTTGTGGGGGGTTTTCCTCGCAGGTTTACCGGATCTACCTCATATTTTCTGAATGTGGTGTGTTAAGGCCTTCATGATGTTAAAACACACAGTTTGTGAGTCATTGCTAAATGGTGTTATCGTCAACGGTGCTGGAAAATCAATCGGGAGTGGGCCGGAGCTGCCCTACAACTAGCAAGAAGCAATGAAATAAATTTTTTAAACTTTTATTTGGTTTCATACTACTGAGGAAATGATGATCTGAATTCCTTACCCAGGATGGAATTATGTGCTGATTCCAATGTCATCAGTATCTTCCGAGGAATGCACAAGAACAGTTCTTCTGCCTATACAGAGAATACAACCAGCACAAAAAGTAAGGAAAACTTGATATTTGGGAGAATATTTCTTTTACGGCACCTCCAGAACAAAGGAAAGGCGTTTTAATCATTGATATTTTCCTCATAGTGGATTAACCAGATCTATTTGTTTGACTGGAAGAATTTCAAGGCCAAATGTCAAACTCAAGGTCCAGGGGATATATTTGGCCCATTACATCATTTTATGTGGCCCGCGACAGCAAATCTAGCATGTCAAGTTCCATGATGCTTGCTAAGGTCTGAACCAACATTTCAAATTCTCATCAATAAATAAGAGAGATATTGTAAGCATTTTCTTGTTGACAAACCTGTCATTAGAGTAACTTAAACAATAGTTGAATAAAACATTATTTTTGACTTCTTGATATGGTTTCACAGTCATAATGGTCCTCCAAGGGAAACATTAATAATAATAATAATAATACATTTTATTTAAAAGCGCCTTTCATGCCACCCAAGGACACTGTACAGAAAATACAATGTAAAAAATAAATAAGACAGATATTGTATAAAAACAGGACATAAAATCACAAAACAGAGGAAATGGAAGAATTATGTATTGTAGGCAGTCCTGAACAAGTGTGTTTTTAGACTTGAAAGTGGATAGAGGTGTACAGTTTTGGAGGTCTGGAGGTAGATTGTTCCAGAGCTTTGGAGCACTACAATGTGGCCCGTGACAAAAATGAGTTTGACACCCATGGTTTAGCCCCTCATTGTATTATATTATATGAACAAAGAGTTTGTGAGTTTTTGTGAAACACTTGCCGTGGCAATGCACAGTTCTTCAAAAACAACAATGATGATTTTGAGGGCCTAAAAATGCATGGAAGCTCATGATACGTTGCACACATAGCCTGGCTAAACCAATATTTTATTGGTTTACAAAATATATATTTTTTGTCATGGACATATTTCTCAACTCAACTGAGTTCTTTAAAACAACCATTGCTGTATACAAAGTGCTGTTCATGGAGAAAAAAAATAATTCTCACAAGAACAAACAATAAAAAAGACATTAATAACAAAGACAGTAGAAAGCACAAAAACAGTCAAACTAAAAATGAAGTCTCATGCTGAGTCAAAACAATTCAAATGAGTTTTAAGATGAGTTTTAAAGATGGACAGCGAGGGGGTTTGCCAAACGCTCAGTGGGAGGTCATTCCAAAGAGAGGGACCGGCAATGGAAAAGGCTCGATCCCCTCTGAGCCTCCGCTTAGTTCTCGGTAGCTCTAATAGTGTCTGATTCGCAGACCTAAAACACCGGGCAGGTGCATAGGGGCAGAGGAGCTTAGAGAGAGAAGGTGGCGTGAGGCCATTTAAAGATTTGTAAACAAATAATGGAATCTTAAACAATACCCTAAAAGGTGTAGGGAGCCAGCAAAAGGATGCCACAGTATGGGTTATGTGCTCCGTCTTATGATTCAAACCAACTGGAGACACTTAATGACGTATTGGCTGTAAGCAAAGTGCATTACAGTCATCCAGCCGAGATGTGACAAAGGCATGAATGACTGTTTCAAAATGCTCTTGAGAAAGGGGAGGCTTTACTTTAGCCAGCTGCCCAAGACTAGGCAAAAAGATTGGAGCACCAATTATTCAGCGAATGTTACAATATTGCTCCCTTTTACCATCAATACCTCAAAATGGGCCAGCGGAGGTGCCCTTTAATTCACGGCGGCTACTTTGGTGAGCGTAACTTGGCCACTTGTGGTAGTATTATACAAGCATGGAGACACAAAGAAATAAGACTTTCACAACAAGTTCAATTAATTCAGTAAACTGCTGTAACTTTAGTTATTTTTCTTCGAGTAATATTACATCTGTTGTTGTATCGATTGTGCTTAAAGTAGCAACATGACAAGGGGCTGCCATATTGATGGGGAAAAAAAACATGAAATGAGCACTTAGATGCCTCTAACATCCCAAATCACTAAAGAACTGATAAACTACACAAGTAATCACAAATAATAATGAAAGTGAATTAAATTAATTCAAGTCATAAGCACATATGTCTCTATACTTTTAGAAGAAAAACATACCACCTGTACAATGACAAACTTAAAAAAAAAAAATGTTTTAAGGTCAATTTTGACAACTGAGGTCAATATGACTTTTATACCAATATCTACCTTTTGAGGGGGTTCATATCTACAGTATAGCACAATAGACACCACAGTTATTCTCACCTTTATATCTCTTGTGGCTTGAAGGCCATAGCCTTCTTTTCCAAAGTTGGCAATTTGGAGACCATCACAGGAAGACCCATTCGCTTTTGCCCAGGACACCAGGTCTTGGAAATGGCTGTGTCGGCAACCATCAAATATAACCGACATACCTGGAATTGGACAATATAAAATATTTTAGTGTCATTTGAAATCCCAATTAGAAAATAAACAATTAGCTTGTGTTGGAGCGCACAACATGCCACGAAAAACGCTTGAATTGTTTCCACGAGAATTACGCAAGGGGCCTATAGTGTGATTTTTTTTATTCCAAAAGCATGTTCCTGAAAATGTTCCTATTTATTTTGTTTCAATGCTTCTTAAAGCAGGTTGCTTTTTTGTGTGGCCGATGCAAATCATTTAAATAAAGAATGTTATTCTTTATTTATTTATCTAGTTTATTTATGCAGATTTATTGTATTTCTGTGTTCTTGCTCTTCGATCATTTCATTAGATTTTCCATTTTCAGACCAAATTACAGATAACGAAAATTGAAACTTTTGTTAAATTTCCTTGAAACAAAACTAAAGAAATAACAATTTCAGATATCTTTTTTGATTTATTTGATTTGCATTATTCTATTTTAAGCCTAGTGGGCTGCAGTATTTCCCCGCGTAATTAAGCAAATGCGCATCAAGATCTCTCTTTGTCTGGCCTCTTATTCTGTGTTTCAGCATTATTTCGTTGTGCAAATGCATTTATCATGTTCATAAAAATATGTAGATTATTTTAACCTTCAAAAATTTTGCTTTTTTTTTTTCTGACAAAAATACTATGGGATAAATTGAACTAAAAATGGCAGGCCATGAAATTTTCATAAAGAAAAGTGTTGAAACGTAGATGTCTGGATGAGTGCGTAATGCCCCGTCAGTGTCAGAGTTAGTAGCGTGGGCCATGATGTGCAAGAAAGTGATTAAATCAGTATCTTGTCACAACTCACTGTGATGTTGCTACCCAAACATCACAGTGCGCTGAGGCGTTTCCAGGCCGTGAATAGTTTTGGCCACGAGAGACCGTGGTTCGCAAAAAAACAGAAGTCGCCTCATCAAAACACGTACTGTCCTAAAGTCATGCAATGACAATTCAAAGAACTCCTTCCTGCTTGGTGGTTGCGCCTTCTCAGCAGCACGCATGAACCGCCACTGAGTTTGATTGGGAGGAACGTCGGCTCTACTTGACTATCGTCGCTGGACAGCCCCGGGGCACATGTGTTTTTAGTGCCTGTAATGGGCAGCATTTTTCACAGCCCTGTTTTGTTTTGCGGAGATGTCGGCGCTATTGCACAGTTTGCGCGGGTTCGGTTGGATGGATGGCTTGAGGAGTCGCGGATGAAGAAAGAGGTGCGTCGGCGCGGAGCGCAGATTTTTTGTATTTGGAACTAAGAGTCCCCACTTGGAATTGAAACAGATTTCAATGGCACAGGAGAAGTGAACCGATCTCTTTCTTTCGTCGATGGATGCCACAGCTTCTTGTTTACTTTCAAACTTAGCTTGTCGCCAACGTGTGCACATTTTGAGCATGACGTCTCTGATCCACTGGTAAAAGGACACTTTGATTCTCTCCTCTTTCATCTCAAACTGCTTTAAACAACAAAGCGTATGCAGGGAGAAGTGGTGAAGAATGTATGACTGTCTGTGTTTTATGTTATGTGGTGTGTTATATTATTTTATATTAACTGTTTTGTAAAGCGCTTTCTTACAGCTGCAGCTGTTGTTAAAGCGCTGTATAAATGAAGATGAAGCAAATGTGTACCTGAAAGTGATTTGTCTGTCCTGGTCTATTGTCTTGTAATTGAGTACTGCAACTGTTTGTCTGTTTTATGATGTTTTACCTATTTTGTTCTTATTTCTGTCATCATGGTTTAAAAGTGTTATGTGTCCAACTATGCTATTTTAGAAACAAGCCTTGGGGCTGCGGCTGAAAACTAGCATTCATGCAAAGTCCAGTGCCTTTACACTGTTTATTCTTGTGTTGATTACTGTGCACTGTGCCAATGAAATAAATAAATAAATGCAGTGTCACAAATTACAACCAATCAAATGCACAAAAGCTTTCACACAAATGAAAAGTCCATGGTGAAAGGCAAATTACCCTTCTGTTTTTTGCGGATCTTCTCCACCAAGCTTTTAATTTGAACATATTCCTCCCACTCTTCATTGGCAGACGGGGCTTCACTGCTGCACTCTGGGAAAAAAAACAAAAAACTATTAAAACATGGACACCACACAGCATATTAGGTATATGTCATTAACTCGGTTCAAAATTATTTGCCAGTGTTGGGTTCATTTTTCCAAATTGTTAGTGTATTTTTTTATTTTATCAAAACATGCAGTATATTACCACTACATTGCAATTTGTTTTTTGTGGGCCGACTAAAGAGTTTTTACAGGTGTTTCTATAATGTCGGTAAATGTTATCAATTGTTCATGATGTCTGCCAAGACACTGTTTATATGTGTTTGTGTTGTTTTCAAATTGCGTTCACAGACCTTAAAAATATAAGTGTCATAACTGCCATAAAAACATGCCGAGGGTGTATTCAAATACAGTCAAACCTCGGTTTTCGGACGTCTCGGTTCTCGTACAATTCGGTTTTCGAACTACAATTTCGAGTTTTTTATGCCTCGGATGACGAACAAATATCGGTTCTCGAACTAACTGAGCGCACTTGAATGCGTCACTTCACTCCTCTCGGCTTCGCTACCTCGTGTAGCAACGCTACCTCGTGTAGCTTCGCGAGGTAGCGAAGCCGAGAGGAGGTAGCAAAGCCGAGAGGAGTGAAGTGACGCTCCCTCGTGTCGCCGCGCTCCGTCGTGTCGCGTCGCTACACAGGAAGGCACCATTGTGAGCAGACGTTTTTGTATTGTTCAATAAAAAAAGCAGACGTGTTTGGTGAGACGCTTCTGTTAGCGCGAGTGAAATCCCCCTCTTTTGGTGCGTTTGTTTACGGCCGGCATTTTTCAATGCAGCGGCACATAATGAACACTCTGGTGTCCGGTGTCTCATTATTATGCAATAATCGTACAGAAACAGCTTGTGAGCAGACGAGTTTGTATTGTTCGATTAAGATTTTTTTTTTTTTTAAAGCAGACGTGTTTGGTGAGAACTACGTAATATTGGACTGTTATTTTTGCATCGTGTATCAGCCCCTAATCATGGCACCAAAGAAAGCAAGTGGAAGTGGTGAACCTGGTGAAGAAAAGAGTTTCCTGCCAATGGCAGAGCAGCTATGAGTATGTTGCGTTCAGGAAACTGCGAGTAACAGCCCGTACTGTATTTTTTACCTTTCGTATCTTGAAATTTCTTTCGTAACAAGAGGCAATATTTTCCAGTTGAGACGTTTCGTAACTTGAAAATTTCGTATGAAGAGACAGGTGTCTGTGTGAAATGTGTTGTATTATTTTGTCGTTTTATGTCCACTGTTCTGTGGTTGAGAGGAAAGAAATTTTGTCTGTGCTGTATGTTGCACATAGAGCACATTTGACAATAAAGTTGACTTGAACTTGAACTCTGTTTCGTATTTCTATAACTCAAATGGTCACTCATGGAGAGGTGTGTGGGGGGCTTGGGGGGGTGGGGGTGTAACCCTGTATGGAGGGGCATTACTCTTTTAGTGTTGGAATATGAATTTTATGCACATTTAGGGGGCAGGGTTCCAAATTACTCAAAATAGTGTTTAGAATTATCATGATCAACAGTGGGAAAATATAAGATGTATTTATACTGTATTCATTATACTTATCATCCCTCAAGGGAAAATTAAAACATTAATAATTGTATTGTTGAACATCAGTAATGTAATAATAATTATCAATATCATTCCAGCCAAACTTTCAATATCATTATAATGATCATTACACACATTTCTGGGAAATTTTACTGGGGATGATAAAGAAAAATATCATCATGCATGCATTTCATTTATTAAACATTAAGAGTGATAAAGTCATTGCTGTACATAGTGAGTTGAATGACTGTGAGAAGTGAGCACGTTGTAATGTGGGATAGTTGCAAATAGCCAACGGTCAAATCACATTTCTGAAATTATGATGCACTCAGTAATTGGCATTAGGAATAGTGCGGCAAGTAATTGCAAACAATAACTTCACGCATACGTATAATGAAATTAACTTGAGAGTGAATTAACTGTTTTGATCACTATACATTATAGAGTTATTTAGAGTTTTGTGCTACAGTGCTGGTTAATAATCCAATCAAATTAAATTTTTTGCTCTTTGTTTAAATGTTTTATCACTTGTTAGTTTTTATGAAGTAAAAAAAAAAATCAATAGGTACTTGTATTTCACCTAAAACCATAACTATAATGCATTTTGATACTCATTACATTTTCATTATTTGGGCAAGGAAGTTGGGGGGAATCAGGCATTTGGTGCTTTGCTTAACCCTCATGCAGTATTTTTAAGCGGCTGCATGAAGGGTATTACGTCCACGAGGATTGTCCCAAAAATGTCCCACAACTTTTTTCACTTTTAATTTTTTTTCACTTTCAACCCCTCAAAATGTTCAGTAGGAATTGGCCAAGACATAGATATACATCCTATGCAAAATTTCAGCTTCGTGGAGTTATATTTCACTGTTTTGTCTGTGGTGTCCATTTGTCCAACAGTCCAAAATCGTCCAAAGTGACCGAAATGCCCAAAAGGACACTTCAAAAGTAAAGTGAGGATACTACCATCTCTCCAATATCTTTTTTTTTTCCCCCAGAAGGACTCAAACCGTTCCAAAGGATGAGCTTTTCCAGATTTTTTGTATCTTTTTTCAACCACTTTTCATTTTATTTAATTTATTTTCGAAATCAGTGCTTTCACTGTTCAAAGTCTAAAATTCATTTCGGAACCACACCTGTGTGAGGTCAAAAAGGAGATTGTCTTGAAATGGTCTGTGATGAATGGTAATGTCACAAAGCTTTGTTGTTTATATGAAGAGATGAATAACAAAATGATGTCACATGGATTTTCTGTAAACACCAGAGCTATCCAAGTGTTGAGTTCGAAAGATGGAGGCCCACTGCGATGATTAGAGCTACACAGTGAAATAGTTTCAAGAAGCTGCTGGTATGTGATGACTCATTTGTTCTAATGGCATTGAATTGATCGCAACTGGACTGCTCTAGTTGACAGACTGACATTGAATCGATTGTAGTTGGGCTGGTTAGGCCAGTTGCATCATGAAGGAGTACATTCACGGGCGACAATCATTTGTTATTAATGGTTTGTTTATTAAACATATAAATAAATAACAGAAATTTGGTCGGAATTAAAAAAATGTTTTAAACAGTCATTCTGCACGGTTTACGTGTTCAAAGGAAGTAGGAAGAAGTAAAACCTATCTCGCCCTACCCCTTGTTCGTTGAGTATTTTAACTTGGTTAATAATAATTCTCAACTCAACTGTATTTATAGAGCACTGCTGTATACCAAATGCTGAACATGGAGTAAATATCATATATACATCAATAAACAATAAAAACAAATTAATAGCGAAGACAGTAGAAAGCCTAAAACTAAAAGACAAGTCTGAGTCATGCCGTGTGAAATGCCCAAAAATACTAATGAGTTTTGAGATGACTTTTAAAGATGGGCGGGGCTTGCCGAATGTTCAGTGGGAGGTCATTCCAAAGAGAGAGACGAGCAAGGGAAAATGCTCGGCCGCTTAGTTCTTGGTACCTCCAATAATGTCTGGTCCGCAGACCTGAGGCACCGGGCAGGTGTGTCTGGGTGGAGGAGCGAGGCCATTTCATGATTTGATTTGAAAACAAATAGCCAGATCCGGCAAACAACAGTGCCGTCATTAATTAATATGCGCGCATCTTGGAGGCAATGTTTGCAACCATTGAAACTCATCTATAAAAGCCAAAATGGGTCCAAATTTGAAGGAAATTTCAAAATGGTGGATTTCCTGTCAGGTGAAGCATATGGCTCCAAGAGACTTTGTTTGTTTGTAGATCCTGTTGAAACATAGAACCAGGGCTGGTCCATTAAAATTTTCTAGGGGACGCTACTGAGCGAATTTGTTTAATTACCGTATTTTCCGGACCATTAGCGGTTATTTTTTTCCCCAAACTTTGAACCCTGCGGCTTCATGGATTTTTACTGGCGACAATCAAGCCGTCAAAAGATTTTTTTATGGTACCGTATTTTCCGCACTATAAGGCGCACCGAAAAGTTCCATTTTCTTAAAAGCTCACAGTGTCTTAAAATCCGGTGTGCCTTGTGTATGGTCATTACGGTAATCTGTCGACAGCCAAAATGGCTCCTTGCTGAAGACATACAATGTTATAACTTGCTGTTGGTTCACTGAACTGTGCCGCTGCTTTATTAAATAAGTTTTTGTTGCAGCTCCGAAAAAAGGAGAGCTGTGGTGTTGTTTTTTTTTCAAACGCACACTTAATTCATGTTTTTCACAGTCTCAACAAATACAGGTATGTCTTTGTCCGTCTCCGTGTTTTCTCTTCTTCTGTTCAACTCGAGAGGCGTTCATGACCGCCTCTGAAAAACGTAAATTAGCGATTACTTCAATGAAACTACGAAAATTGAAAATAATGCATTAAAACAGAAAATCAAGCGAGGAAATCACTGAATAAATGCTATAGCCCCTCTACAACAAAGGAATAAATAACAAACACTTCTGAGACAGTCCAGTCTCCTGCATTTTACTGACATCTGATCTTTCTGTTGGAGCTACGTTCAAGGAAATGTCAAGGGGGGCTATAGAATTTATTTTGTGATTTCCTCGCTTGATTTTCTGTTTGATGCATTATTTTCAATTTTCGTGGTTTCATTGAAGTAATCATTAATTTACGTTTTTCGGAGGTGGTCATGAACGCCTCTCGAGTCGAATGGAAGCTCCATCTCGTGGATGCATTGTAGATTGCGTCTTATAATCCAGTGCGTCCAATATATGGAAAAAAAATAGGCCATTCATTGAAGGTGCGCCTCGTAATCCAGTGCGCCTTTTAGTGTGGAAAATACGGTATAGATATTTTTTAGGTATGTAATCAATATAATTCCTTTGCTTCCAAAAATTGATGTTTGGGGTTGGTATGGAGATGATTTACAGTCACAGAGGTACAATTGCATCACACTGTGTCAAAACCATTGTCTGCTTCCTGAAAATAAACCTACTTTGCAAAAGTTCGGCAATTAGGTTCATCATCTCTTTGGGAGAAGGCAAGGAACTAGCTCCTGATCCAGACTTCTGAATCTTTGATCGGCTTTTCTTTCCCATGGCGTTGGATGGACAGCAGCACTAGGGGGGTGAAAAATTGGTTTTATTATTAGTATTTTAGGACACTACTATCAATGCAATTGATTTCAAATACCAACAGCAAGCTTATCAACATTGTGACATTTTTATGTTGTGTCAAAAATCAAAGTGGTGGAACAACTTGTGGAATAGGGGACACTTCCAACAAGATTTTAAAACATGCTCAAAAATTCTATACGTATTTCTTTGATGGATATGGCATGCATCTGTGCTACTTGTCAGCAAAGTAATGTGGCGCTTTAAGTCACACAAGAAAAATGGAGGCTCAATTTTTTGGGGGCTGACATCGGATCGGAACACCTCGAATGTGTATCAACAAATTTAGTGCTTAAAAGAAAGAAGAGAAAACTACCGAGTTGGATCGGGACTTGGTATTGGCAGAAACTTGAAACCAGAGACTCCAGGTGCCAAAAAGCGTGATCGCGACATCCCAACTTAAAACACTACTATGCAAAGAAGAGCAAATTACGCTCCAAGAGAATTTTTGTGGGTCTGGTCCTGTTCCACAAGTCTTCAACTTTTGTAAATCATAAAAAGCATAAAAAACTCAAAATGTTTGTTCAAAAACCGAATTGGTCGAGAACCGAGACCTTCGAAAACCGAGGTTTGACTGTAGTTGAATTCATTCAACAGGCAGTACATTAAAACGTAAACAATGACACTTCAAGTCATCACTAGGTGGCGTTACATTTTTGGATTATGTCCAGGGGAGTTATGAAGCATTTCCTCATTTGTGGTGAAAGAAATATAAATCCCATTTTAGACTATGGTTGGATTGGACTTTTTTGTACATCTCTGCGTTCTACACGTCTGAATTTTTGTGGGCCTATGTCAAACGTTTTGGGATTTTTTTCCTCCCACTCTAGGCTGCGCGACAGAGCCATTTTAATTTAATTGTTAATGCTGATTTTAAAATACTAAATTGTTCAACAGGCCCAATGAGTGTGCAAAGTTTGGTGAGTTTAATTCTCGAAAAATGCAATTAGTTTCTGTGTTAAAAAGAAATAATAATAATAATGACAATAATATTTTTTTTTTTTAAACAATAGGGACCTCACAGCGGTCCTAACTAGATCTGCAAGAAGCTAAAAAGGGTTCTTGCAGCCCTGGCAACGCTGGGATACTGGCACATTGGAATTGCAATTTATTGGAAATGAAGTACATCATATTAAAAGCTACTTTACCGACTCCAATTTACTACTTTCAAACATGACATCAAATAAATGCCAAAAATAAGACAAAAGAAAATTAAAAATGGCCAACTTCCTGTTAAATTTTGACGACGGCTCCAGAGATTTTCTGTACGTCTTGGGTTGTTACATATATATCCCTCCCAACATTTGGTAGCTCTTCCAGATAAAATCAACCAAGACAGTTGTGTAAAAAAATTGTTGAGCGCGCAACTAGGAATGTATCACTTTTAAACATAAAATACACCAATAAAAGATTGATTATTTTGCCAGACATGCTGTGTTGCCACGGTGAATATGTCATCATGACTGTTAAGACCTTTAAAATCAGCGCATTTTTTTTCTGTATCCATGGCAGCAGTGTGACAGTTTTGAACATTTTTAGATGAAGCACCTCCAATTTCAAGACAGAAATGTGACCTCTATGTAAGGCGAAAAATGAGGCTGAATTTTGTACGTTCAGGCTCCAAGAGACTTTTTTGTTGGTCTCGTACTGTTCCATATTCCTTCAACTTTTCGTAACTCTTGTTGAAACATACAACCAGGGATGGTTCGTGAAAACATTCGAGAGGGTTCCACTGAACCCTTTTGTAAAAATAAACTTACAATGATTATTTTGTATGTCAAGTTTCAGACGTTCTCACACATTTTAAGACCATCCAATCAGCATCATTTCTCTTGTTAAAGAGCGTTCGGTATAGTAGAAACCTTTGCTTTCCTAGTTGTCTGAACATCTGAGGATGAAACACCCAAGATTGGGTAAAATCTCGTGGATTTTTTTTTTTTTTTTAATGCGACCGCTATAGAAGTCCAAAAATGGCTCTAAATGTGAAAGAAAATTCAAAATAGCAGACTTCCTGTTAGCTTTAGCATACGGCTCCAGGAGGCTTTTCGGTCTTGGGCTGTTACATAGAGCTCCAAAATATCGTCAATCTTGGTGTTAGCGACACTCAAGGTTACCTTGCTAAAAATAAATTAGGGGGGGTTGTTGAGCCATTTTTTTAAAATTGCACAAAAACCTCAAAATATTGATGCTGCTGCAATTGATATGTTGGCTAAGTTTCATTTGTTTTCATGCCTGTTTTGACCCTCAGAGTTAGCATTGTTTTCTTGGCAAACAGCATGTTGCCATGGTAACAGCTTTCCACAAAAATTCAAACGTCATGTTGCTACATCATGAAGTTCTAAACAAGGTGTGTCCAAAATCGGTCCTCAAGGACCGATGCCCTGCCTGCTTTCCATCGCTCCCTGTTGCAACACACCTGATTCAAATGGTCAGCATTATTATCTTGCTTCTTCAACTTGCTGATGAGCTGATCATTTAAATTAGGTGTTTTAGCGGGGAGACATTGAAAACAGGCAGGACATCTTGAGGACTAAGTTTGGACACACCTGACCTAAACACTCTTCCGGTCAAATAAAAGTAAATCTGGTTAACCCGCTGGGGGGAAAAAACATAAAAAAGTCAAACATAGATTTCCTCCATGCCGTAGGTAGCATGACCAATCCGATAAATTTGTAGATGTCTTCAGGACTATACTTATCCAATGTGTCAAATGTTGACAAGATACAATCTTTTGGTTCAAGTTACCGCAGCTTTTATAGTCAAGGCGAAGCTAAATTTTAAAGTAAATTAAAAATGGCAAACTTACGGTCAGGTTCAGTATATGGGTCCAAGAGACATTTCTGCAAGTCTTGTGCAGTTACATACATAACCAAATATAGAGCTAGGTGAGACATACAACTGGGGGAGCTACAGTATATTAATTAATTAAAAGCTTCTAGGGGGCACTAGTGAGACTTTTTTTTAATTGCACAAGAAACTAATAAAATACTGATGGTTGAGCCAGCCCTCATGTGTGTGCAAGGTTTCATGAGTTTTTGTGCATGTTTATACCCGAACTTCGTGTTCTCACTGCAACAGCATTAAACAAAAATTCACAAACTGTGTGGCAACATCATGAAGGCCTAAACACTCTTCCAAGCAAATATGAGCTGAATCTTGTTAATTCATTGGGAGAAAAAAAAAAATCGAAGTCCATCCGTCCATTTTCTGATCCGCTTTATCCTCACAAGGGTCGCGGGGGGTGCTGGAGCCTATCGGGCAGTATGCAGGGGACACCCTCAACCGGTTGCAAGCCTATCGCAGATCACACAGAGACGAACAACAATCTGCGCTCACACCTAGGGACAATTTAGATGGCATGGATGTTTTTGGAAACCTGTGCAGCCTTTTTTTTGTGAATCGTTTTGCTCAGTGGTGTGCCATGGATTTTTTCCAATTTGAAATATGCACTCAATAAAGGTTGGGAAACACTGGAGGAGTGAACCCCTAGATTCACTTTTTATGATAAGCTATTTAATTTAATATATTTTCCTTCTTGGTCCCTCTTCACGAGCATACATCACTGCATGTTCAGGGTAATATGGCACTGTTAATATACCACATGAATATACCATCATACTGTGCAGTGTCCCACATTGTCTCTCAGAAAACACCTCCTTGTCTCCCCTTGGGTTTATTAGGTGGTCATGCGTGTTGTCCCGTGTGGGAATAAATGAGTTGAAAGCAATGCAATCAGACAAATAAACAGCGGCTCATCTTATCTTCCATGTACAGGTATAACAAAATGGCAAAGGAGTTAATTACAAATGTCGCTTCAAACAATATACACTGTACTTACTTTTACATCAATTCTTATTCCATTTACATGTACTTGTCAAGTTGTCATCTTTGATTTTGGTGCACTGGTAGTGCCAGTTATGAACTTTAAGTCGTTATAAACAACACGATCGCGCCCAGGTCAAGTTACTTGAGGTCAGCTGAAATGGGAGTACACTTAAGCACCGGATTAATTTTTGGCACCAGACACTTGTGTATATATACACTAGAGTGGCTAAAGTGACCGCCCCGAAGGGGTAGCTTTGTGAAACGGGTTCAAGTACCACTTTCACCATCCACGTTTTACTGTTTATTATTATCACAATATTCAGATTTTTTTTTTTTTACCGATTTGGAGTTGAAAACGAATCGTTGTGTTTCACGTATTTATTTTAAAAAAGTGAACACTCACACAAGTGAACAATTTCGTTGAAGCTTTGTGATTAATTTGCTGAAGGATAAGATCACTGGACAAACATCGTCCCAACAGTAACGGGTAACGGGAGCCAGTGAATCGAGAAGCCAGTTGAACCGTGACTCCCGGAGCAAAACAAGAAACCTTATCGTATGTCAGCGTCATGCATCTCCGGAGATGCATGACGTCACGGGAAGCCCGTCTACAGTATATTGCATGGCAATTCGATTATGGTTAACACTAACTGACGGCGAGAAGAACCCCATTATATGCAAAAAGAGAACGGTGACGCAGTTCATTCACCAATACCGTGTACCTTTGGAACCATTCTCAAGCTAGCGGTAAGCTTCTTCCATTGGCAAGTTATGAGAGGCGGCGAGGTTACACAGTATTCGAATAAATACATTAGAAGCTTCGCTAATAACAGTGAACTGCGCGGGGGAACATGGACAGTTTTGTTTCTGGGAGGCATACTGTACCTTCAACGTGACGGGTGTGTCGTCCCTTCTCCAACTTTGTTTTATTTTTCCTTATGATTCTTCTTCTTCTGTAAAGCCTAATCCGTGCATTACTGCCATCTACAGGACCGGGGTAGGGATCGGTCAGCGATACAGTACAAGTGTTTTTTTAAATAACTTTTTGAACAGTGAAAATGCACTCACAGAGGATATTACGAATTTGGTAACAACATGTAAAGTAAAATAAGTATATAAAACAAATAAGTCAATTAACAAAAGGGATTCATAAGTAAAAACTCAATGTTTGCATTTAAAAAACACAGGAGTGTAATTAAGTGATAAACAAATCTAAACAATAGATTTTTAGCAATGTCTGTACATATTTTCCTCGAATAATTGGCTTTATTTTCCTAAGGCATAAGAAAAACATTTTAAAGTCGGTCACAAATCATGTTTTTGGAATGTGGGAGGAAACTGGAGTACCTGAAGAAAACCCACATGAGCACGGGGACAATATACAAAGTCCACACAGGAAGGCCGGAGCCAGAATCGAACCCTGCACCTCTGCACTGTGAGGCCAAAGCTCTCACCAGTCGCCCACCGGGCCGCCCGATCCTGAAGATAATTACTGTAATACTCTTTAACTTTATTTGGAAAGACGCCTCATCTGAAAAATACTGTTGTTACAATTCTGATGAAAATGGTAGGACTGTTTACTTTGAATGATACTTTCAAGATAAATTGGATAAAACAAATCTATCAAAACCCCACTTCAATCTGGAAGATTTTTCCTCTCCATATATTAAAAAAACTTAGGCAGTAGGGGTGTGCAAAAAATCGATTCACTAACTTTTGGGATTTTATGTGCCAACATTCAAGAAATCGTTTTCAAAATTCAGAATCGATTTTCATAAATCAGAGGTGAAGCTACGACTTTTCTCCACCAGATGGCAGCGCAGAGCCATGGGTGTCCCTTTTCGGGACATCCTGGGATCCCATCCTTGGATCACCCCCAAGACTGTCCCCCTGTGGGACAGAGTGTAAGGGCTAACAGCCAGGCAAATGTGTTTGGACTAACGTCCCAAAAAGGGACACCATTGGCAACATTAGGGAGCACCAAAACCTCTGGGTCTGGCAGTGTTGAAGGATTCAACAGTCACACTTTGTCATCTGAATGAGCCAGTGCCTGAGCCACCAGCTGGAGCAAAACAAATACAAAAAACAAAAACATGGCACATAGTGAAAAAGCTGCGGCATCTTCTTGACCACTGACGGCACTGATCAGGAACATGTTATCCCACTGTCATTTTGCTGAAAAATGTCTGACTGACTTTCATCTGGCTGCATTGACTGAAATACATGATTCAACTCATGTACTAGTTATATTGTTCAGAATTGTTTTAAAATGTATTAAGAAAACAATGTTTTGTTGGAGAAAAATACTAATAACTGATATTGAATCGCAAATCGCAATACAATCAATCGTGATATAAATCCAATCGTCACACAAGTATTCGGGAAAGAAGTGAATCGTCCCGCCCAAACTATGTGATATTGACTTTTTTTTCTTATTTGCAATTATGACATTGATAAAATCTCTGCTTTTCACTGCAAGAGGCATTTCTTTCTTGGTCACTTATCTGCAAATATAATTTTCACCTCATATTTTGGGGGGTGGGTGGGTGGGAGGACAACAAAATAATCTTTTTAAGCACAAATCTCTCTTTATGGAGAATTGGTTTCAAAACAAAATAATCTGGATCGATCAATTGTTTACTAACTAGGACTCTGCTCACATATCATGAGTTTCTTCAGAAATATCTTATCCCTGTAACTGTAATGATGCTCAAGTATTTGGAGCCATCCCCTCTCAGTGTATGTATGCTTTTCAGAGGCCAAAAGTGGTCAGATGGTTCCAAAACTGATCATCTCTAACAGATACAAGTGCAGGGAAACTGTGTTTATTTAGCCGTCCTATAATAACAACAGATAGAACTGTGTTCCAAGAAAAATATGACAACGTGACCTTATGTAATTCCATACTGGAATATGATGGTGGATAATACACCATGTAAAAAAAGTCTGGCTCCTATCAATAAATATCTGATTGCAAACAAAGTGAAATAAATATAAATTATAAAATATATTTATAAGCATATTCAGAATGGGTGAGTGGGGATGAGTCCAGGTTTTCAGGTCAGGTCTGTCTATTCAATAGCCTGACAGCAGTCGGCAGGAACGAGCGGTGGTACCTCTCCTCCTTGCAGCGCGGGTGTATCAGTCTCTGGCTGAAGGAGCTGCAGAGTGCTGTCAGGGTGGTCTGGAGGGAGTGGGTGGGTCTGTCCATCATAGCTTTTAGCTTGGCTAGCATCCCCCTGTTGCCAACCTCCAGAGTGTCCAGGGAGCATCCCAGGACATCCTGACCAGTCGATCCAGTCTCTCTCTGTCCCGGGCTGAGATGCCCGCCTGACCAGCAGAATATGCCATAATGAATGGCTGAGGCCACCAGAGAGTCATAGAAGGTTTAAAGGAGTGACCCCTGAACTCCAAAAGATCTGAATAATACCATGTTGTCATTTCATTACAACATTAGAAGAAAGAAAAGAAAAACAATAATCATTCTTTGGATAAAAAACCTAAATGACAGTATCACCAAACTATTGTATGATTCAACAGTAAAGTTATATCCCAATCATTCTAGCATTATTTGATCAGCCAATTTTTTGTAAGGCTTTTCAAAGCATTATCAATTGAATAAAAAGGATTAAAAATCTGGACCGAACTACAGTATTTGAAGGGGTGAATTGTCATGACTCATTTGATGGTCTGTGTCGCCCTCTAGTGGGCAAAAGGCAATATAGACTTCTAGCCCTTGAATCCACTTTCATTTCTGTATGGCTGAATTTACTCTTGAGCCAATTATTAGTAGACTATTTATTCTGAAGATAATTATTGATGTATTAACGTGACGCAGGGAGCACAACGATTTCAATTGACTATTTACAACAACTGGTGGAATGTAATGTTTTTGTTTGGTTTCATCACAGGATTGTGACACTGATGAGACCCGGGCAAAAGTATCGGTCGGGGTGTTGACCATTGTCAGTGAGGATGAGCAACTTGTTCCAAATCAGCTCTACTTCCACGCAAAATATCTACTGCCATGTGTTAAGGCATGTAATGAATGATGTCCAGAACCTGCCTGAAGCACTTTTTAAGTCACCTTTCTGGTCGCAAGAGTGATGAAATTTGTCATGCACATTTATGAAAATACTTCAGACTTTTGAACATCACCACTGATCACTTTAGCTCTGCTTCATACTTTGCACATTGTCTCACTGCTGTCATTGGGTGGTACTACAGCACAACGGCACCCTCGCATTACGGAATGTCTTTCGTTTATCGTAATTGCTTGTTATTGATGATACGAGGGTAGCTTGTACTACCGGAGACAAATTCCTTATGTGTTCTACATACTTGACCAATAAAGATAATTCTGATTCTGACCATGTGCAGTACGTGTGATAAAACATGTTTATTGGCCAATAAATAAAGATGCTTCAATGATTAATACATCTTTCTTTCTTTCTTTTTTCTTTTTGTTACCAACGGGCTTGTACGAAAAAAAGCAGCACATGGCTCTTCCCTCCTCCTTAATTGTCTAAACATAAACCCATCAGCTGCCGCTAGGCAGGATAGCTGGCCAGCAGCTCACTGGAAGCTAATGGGGGCTACACTGTCAGAGCGTAAAGACAATGCTGATGAATGTTAATTATTGTATAAGGTTTTATCATTAAAAATGTAAGTAAATATATGTACTGATATAGTCTTTGTTTCAAATATGTAATGTATAAACACTTTACATATTTTAAACATGCTGGTTGGTACCAACAACCCATATAAATTCCTAGGGGGGCGGCAACCCCTACTTTGCGGATTTTCGTTTTTCGCAGGTGGTCTCCATTAACCGTGATAAGTGAGGGATCACTGTACTGTACTTGCATTGGCAAAAATGAAAGTCAGTCTATGCGTGGAGTAACAGCGTGGGCATGAATGATGGTTGATAGCAGCTCTTTAATGAATACCCATTGTGTTACTGCTCATGGTAATAAAGTGAACTCGAAAAAGAGTAAAAAGCATCAGCGACTGTGACTCTTAACCATATGTGGGTACACAGGAGGATGCTAGATAAGCTAAAAGCTATAATGGGCAGTCCCTCCCACCCCCTCCAGCCCGCCCTGACAGCACTGGGTAGCTCCTTCAGCCAGAGACTGTTAGACCCGCGCTGGAAGAAGGAGAGATACCGCCGCTCGTTCCTACCGACTGCTGTCAGGCTGCTGAATAAAAAAATTAAATACGTGAAAAACCAGTAACAATTGTAAATAGCACAGCCACTTTATATCTATATTTATATTGCACTTAATTGAACTGTGTACAGCTCTTTGAATCATTTATTTTTGTGCATGCAAACTGTTTTTCTTCTACCCCCTAATTTTGCTGTGGACTGTAAATTTCCCCAGTGTCGGACAAATAAAGGATATGTTATCTTATTGTAGTAGTTTTTCCAATGATTTCAGCTGCTGCGATTCCAAAATTACTGTTCTAATGGGTTAAACAATCGGCAAATTGGCGTGACTTTTTCAAATGTCTATGTATTCTGAACTGTATATCAATTTATGCGGATTCATATATATGTTATTTGCGAAACAACACGTGACCTAACCCAGAAAAGCTTCTTGTGCATGCTGCAATTACAAGCAAGACAGCGGGGTGACACGTTGTTTGAAGCTGGAATTGCAAACAAACAGATTAATAAATAATCTTAATGGTTGGTGTCCTTGGACAAAAGTTAAATACATGTCGATTATTTATTTATTCAAATGTGATATGTTATGACGGGCAAGCCACAAATATCGACTATTTCATCTTCCGTGGCTCTGTGGTGACATCTTGTGTTTAAAAAAAAAGACAGTAGACACTTCGGTAACTGATTGCAATGTTTTGACTTGACTTCCTGTATTAATCACTGGGGGTTTTATTTTGAAGTGTATCTGCTGAACTCAGCCTAACGCAATTAACACTGGTAAAACAAAAGTAACGACTGCTGCCTAACGGTTGGGCAGTGTTTTGATCATTTGAATAGTGTCCCAGTAAATGTTGCTTTGTTGTGGGGGCGTGCTATATACGAGGCCGATGGCGCGCGATGTTATGACGCATCACGTACCGCCCTATGTCATCACATAATTACCGGGCAGCTCCCGCGTCAGGCTTTCAAACTGCAAGCGATATGGAGCGGAGGCGATCACAACCGCCTCCCATGGCGTGCTGGTGGACACGGATTGACACTGGCCAGTGAGCCTTTCACACTGCCCAAAAATGCGTGTTTACCCGTGGTTTTGCGGCAGTGGGAAACGGGTAAATGACTGCCTCATACAACAAAGAGGATGCAGAAAAGTGGTTAAGATTGAATGACTGTTTTATGTGTTGTGTTGGAATATTTTGTTATTTTGACTTCAAGATGGCACTGCGAGCGTGGCTGCCTTTACAGCAGCTCCTATATTTTGTTCTTCTACTTCTTCCTTTCGTAACTTTGCTCCTGTGAATTGGGAATTTTTGGGAATTTCTCCATTGTGAGACGAATAAAGGTTTTCTTATCTTATACACTTTTGATGTAACGTTAGCTTCATGGTTAGATAGCTGGACTAACGTTTGTCAAAATAAAATGTTATTTGTGTGTCGTCATTAGCGCAATTACATTGGTCAGGCCATCTTTTGGCAGGATCGAGCGACCGAAAAGTTGCCGTTTCTGATATGAGGGTAACCCCTCATTGAGAAAATACCTGCTGGAACATGTTTGAATATCAGCCATCCCATTACCTCTGCTTCCCGCGTCCTAGATGCATAATTCTCCCACGGGACGCACAGTTCCAAATAATGTGCGTTTTTAGGATGCAAGGAAATTTCTCAGTCAAAAGGAAAAAAAACTACGGTACATCTTTTTTTTTCCAGCAACGATCGCAGTTTGACAATCACGCCATTGTTGTTTTGATCTATTGTTAAGTAATCTCGCGTGACGAGATTTCCGTTCTCGCGAGATGAGATTGGCAGGATCGAGCGACCAAAAAGTTGCCGTTTCTGATATGAGGGTAACCCCTTGTTGAGAAAATACCCGTTGCACCATATTTGGATATCACCCTTTTTTTTCATATTGCTGATCTGTTTTTATCTCACGGGGGGCTTTTTAATAGGTCTGATATTGCATTCCCTTGACACTCAATATTTTTCTCTTCAATCTGATTGCCTTTAACCTGCTTGAAGAGCTCAAGCTCATCGAGATGACTTATTTAACCGAGAGTGAGCAACGAATGTACAACGCAGAGGTAAAGGATTTTGAAATGTACTATGCCTATTCTGTCAATATATTGGTGGAGCATATCAATAGCACGTTGTGTGTTTGTGTCTACAGAAAGCGTTCATGAGACAGTTTGTGCTCTTGGCCAAGGAAAATCGAGTACCATCATGTCTCTCGCTTAAAGACATGAAGGTCTGGTTGCTGAAGAAAAGAAACTTCCAGCAAGAGTGAGTGGAGTGTGTGTGTGTGTGTGTGTGTGTGTGTGTGTGTGTGGGTGGGTTGTGTGTGTGCGTGTAAATCCAAAAGGTTGGCTGCATGTGGAAATAACTTATTTGTGTACATATGCTAGGTACCAGGAGATGCAAACGAGGGTGGATGCCAGGATGCTTGATATGCTTCAAGTGGTAAGTACAGAATAGTTGTGCTATTGAATGAGCAATTATACTTCATGTGTACAATGACAAGAGCACATTATACTGACAGTTAATGTTTGCAATTACAAGTGTTGCTGCACATTAAGAAAATTGTGGTGGAAAACAATTCATTTTAGCGCATCGTTTTACTTAGAGTGATACTAAAATATTGTGCCGTATATATGATTTACGGAGTGAAATATTTCCTTTGGAGAATTTGGAGGAAGTCAAGAAATTGCAATATGACATGAGAAACAATCAACTTTTTTTTCTGAAAACAGATAAATACCTTTCAGAAGGCACATTCCTCCCTAATTTCAATGTGCTTCATTCATTTATGAAATACTGTACAGCATATGAGTTTCACTTTTTGGCTTGAACTACTAAATAGGTGAGCTTTTCAAGATTGAGAGGCTCTTTCATCTTATTTTGTCTAAAATGTATATATTAAATGCATTTTAAGACAAGAGTCGTGTATCTGCCTGTGATTTATTTGGGACAATTTTAAATGGAGGAAAAATTCCATTAAAAAATGTCTTCATTTGTGACTGTGTTGCTGTGTACAGGCCTGGACAATGGAAAGGATCCTACCTTTGAATAGAATGGAATGCAGAAAGAAGTCTACACTAAACCAAATGAAAAGGAACGCTTTTCGCGACTGCTTGGCAGGAAGGTAAAGAAAATATTTCCTACGCGTACGTGCAGCGATTGAGTCGCTTATCCGTTTGTCTTCCAAAAGGTCACACTCCAAGGCCTCAACACGTACTTAACCCTCATATTATGTTGGAAAAAAATCACATTGATTATGTTATGGGTCATTTTGACCCGTACTGTGGAAATCTACACAAAACAGTCAAAAACAGGTTAAATCAGTAACAACTTTATTTTCAATGATGTAAACATTCAGAAAGGAGACATACAACAGATATTTAATGCCAACACTATATTTAAAGAACTGTTTCGTTTTTTCCCTTCACATTAAAAAAAACAAAAAACGTTTCTACTTAACAGTACTGCAGCCCCAAGCTGAACGGGACACCGAGACCTTCCTCTGCCATCTGTATAATGAGCTGATGAGGTCATTGGCAAGACAGTTTTTTTCCCGCTGTTTCAGCATGCTACCAGCAAACTGGCGCAGAGATCATAGATTTGTCTCTGGACATCCTTCTGGAGGAGCTGGAGCCACCTGCCAATGAGAAACCCATCACGGCAGCTTTGTCACAAAGATTTGATCACGCCAGCAAGTAGATGGGCAGTATGCTCGTCGACGCTCTGGCCTTCCATCCCCGTCCTACGTCAATACATCACACAAGGTAATCTCGTCCGCATGTGCTGGGATTCCGCTTGGAAAATTATCCAAAGCTTGTTCAAAAAGTTTGTTGAGGGCTCTGAAAACTTCCACCTGATGGACTGCGATGATACCTCGCCCACTGCGCGGTGTGACATCGTAAGTGCCATTGTGCAGATGGTCTACACGAGCAGTCAGTAAAACTCTTTGCTTCATCACTGCTGTTTCACACAGAAGCAGCAAGTGATGGGTTCGGAATTTCCACATGTATATATATATTTTTGTTCATTAAATGGTTTTACAGTAAATTACTCATTGTGTGTTTCCTCCCCTGCGCCCTTTGTGTGCAAATGTGTTGAATTGAATGATAATTGTCATTGAAATGCATGATGAAAAAAAACAATTAAACCTTTTCAACACGAAAACCTCTTATGTCGGAGAAAGTTAATCAGAAGACTACAATTGTGACTGGATGCATATGTCATGTCTGCCAGCGGTCAGAGATACGGTGCATCCTCTATGTCAGGTGTTTTCATATTTAAAGGGGGACCCCAGGGATCTGTCCTAGGGCCCCTTCTCTTCATCATCTACCTCCTGCCTCTTGGTCATATCCTCCGTAAATTCAATATCCACTTTCACTGCTTTGCTGATGACACCCAGCTCTACCTTTCCTGCAAACCAAACTCCATACTCCCACCCCCGTCCCTCACCTCTTGCCTTTCCGAACTCAAGACATGGTTCACAACAAACTTTCTTAAATTAAATTCTAATAAAACGGAAATCCTCCTTGGCACCAAATCCACTTTATCTAAAGTAAACAGTTTCTCCCTCAACATCGACAGTTCCTCAGTGTCCCCCTCCCCTCAGGTTAAGAGTCTGGGTGTCATCCTCGATAGCATGCTCACCTTCCAGTCCCATATCAACACCATCACCCGCACTGCTTATTTCCACCTCCGCAATATTAACAGACTTCGACCTTCCCTCACCCCCCGCACCACTGCTATTCTTGTCCACAGCCTTGTCACATCTTAGACTACTGCAACGCTCTCCTCTTCGGCCTACCTCAAAAGTCTCCATAAAATCCAGCTGGTTCAAAATGCCTCTGCTCGCATCATGACAAAAACACCCTCCCAGCAGCACATCACCCCTGTCCTCCAGCAGCTCCACTGGCTCCCTGTCCAATACCCCATCAATTACAAAGTGCTCCTATATACGTATATGGCCATCCACAACCTGGCCCCTCCCTACCTGTCCGACCTCCTCCAGGTGCATACCCCCACTCGCTCCCTCAGATCCTCGTCCTCCCTCCGCCTGTCAGTGCCCCCTGCCCGCCTCAGCACTATGGGAGCCAGAGCCTTCAGTCGTGCTGCTCCAAAGCTCTGGAACGATCTACCTCCGGACCTCCAAAACTGTACACCTCTATCCACTTTCAAGTCCCGTCTAAAAACACACTTGTTCAGGACTGCCTACAATACATAATTCTTCCATTTCCTCTGTTTTGTGATTTTATGTCCTGTTTTTATACAATATCTCTCTTATTTATTTTTTACATTGTATTTTCTGTACAGTGTCCTTGTGTGGCATGAAATGCGCTTTTAAATAAAATGTATTGTTATTATTATTATTATTACTCAAGGCAAAAATGTTACTTGCAATAATATATCCTATGTAGTGCTGTCAAGCAATTAAAAAAGGTGTGATTAATTAATTGGGTCTGTAATTAATTTATCTGTATTTTAATCTCATCTAAAAATTACTGAGAAACCCCCAATTTTCATTTTAAATTTGTTACAATATTGAGAGGCAGATCAAAAGATAAAGGAAAAAGTGGCATAAAGTATTTTATTGTTTTTCAGCCGACTTGGACACTTGCAGGCCTAGCAATTTACTTTCTGCTATATTTGAGACTAGTCAAAGTCCTACCTGCAACCTTTAGTTTCGACCACGAGGGGGAATATCACTGTTTTGTTTGTTTTTGTAAATCTCCAAAGAATTACAAAATAAAATAGAACATGTAAAATAGAAAGTGCTTAGGTTAACATCAAAAACAGTAAGAACAATTTTCTGAGCAAGACAAGTACTCAAGACTGAACTTGCTTCAGATAATAAACAATACGTAAGACAGACCCTTAAATCACACTGCTGTAAATTAGCACTTCAGAAACAACACTGTTCACTGTTCATCATGACAAACTAATAGTGCTGAAATAAACATCAATCACTTAGTAGGTTACAGAGTAGATCGGGCCGCCCGAGCCCGACCCGGGCCTAAAATGTCAATCATTGCTTCGGGTTCGGGTCGGGCTTTTCTCTCGCTGACTTTTTTTTAGTTTAACAAGCAGCTAAATTTGAGCTGCTTCGGTGGTATGCAAACTACTTATAAATTAGGCACAACACTCTACCTTTATCAATTTTGTCATCAGGGTGTTTTTGGAATTAAATTTCCCATTCATTATGCCGAGAACTCTCACAGCCTGCTCCATTTTCACCTCTCCACTCCTCACCGCTGCTTACTAAGCCCACCCAACTCCAATGGGAGCCTATCAGCTTCGGCTAAATAAGTCACAACATAATGGCAGCCAATCAATGTCCGCTTCAGGCAGTGACTGACAGTTGTTTCCTCACCCTCACCAACTCAAACACAGGAAGCCAACACATAAAAAGGGCTATTAGAAAAAGGCAACCCACCTACAGAAACAATAAGATTACATTTTAAATTAACGCGATAAGAAAAACAACACTAAATGAGCTGTGATTAATCGCAATTAACGCTATAATTTGACACCTTAGTATTTTTATTACAGTATAAGCGGGTTTTTTTTAACATTGAAGAATTATGTTCTATTATAACACCTTGAATAGGAATCAAATAAACATCAATTAAATATTTTATAATCTTTCATATTTATTCTCACTCAGTGTGATAAATGGTTTGGATGAAAACAGATCTGATATCCTGGCACCAGTCAAAGAAAGACACATGAAGCTCCTTCTCCACAGCCCTCAGTCTTTCTGTTTTTAGTTTTTACAGCATTAAGGCTCTTCCTTTAGCCGCTTTGGGTCCGAACGTCTCATTTACATTGCCATTGGTACTTTTTTTTTATTTAGCCAAAAGTTCAACAACATGGTAACTTGTTTTCAGCACTCATGAATGTTGCTTGTTTCTCCATGTGTTCACGCAGGCAAACAAAATGCTCCACATTTTTGTTTCGAAGTGAAGGGTGTTTTGTTTGGCGATCGCGTTTAAGCTTATTTGGGACTATAGCACTGTTAGAGAACTTTCACCACATGATGTACCAATCTCCGGTAAAAGTAAATCCAAATGAAAGCTAGCTTTCGTTGTATTGCCTCACGCCAGGAACTTTGCTTGTCTCGAAGCACATGGCAAGGAGCTAGCTGCTGCTACTCCCGACCGGGATGGATGAGTACTCCATGATTACTCTGCCAGGCGATAGGCATTCAAATTGGGTAATTTCCCATGGCACACCTGACAATTTATCGCATTGCTCTACGCCGATTATTGTGACTTTTCGGCAACGACTGTGGCCATTAACAAAGTCTGATTATTCATCATGACGATAAAAGCTGCTGCTGTACTTGACGAAGATGATCTTATTTCTCGAAGATTCTCACATTTAATAATAGTCCAGGTCTGAAGACATTTACAAACGTTTTACTGGTGATCGAGGGGAGGTCAAGTTCGAGACAGTGAGCGGAAAGAAAAGTCACATGGTCTTTTACTCGTCTCATTTTGTAGCAAATAGTCCTAACTTTATTAAATTTTGTCATATACCTGTACTGTATGCTGCAGTTTTTGGGCAATATATTGTTGCACTTTGTTGTTGTCTCACGTATGTTGTTAACATACTTGGACGTTCATACAGGACATATACCATAGTTGTTTCACTGTTCTCATTAAAAAAAGGATGATAATACTTTACTGCTTTTGTTCTGTTGATGTTTGCTATGGACTGTCAACATATTCAGTTTTTTATATGTACCGTATCGTGTGCTGACTCGGCCCACCTGTCAAATTTAGAAATCAATGGCCCCCGAGCCAAAACGTTTGCCCACCCCTGATCTACACACCCACACACACACACGCACACACACACACACACACACACACACACACACACACACACACACACACACACACACGCACACACGTAAGTGTACCTCTTAGCCAATGGGATGCCAGGAAGATTCTAGATAATAGCCAATGGCAGAGCAGCTATAAGTATGTTGCATTCATGAAACTCGGAGCTGTCAAGAGCAGCCCATACTGTATTTTTACCTTTCATATCTTGAATTTTCTGTCGGAACAAGAGGCAATATTTTCCTTTTGAAGCCTTAAAGACAAGTTGGCCGACAAATGCATCATCACATTACCAATCACAACACTTTTACTCTGATTATCACATATGATGTTTCACATTATTTTACTGTATTGTAAAGACATATTTGCAACTCATATTAACCTCTACAGGTAAATAACATTACATACAGTAACAATGTCGATTTACCTGCAATGGTACTAAAGTTCCAGCAGGTGTCCGTATCGAGCAACAGGGACACAGTCCCGACACATCAATGCAGTTTGCCCACCGTGCCACACCTTTTCACAGGCCTCATCTGCACACGACTTCTTTTTAGTCAGCGCCAAAGCATGTGCCTCCAATCCAAAACATTGAAAAAGCCCGAAAAAAATATTTACCTGTGAATTCAATACATCTTTTCTTCAGGTGTAGCCTCCCAGTAATTGCTTAGAACTCATCAACCCTTTCCATTGACCTATAAGAGGAAAATATTGGATAGCAAAAACAGAGACATCCTGGCACGTGAAAATAAACGAACAAATCTGACCATTAATAATAAAATAACAGCTGATGCATCATCCCTCCACAGGTGGTCCCAACCCTCACTCCATGCAGAAAACAATAAAACAAGTCAAGTAAGCCAAGGAAATATACAATAGACAGTAGCTCGGGAAAGACAAAAGTGCCCGCGTGAGAGTGTGTGTGTGTGTGTGTGTGTGTGTGTGTGTGTGTGTGTGTGTGTGTGTGTGCGGCGTTTATGTTCAGCTGTTGGGAGTCATATACAGTAGTTGATATTATTCATATTAAGTGTTGTTCGGCAAACCTCTTACCTGTGAGCAAATTGATGTCGAAGACAGTGACGGCAGACAGACTTCAACTTCTGCGCATCCAGAAATGGCTGATGGCCAGAGACCAGAGATGCATTTGAGTAGCATTGACTCATTTTTCGATGTTGTTGACATTACCGATGAAATATATATATATTTTTTTACTTTCATCTTATTTTTAAAAAAGTATCATTTATTTGATTCATGATTTAAAATTAGTCGAACCAATACTGCATATATCTAACTACAGGCAGACATTTATTTTCATGAATAGGTTAATAGGTTTTATTTTGTAAATATTAATTTAGCCGAGTCAGACTTTTAACAGTCCCGTTTCCAATAGTACACTTGCACCGCTTGTAATAACTTCAGGATTCAAGCCCGGGAAAAGCAAGAAGAGGTCGTCCGGGGCGTCAGCTATTGGAGCATCTGCCCGCTCTTATACACGAAAGCTTGTCTGTGGACCATCAACAACAAAATTTCCTATCACGAAACTTAAAAAAAAACGTTGACGCTCAAATTAATTGAGCAATCATAAAGACATCAGCGTTTCAAATCGCGAGTGTGTGAATAAAAGATGGGCTGATTGAGAACCGATTGGCTTCCCCCCGCCTACTGCCCGAAAGCTGAAGGCCCAGAGCGACCCTAGTGAGGATGAAGCCCCAGCGTTTTCGCGAGTGTGTGAATAAAAGATGGGGAGAGAACCGAGTTCCGCCGAAAGGAACCGAGTCCCCATTTTTTCTTTTCTTCACGTGTCCATAAAATGGGCGACGAGTGTAAATTAAGTCATTTCTAGAAAGTCTAAAAAAATAATAGTCAAAATACTGTTGTCCGACAGAAGGTGAAATAGCTGCAGACCGCGATGCCGAGAGTGCCGTTTTCAATGATAACGTTCCTCGGGTCCTGGTCAGCCTGCTCTTTGCAATCGGGTAATTTACATTAAATCGGCCATCGTCATGCTATGGACAATGAATAAGTCATGTTTTAAAAAGAGGACACTTAATTTAGGCTTAATATTCTGTACCGTGTTAACGCATTTTTTTAAATGAAAAGAGGAAAATTGTAAATGCAATAAACGTTTACCGTGATGCCATTCATAATCTATTTACAGTACTCCCATATAAAGGCTACGATGTCAAATTCATGTTCAGGTTATTGTGGGAAACTGTTGTTTTTAATTATGGATGAGTGAAATACTCACTTTTGAAAGGCAGGTGGATTTTACTGGGAAGGGGGGTTAGCTGTTCCTGGCACATGTATTTAATTATACTGTAATTGTATGAAGTTCATCAGGCATCCCGTATTCTGTGATATTTTTAACGGTGATATTAAGTTGAAGTACACTTTCACATTTAGTAGAATACCTCTGTTGTTGTATAGTGGCGGTTATGCACATAAATTGCACCCCCCCCCCTACGAAAATGGTGAATTCAGGATAAAATGTATGATCATTCCATCCGCATTATGCTAATTGAAACCTTTCTGATGAAATGTGTTCTCTCCTGCCTGTTTTTACCGGCGTGTGATTAAATCTAAATTGAGCCGTGTCATGAGTTATGTCACGACACGCGCTACTGAGTGACAAACGGTAAACGAGGACTGAATAATTGATACGTACGGAGGCCATCGGACCGCTGAAACATTTTCAAACTAACCCTCAATATTTTACATGCTTAATTTCTGAATATTTCGTTCCCTTTTCAGACACGATCAATTAAAATATGGTTTGCCCTCCTCTTGTCTCACCGACTAAAGTCACAGCCTATTTTCTGAGCAATTTACACTTTAACGGGCTGTATTTTCCGAGACAATATTTGCACGTTTAATTGAATATTAACAATATTTGCACAAATGTAAGGGCGTTTCCTAATGTTACACTCGGCGCGTTTATTTATGTTCTTTATTTTGTTTTTTTGCATTCAAGCTAGTCGCTTATATTGCTTTAAATGTTATTCTGCATGGAAATTAACTAAATCCAATGAATATAGCCCTCTGCTTTTACTGCGAAAGGTGACGATAAACATCGAGTCTAAATCATCATGACATCAGTTGATTTCTTAAATACCGTATCACTAAATCCAAATAGAGTAAATGTTTGACGTGACCTAAATCAAGCGTGTCACTTGTAAATGTACGTTTTTAAGTACTGGGGGCGCATGTCACGGCATCATTTTATCACCCAACATCCCTCCTTTAACTCTCCCGCTTGTTAGGGTCGCGGATGAGTTTGTTGCATTGCAGCTCACTTTCGGCGACGGGATGGGGACATGCAGGCGGGTCGCTATCCACGAAGGAAAGCAACCATTGACACTCACATTCCCAAGATACGCACTTACTTTCTGGATGTTTTTGTAACGTGCACGAGGAAGCATTGAGGACCGAACCTCCGATCTACTCTTGGTACTCATCTGTGTATCAAACAAACTCTGACAGTCAAACATGACAATTTTAAATGCAAATAAAAAAAAAAGTCCAAATAAATATTCTATACATTCTTCACTGCACCATTTTAAATAGCCCGTTATGATGATAAATAGCGCAAGTGAGAATTCCTTTTATACTTTTTAAAATATGTTAAGGTGAAAATGTTACATTTCCGGTTTAACTTGATTTGAGAACTCTAAATGCAAAATCCATTCTTAAAAATCAGTCAACTCGTGTTCACTCGATGTGTGTGAATTAATTAGCAGTCACGTGCTGGGTAATGAGGTATGTTTTAATGTTTAATCGTCGCCCAAAAAAGTATGGATTAGTATTTTTATTTTAATTAAGGGAATACTCTCCTATTCCAATTCTGCGTTGTCGACAACCGTTCGCAGCGTTTTCTGCACAGATTGCTAAGACAAACTCAATTCTCGGCATGCTGGGCGAAATCAGAACCTTTGCAACTGACGTCGAGGTTTACAACATGAAATGTAAAGTTGCCACATGTAGCTCTGTGACATAAACTCAACAGTCATGCAAAACACTGGGCATTGCGTCTCTCAATTCTCTTAACATTCAAACTTAAATTAGATATAAATAGATAACGCATCATAACACAAGTGGGAACTGTACATCTGTGCAACACAAACCATCCACCACCATCACCGGTCCAAGCAAACGTACGCATGGTTCGATCGTTTTGAATTCAGTCTGAGTCCACTTCACTTTTTCTCTCCTCGGTTTTCCCCGCGGAAGTTTTTTTCGTTGTGTTCCATTTCTGAGTGTTCTCTGATTCCTCCGATGACGACCTTTTCTGCCTCCTCCATTTGGCCCGTCTGTTTTTGAACCAAACCTGGTAAGAAAGCATCACTTTAATAGCAATCTTTTGTCATTTATTTTAATTATGGACCCGAGGTTTTTGTTGTTTTATACAACAAGCCATGTCATTCTTAATAACCATATTAAAAAATATGTGGAAAATGATCTCGATTCGTTTTATTTTTGCTTTGTAAATGCAAAAAAAAAAATCTACGGGTTTATTGAATTCGCCCAATTAAAATAAAAACTACAGTAACAGTAGAATTATAATGCATTTTAGAGGTAACGGAAATCAGTATCTTAAAAACTACAACGATCATTTTTTGTCCCCAGTAGTCTATTTTAACTAATGTTCACCAGACTGTTATTTTTGTGATGTTCACTCATTCATGCCGCAATTTTTTCCAATGCGCCTTTAATTTTTAAATATACACGATACCCAAGTTCGTCACACACAAAAAAGAACCCCCCACCCCCCTCCGGGGAATTTAGATTGCTGTTTTAGAATCATGATACAGTAAACCTAATCGCTGTCGCTACTGTCGTCTTGTTTACGCAATCACCGTAAATCTATACAGTGTGTTTTCATTGGAATTATTATGTTTTGAATTAGGGTACACTTTAATCAGTCATTGATAAGCATACTTTGACAAAGGCAAATATCGAAGCACATTCAAACGAACTTCTCCGTTCGCAAAATGAGTGACGCAGATGCCAATGTTCGCGCGCACGAATAAACGTATAATTGCAAATTGTAGAAAAAAATCAAATAAAATAAAAGTGACTCCTCTGACCTCGACCTTCTCCTCCCGGAGGTGAACCTTGCGAGCAAGTTGTTCCCGGGTGCCGACGTCAGGGTATTTGGTCTCTTGGAAGAGGCCCTCCAAAGCCTCCAGTTGCTCGTCAGTGAAAATGGTTCGATGTCGTCGCTTCCTGCGGCAGTGGAGCTGGTTGAGGAGTTGCAGCTCATTCCGAGAAAAGTTGCCCATATTCACGTAGGACATAATGTGGTGCGGCACTGGGGAAACCAACACCGATCCCGGACTGTCATAGGCTGCGAGGCAAAATGCAAGCGAGACACGGGGTCAAAATGGGACAACACACTGGTTACAGTATTATGAATATATAAACGCTTGCAATATGCCGAGGCTGACCGACTGTGATCGTACGAGTAGTGTAATATCAAGAGATGTGTTTTGGCCAAACGGACTATTTAAATTATACAATGCTATTTACGTATTTTATCTCATTTATGTGACCGGCATAAACTACGAGTCTATAGACAATCGCTGGAATGCACAGAGTTCATGTCGACAAAACAATCACAATTTAAATAATGTAATGGAAACAGGGATATGACGTTATGTATCATTCTCGCATTAACCAGTTTGAAGCTGATTCCATTCATCTTAGAAATGTTGACACTCCGAGAGTTACGACTGCGCCAGCCAGAGCAATTAGGCTGGGTTTGGTTGGTCCTTGGTTCAGGGGCATTTACAAACTAACAGTCTCAATTTTACGTTTCAATTTCCGTCAATTTTCGTATGCCATTGTATCGGGCCAAATGGCAAATCTCGGGGGGGAAAAAAATCTCACTTTCCATTTATTGTTTCACGCAAACTTAAATGTCCTGGCTCTTTCAACGCCCACGTTTTTGGATAAGTACATGGTATTTCTATAAAATCTATTTCGACAGGTCCATTGAAAAATGTCATGGAAATAGCCATTTCAAGAGAATTCTTTTTTAAACAGTCACAAAAGAACTGCGTTCACTTGGAGGGAGACGTGCCGAAGAATCGCTTACTACACTTTTAAGTAGAGACAACATTACGTTTACTGCCAGCCAAACAATAGCAATTAAGTGACTTTCGCGCGGAGATGAGGACAATTCATTCAGACGCCGCAATTTCAAGAAAGCAGAGGTGCGAAATGTCCTACCTGGCGTGATGCAGGGGCATTGCTGTGGGCTCAGGCTGTGCACCGCAGCGCAACACGGCAGTCCTCCGGTGCCTTGAACGTGTAGCTGCCCATAGTAATAGCCGTTATATCCTCCTCTGGTTCCGTTCATAGACTGAACTCCGGGGCCTTGGGGGCCGCATGTGGCGGCGTACAATCCGTTGTAGTCGGTGTAAAAAGAGTCATTAAGACCCCCAGGCAGCACGACTGGGCCGCTCCGGTGGAGTAACAGCGGCTCCTTGCAGCTCGGCCGTCCGGACAGGATACTGTCGATGCTGAACATCCCGGCGGGCATCACCCTGGCGCAGTGGCTGGTGATCGGGAGAGAAGAATTTACGAAAGTCGAATAAAAAAAGTGAAATCAAACAAATAATGACGTGTTTCCGAGGGGGTGGAGTGGGGCGACTAAATCTGTGCCATGGTGACTCTGGATGGAACTTTCCCCCTTTTGTATTCGCGAGGCACGGTGCTCTGGAGAACGCGGACTGTTGCTTTGAGTGGGACCAACTGTGAGAAAGGCAGACTTTATACTGTAGTGACGTCACGAATTAGCGACAGGATAAGCACTTCATTTGTGGTGCGAACCGCCTGTGTATTGAGAATTAATTCAATTATGGTTATCCGCGTCTCTTGTAGACTTTTCAAAATATTTCGCTGAGTCAAAGCGCAGTTGTAAACACAATCAATTAAGCCGATTACTCCTTTCTGGACGACAATTAGACTGAAAGACACCGAGAATGGAAAACATTAGATTACATAAAATTTTATTTTAGATGCATTTAACACTTATGTTTTTTTGGGGGGGAATTTATGACATTTAATATTATAATTCTTTTTAGAGATAACAGAAATGTGGTCAACGTTGTTGTTACAGTATCTGTACTTAGCAGCATTTGACAACGTATTTGGAAAAACTCATTAACACTCCACTGTTTCGCTTTAATAAAACGAAACCAATTCTGGAGGTGGGATTTTTTTTTTTACTCTGCAGTTACTGTTCCCGGTCACGCTCGGGTAAACAGTCGCCCTCATCTGTTCTTATTATTCAGTGGGATATTGTATTTTTTATGACAAAAAATCAAAAAGTGATAGAATTCAAACAATTAAGCTACCCCGCGGCTACAAGCTAAACGAACGTATTTGCTTCTCTTCATGATCATCTCTTCGAGGTAATCTTATGCCCATATTAGACATGAGAATGATACCGAAGGTTCATCTCATTATCCTCCCTCCTCTCCCTTCTCTGCAGGGAGCATATCAGAACATTTCCTCCTCACGGTAGCTCATCGACGCAGGTCAACAACGCAGACCGCCCCCCCCCTCCCCCCTAGCCCCCCTGCACCCCCACTGGGCTAAGATAACGGCCCATTATCGCCTCTATTCAGTTGGGAAAAAAAGGAGATCTTATTTACCCCAATCAACATTGACTGAGTGGTGCGCGCGCGCGCGTGTGTGCGTGAGTGTGAGAGTGCGTTAGTGTAGGAACGTGCAAGATTGCGCAGGAACGTGGTTTCTCAGTTCAATTCTGAATGATCAAGAACTGATTGGCGCTGTACGAGGTCTTAACACACTGCACGCTGGCAAACAAATTGAAGACTCAGTGTTGTTTCCTTAATTGGGATGTTGGTAAATTTGCTCTGTCTCACAATGTATTTAAAACTGCTACAAAAGAACTCTCAAAATGTGCATGTTTCTAAACATGTACAAAGAATCCATCCATTTTTTTAATCGCTTATCCTCACAAGTGTCGCGGGGCGTGCTGGAGCCTCTCCTAGCTGTCTTCGGGCAGTAGGCGGTTGCCAGTTCATCACAGGGTACACATTGACAAACATCCATCCGCGCTCACACTCCTCAGGACAATTTAGAGCAGTGGTTCTTAACTTTATTAGAGATACCGAACCCAACCAGTTCATATGCACATTCATTGAACCCTTTATTACAGAAAAATAAAAAATTAAGAAGTGTTCCTTCAGTTTTGCCGCTCCGAGACTAGAGTTGTTCAACTTGGCATGACAAATGATGCAGATAGGATGCTGACTCCCACGTTCCGTGATGCATGTGAATCCATGTGGTACATATTCGTCAGACCACTTTGGGGTTTTTTTGCTCGAAGCAGCATGTATTAAAACATTAAAAAAAAAAAAAATCACACGACATTCTATCACGACAGACGACTGCACGAACTAAATTTCCTGCAGTACTGATTGGACAAGCAATGTAATGTGATCATCTGCAGCCAGTGATGGCCAAGCGGGTGTGTCAGAACTAATTGACATGTTGAGTCGGGTATGTCTTAACCTCCATGGCAGAGGCTGCGTCGAACCCCTGAGACCCATTCACCGAAACCCCTGGGGTTCGATCGAACCCAGGTTAAGAACCACTGATTAAGTGTTCCATGAACCGGCCATGCATGTTTTTGGAATGTGTGACGAAACCGGAGTACCCGGAGGAAACCCACGCAGGCACGAGAACATGCCAACTCCACACAGGAAGGCCGGAGCCGGAATCAAACCGCTCACCTCCGCATTGTGAGGCTAACGCGCTAACCAGCCGACCACAAGTACGAAGCAAAACATACAATTTCTGCAATCAGTTATTTGAAAATAAGGGCTTTAATCCTTTCTGAATTTGTCAACACAACAATGCAATGGATATACAAGGTAAGATGTTGCCAAACAATGCGTCACCACCCGCAATCATTTCCTTGTGATATCAGAGAGGAAAATGCGGTAAACATTCACTTGTTTGTTGTTTATGTAATGTTATAGATATTTAAATCGTAATGACTGCATATAATATTTTCCATGATGTCTTGGCATATGAAACACTGCATTATCACACATTTACTTTTTGATTTCATCATTCATCTCGGAGCAAAACTGGTTGATAACCTTTGTTCCAAACTGATACTTGTCGAAGCAGTGGTATAACCTAGTTCTGGGCTGTTGTGAATGTAAAACAAGACTTTCAAAAGAGACTATTGATTGAGAAAAATCATTTTATATGATTTTTCTATGCTGTAGCAAATTTGCCAATGTAACATACTCGAAAAAGTGACAGGATTAGATCAGTCATAGAAGCGATAAAAAATGTTTGGGGCGCTGTTGCTGAAAGCTGATGGCATTCATGAAATATTAAGCGCTAAATATGAAGAGTCCAAATCGGTTAAATACCTCATGGTCAAGTTTTGTACAAAGTGAACAAGAATTGAAAAAATGTTTTCGAGATTTGAATGAAAGACCGAATGTCATTTGTATACAGGAAATGGGGTTAAAACCACATTTGGATTTTGTTTTGAAAGGTAAAAGGTATGATCCAGGAGAAGGTAGAAGGGGGAGGTTGTGTGACTTTGATCAAAGAAGGAATATCTTATGGACAGAGAAAAACGGCTGAGGAACATGAATGTGTTTTGACTGAGATTGTTAATGGTAATAAGGGCAAAAATATGATCCTTAACTTGTTAGAATCCATTGTTTGCCCTAGCCCCTCCCCTTTGTGTTTTGTTGCCTTTTTCAGTGTGGGCTGGGCATCTCCCTAATCAGTGCACCTGTCTCCCCTACATAGAGATGAAAGTGGACTTTCCTGAAAATTCTGAGAGAAACAAACAAACAAATAAATAAATAAATAGGGGGGAATATATATATATATATATATATCGTCCGTTAACAATGGCTCTCATTTCCTGCCCCATGTAAATCTGCTTCAATTCCAAGCCGCGACTCCCAGTTCTACATACGCATCGGCGCTTCGCGCTGACACTCCTTTCTTCTCATCGCCGCCTCCTCAAGCCATGCATCCATGCAGCCGCAGACTCTTCAACAGCACCGACCTTTCCGCTGAACAAAGCGGAGTTGTGAAAATGCTGCCCAAAATATTATTCCATAAGAGCCCAGTACATTCCACTCCCCTTAAATGAGGTTCTATATACCATTCAATGAATTTGTCTACATTTGTCGACTAGGAATAACACAGGAAATTAGGCAGGGAAAGCCCACAAAACATTCTATCACTTTTGAGAGCTGCTCTTCGCACCCGAGAGAGAGTTTTGTTCCAAATACAACAAACTAATCTAAGAGTATACAAATAAGTCTTAAATTGGGGTTTAAACATTTCAACTGAGGTAGCTGCTCTAATTTCTGTGGGTAGGACATTCCTAGACACTAGAGCCGAAAACACGTTCGAGAAACCTACAGACTTCTTTTAGGCTCTCGGAATCACAAAAAAGATCAGCGTGTTGTGAACAAAGTGTTGGTCTCATACGGTCTCACTAAGTCAACGAGATGGGAAGGTGCTCAGCCGTATATTATTTCATAGCAGCAAAACCTTGAAATCATATCTCAAATCTCATTGCCCCACGGGGATAAATAAAGTTTTCTGAATCTGAATCTGAAATGGTCCGGAAGCCCATACAAGTTGGCTAGTATCCTGTTAATGTAATCCAACTTCCTCGTCCTCGTCAGGCGTCTCGCTGCGGCATTTTGTACTCACTGCAAGCTTTTGACACTGGACACTGGACATTGGAAGACCAGAGAGCAATACATTGCAATAATAGAGGTGAGATGTAACAAACACATGAATGATCTTTTCTGCATCATCAGGAGATAAAATGGGACTTATCTTAGCGATATTGCAATGGTGAAACCATCCATCCATCCATTTTCCGAACCGCCTTATCCTCACTAGGGTCGCGGGGGGTGCTGGAGCCTATCCCAGCAGTCTTCGGGCAGTAGGCGGGGGACACCCTGAATCAGTTGCCAGCCAATCGCAGGGCACACAGAGACGAACAACCATCCATGCCCACACTCACACCTAGGGACAATTTAGAGTGTCCAATCAGCCTACGATGCATGTCTTTGGAATGTGGGAGGAAACCGGAGCACCCGGAGAAAACCCACGCAGGCCCGGTGAGAACATACAAACTCCACACAGGGAGGCCGGAGCTGGAATCGAACCCGGCACCTCTGCACTGTGAAGCCGACGTGCTAACCACTGGACTACCGGGCCGCCCAATGGTGAAACCCCCCTCCCAAACCCCACAGTTCTAGTTATATTTGTAATGTGCATTTGAAAAGGGAGCGTTGAATCAAATATAACACCGAGATTTTTTTTTTACTGAATCATTTTGGGAAATAGCACATTTATCGAGCCTGAGATTGGTGTCCTTGAATAGTTGTCTGTGTGGAGCAGGGCCAATAATCATCATCTTGGTTTTATTGGGGGTCAAGAAGCAAAAAATTAAGAGCCATCCATTGTTTAATCTCAGCAAGGTATGTCTCAAGCAACTGTAACCTTGAGGCATGATGGAACAACATACGGCCCTTGAAGACCGGCGTTTGACACCTTTGTTTTAGAGCAGGGGTGTCAAATTCGTTTTTGTCGCGGGCCACTTCGGAGTTATGTTTTCCCTCGGCGGACCGTTACAACAGTGAAAGCAAATAAATGTTTAACTATCTCTTTGCATAACTTGTACACGACCAATTGATGGATTACGCGTTTTGAAATCACTAAATTCCACTATTTTCTGGTTAAATTAGGTTTAAAGTTTCTTTTTGGGTGACGTTTCGCTTCAACTCTTACCTGGATGATAGTTTCGGCTGTCACTTCAGCCTTCATTGGAGCTGTCATTGCTTCCTAAAAACAGCGATTTGTTGTTTGTTCCATTATTGTTGCAGTGAGTGTAAAAAGGGTCACAAAATTATTGAAAAATCACAACATCATTCATGACACATGACACGTTTCTATTGCAGTACAGATTTTAGCAAGGAGCATGCAAGTTGAATGTTTGATTTTCTTTCGCGGTCCAAATAAAATGATGTGGCGGGACAGATCTGTGCCTTAACTTTGACACGTGTTTTAGAGCATAGGTGTCAGCATAGGTGTCACGATCAGCTAGCTCATCAGCAAGCTCTAAATGAGCCTGATAATGATCCTGATTATTTGAACCAGGTGTGTTGCAGCAGGGGGACATGGAAAACATGCAGGCTCTCGAGGACCGGACTTTGACACTTGTGTTTTTGAGCAACCCTGGATTAAGAATAATAATAAGAATAAGAAAACCTTTATTTGTCCCGCACTGGGGAAATTTGCAATCTTCAGCAGCAGAATTGGAGGGGGAAGGGGGGTGGGGTAAAAAGAAAAAAAAAAAAAAAAAGAAACATCTTGCTCTCAGGTGATTCTGAGTTAGGAGGTAGTTCCTCAGCAGGTGGTACCTGCATGTCAACTGGTGGGGGTTCCTTTTGGAGCTTTTACAACCAGAGCTGGTGTTTGGTTTCCTTCCGTGATATTGTTCAGGGATTGGACATGGCTGAGAAAGCTCCTTGACTTTAGTTGTTGTGCCTTGGTTTGACATCCGTGAAGATTGCGCCATTCGTCTGTTGAGGCCTCTGTCTTCTATCTGATGTTGGAGGTGGCAACACCATCAAGGAGTCTTTGGAAAGTTTCTTTGGAAAATGGAAAAGGCCCAGCCAGGAGATAGAAGAGGACTCTACGACGTCCGTGCAAGAAAAAAAAGGCTACATTTAATCAACAGTATCAGGAGTCCTATTTAAAATAAGGCTTTATCTCAACGGGAGATTCACACGCACCAAGCCCACTCTGCATAATAAGCGGCGATGTGAGTCATTTTTTTCATGCACTTTTTATTTGTGGCGTATCTTATTTTGAAGGCACGTATAAACATTACTATAGTGACCAGAGAGTGTTGCGGCCAGATAGGGCGTTCCTCGTGTCATGATTCATGTTTATTATTATGTTTAGAAAATACCACAGTTTTCATGCAGGTCATATCATATTATTTTGTTGTATTTATCCGGCCGTCCCTGAAAATATTGTCTGACATGAAACTGGTCCGTGGGCCAAAAAAGGGTGGGGAACGCATCTTTAGATGCTCTATTGGAAGATAAAGGTAACTGTGTTTTATTCTTTTCAGTCATATGCTCAAATACGTGAAATGCTCTTCTTTAATGCCACATTCCTCTCGATAGGTGTAGGTGAGAGTACCTGGAAGGTAGACTATACAGACAATCTTCTGTGAATTTGCAACAGAGTTTTTAGAACAGTTTAGTAACACACTCTGCAGTGTGAACATAGCCATAGTTATATAGTGTTTTTTAAAATTTATTAATTTTTTTATCACTGAAGCTCCAGGTCCAAAACTCACCGCCGGCCACTCATGTTCAATAATTTAAATGGTCTAAAATAGTTTTTCTTGTCGTGAAGAAATTTTTAACATGTTCAAAATTTGATGGCGACAAGAAAAACTGTGTGGGTACACCGGTTTCCTCCCACATTCCAAAAACATGCATGGCAGGCTGATTAAACACTCTAAATTGTCCCTTGATGTGAGTGTGAGCGCGGATAGCTGTTCGTCTCTGTGTGCCCTGCGATTGGCTGGCAACCGGTTCAGGGTGTCCCCTGCCTACTGCCCGAAGATGGCTGGGATAAGCTCCAGCACCCCTTGTGAGGATCAAGTGGATCGGTAAAATGGATGGATGGAAGAAAAAATCATTTGAAAACTGTTTGGGAATTTCTGTCGAACACCTTTGCAAGTGTTTGCAGCTGTATATAACACTGAACAAACCCCTAACACAAAGGTTTGCAAATGTGCGCACACATTTGCAAACCTTGGCTTTAAAGCGAATCCAGTAATTCATGGCACTCTCACCCACATTGGGAATAGTGCTAAAAAAATATTTCATAGGCGAGTTGGAGGAGTGTGACATCTCACTGAAGTTACATTTCAATATGTCAAAAACCGACTGAGTGACCCAAGGGGGAAGGCTGAGGCCGGAACATACTGGGTACATTCCTAAGGCCGACCAAGATATCGTCTCTGATTTGTTTGGCCAAAGTTGTAATCATGTCCCCCAAATGCTTTGACTGATATTACTTGTGTCGAGGTTCTTCTGATTGGGTAATTGGCGTGGAGTGAGCTGTGGGGGACAGTGGTGAGTGGATGACTATTTTGTCAGATGTGTTGCCAGACTTGCTGGGGGACAGTAAACTATCCCTCCACAACTCAAATGTAACATCATGACCAAGTCCAATGGTCCAGAACCACCAATCCATGGACCAGTGGACCAGGCGCACAAAAAGAGACTTTTTTTTTTTTGCCATCCCCCCAACCTCGTCGATTACCTTCTGAAGAGCAATATCAGTGCGGCTGGGTGATTATGTGATTGAGAATCCTGATGTTACATGGCCAGCTGTGAACTGTGAGCATATTGACTCCATCAGATTCGGCGTAAATGTGCATCCAATCGGAGTCCAGCTTTTTCTTCAAACTTTGGTTTGCAAGTTGAAGTAAAAACGGAATTTGCCAGTAGATGACAGAAGAAGAAGTAAAAAGAAAGTAATACAGTGGTACCTCTACTTAGGAATGTCTCTTCATATGAAATTTTCAAGTTACGAAACGTCTCAACAGGAAAATATTGCCTCTTATTTCAAAAGAAATTTCAAGATATGAAAGGTAAAAATACAGTATGGACTGCTAGTCGCAGCTCCAAGTTTCTTGAACGCAGGATACTTATAGCTGCTCTGCCGTTGGCTATTAGCGAGCATCATCCTGGCATCCAATTGACTAAGAGGGACCTCTACCGTACGAGTCCATGTATGTAGATAGAGAAATGTGTGTCTATGCAGCGTCCTCGTCATTCGCATGAGGTGTTCCGATGGTTTTACGTAAATGTGAATCACCCAGAAAAAGTGCTCACCAGTCAGGCGATTACTCACTATGCTGATGTTTGCCGTGGACATTTTCAAAGGATTGTTAAAAGCTGACAAAAGCAAACGTCCTTGCATCAGTTCTTTACAAAATGCCAGGCAAAAACCCCTTCTGAGAGAGAATATGAACTAAAGAGGGCAAAAAATGAGGACGCAGTTGTAAGTGAAATGACCATCATTTTTATTCTTTATTGCTTCTTTTTGATACAATTCTGATTTATTGATCAATAATCTAATCCTAACATCTATTTGTTGCATATTTTGATGCATTTCTATGCTTTAGGAAACATTTATGTCTGAATTTGGGGGGATTGGAACGAATTAGTACATTTACATGGAAAACGCGTCTCTACTTACAATATTTTCGAGTTCAGAAATTTCTTCCAGAACCAATTAATTTCGTAAGTAGAGGTACCACTTTAATTACAATGACCAAATTATAGCTAAACAGGCAGCTGAATGGCATCCGTGATTGGGCTTAGTAAAGATAAAGCTAGTTTGACGAGAAAAATGCCCTTTGCTTTTGTGGCAGTATCTCCACAGCTGTTGTGCAAGGTGCGTCATCTAAAAAAAAAAGAAAAAAAAAAGAGACAATTCAATAAACATGTTGAATTATTTTGAACAAGTAGAACTCAAGTTATAAAGTGGAAAGCATGAAAATGTGAGCAAAGTTTGCACAACCTGCCCACGTGAATATTAGCATTCAGCCACTAGTAACGAGCTGGTAACCACTGGATGAAAGCAGCACTCTATTGTCTCATCTTTTGAGCATGCACATGAGCAAGTAGCAATGCTAAACGCCATGTATAGCATCATAACTTAAAATCCATGTTTAGATTTGAAGGCAATTCATGATTTTTGAGGAGGTCGATTTTTAATAGTTCTTTGTGTTATTTGATATTGTTCTACATTTGTTGTACTGTTGAATTTAAAAAAAAGTTGGAAATTAATGACTATGTTGATAAAATGTTGAATGACTGTCCAATTATCTTGTCAGAACTGGTAAAAGAACCATCAAAGACACAACATCACGCATACACAACCCAAAAAACGGTGACTGATATGAAATAGAAATAAAAGTTTTTTTTTTTATAAAGTTCTACCTTAAGAATAAACCATGAAAATCACGCTCACGCATATCCTCACGAGGGTCGCAGGCGTGCCGGAGCCTATCCCAACAGTCTTTGGGCAGAAGGCCGGGTATTTCCTGAATGGGTTGCTAGCCAATTGCATGGCACACAGAGCCGAGCAAGCATCCGCTCTCACACTCACACAGAGGGACAATTTAGAGTGTTCCATTAACCTGCCATGCATGTTTTTGGAATGTGGGAGGAAATGGAGGTCGCGGAGCACATCATGCGGCCATCACCTGTTCCCGTCCAGGCGGCATACGTCCTGCGGCCGCCATTGCGTGACATTTGGGACTTCTGGGATCAGACCCTTGAGGGAATTGTATTGTCATGATTATTCTGTTTTTGACCAACAGGTGGCACTGGAGGGTTTCTCCTACAGTGTCGCACCTGATGGTCATCATGTCATTAGTTCTTTTCTTTTAAAAGCAGTGCCTCGCCAATCCCTCGGTCGGATCAATGTGCTGTTGCTGTCACGGGTATTTGTTTGTTCGTTTGTTACTTTGGTTTCCTGCTGTTTTCAGGATTTTGTTTGTTTTGGATTTAGTTTTTCTTCAGTCCACCCTGCTTTTTTGGGTCCTCTACCATCACACAAAACATGACAGAGTCTACGTAGTCATATCAATCAGAGTTGTTTCCTCTGTTTCCTCCCACATTCCAAAAACATGCGTGGCAGGTTAATGGAAAACTCAAAATTGTCCCAAGGTGTGACTGTGAGTGTGAATGGTTGTTTCTGTGTGTGCCCTGCGATTGGCTGGCAACCAGTTCGGGGTGTCCCCCGCCTGCTGCCCGAAGACAGCTGAGATGGGCTCTAGCATGCCTCGCGACCCTTGTGAGAATAAGCGGCTCCAAAAATGGATGAATGGATGGATAGATGGATTTCAGGGGTGGACACCCAAAACCATCCAGCCAGCATTAAGGCTATAAATCTGGATTTTTTAAAAAATACATCGAGAACTAAGAAAGGCATCTTAGTGGCCAGTTAGTTTATTCAGCAGCACTTAAAAAAATATTTCTCCAAAATACCTCTTACTGGCAAGACGCATAAGAGATATTTCCAATGAGACTGCAATCTATGACATCATCTCATTTCAGGGTGGGAATACTTGCCCTGGACCACGCAGTCAACCCCCATTTACAGTTGCCTACTCCCCCCCCCATGACAAAATACACACTCCCTTTGTCAAATCTACTTAAGATATTTTTGTTCGGTGTTAATGTGCTGTCATGCGGCTGAAATGGCCCAGCTGTTTTCTCTTAGTGTTCATCAATCATTCATTTTACTCAGCATCCATCAGGCAATTTGGTAATTACTGATCACAGGTCATGGGGTGGGATCAAGGAAAAACACTCATACATATTGCCTGCCGTCTGACCATGTGTCATGTCATGAATCAGAAACACATTTATACATTACGGGGACTGAAATATGCCATGTTTTTACATAGGCAATACTGAGCGCGGCTCCGATTTTCAAGAAATTCAAATAAGGTCTTGGCTGAGGTAAATCTATCACAAGAAACCGGGCTGGCTTCTAGAGAGTATTGTAGAATCATGAACCCTCACTTTATACAATTATACAATTTACTCTCTTTTAACACCAGACAACAATATTTGCCATTACTCTGTAAATCTTTATTGGACAAAATTGGCAATATAGATAGATCGATTGGCCCTGCGATCAGCTAACAACCAGTTGAGGGTGTACCCTGTCTGTTGCCCGAAGATAGCTGGGATAAGCTCCAGTCCATCCTTGTGAGAGAGAGAGAGAGAGAGAGAGAGAGAGAGAGAGAGAGAGAGAGAGAGAGAGAGAGAGAGAGAGAGAGAGAGAGAGAGAGAGAGAGAGAGAGAGAGAGAGAGAGAGAGAGAGAGAGAGAGAGAGAGAGAGAGAGAGAGAGAGAGAGAGAGAGAGAGAGAGAGAGAGAGAGAGAGAAGGAGGGAGGCCTGGTGGTCCAGTGGTTAGCGCGTCGACCTCACAGTGTAGAGGTCATGGGTTTGATCCCGGCTCCGGCCTTCCTGTGTGGAGTTTGCATGATTTCCACCGGGCCACCATTATTGGATGGTATCGGTGAAAAATTACAACTGCTAGAGTGCTGGCTATTTTCAAGTAACAATAACATGCAACAATAATATCTAGTTTTATCTGAAACAGATACTAACTTGACCTTTGACTACATTATCGTTCATGTGGTATTCATTATCCTTTCGAGTTTTTAGACAGGACATAGTACTGACGTTTTGAAGAAGCCTGGTTGAGAATTTGGAAACAGATTTTAATAGAAATCACCGCCGTTCATGTCTGTATTGAGTTGGTGCTTGGCTAACTGAAATAGTTTAATTTTTACTTAGAACTACTAAAATTGACCTTCAAATAAAATTTGCCCTTCCACCCGCAGTCTGGAGTCATTCCATTACAAGGTACATGCAGGGTCTTAGTCATTTGCAGCCTGCCTCTACCTTGAGAGGTCTGATGAATACCAAGTGTCATGGCACACTACCAAGACCCAGGGCAGCAGAGGAAGTGGAGCAGAAAGTAGTTCTGAAACAGAACCAGATTGTTGAGCACTGGGAGGTATTACCCAGCCAGCACCTGGCCTGTGTAGGTTCAACCCTTCTGTGAAACTCAATCTAAAAACTTAACTCTGTTAAGCTACTAGCTGGGGTCCTCGCTTAATCCATTACAGGTGCAAAAACAGCAGAAACAATCCACAACAAGGAAAAATATGCTTCTGTGTGTGTTTGCACAGTAACCAAGGGTATTGCACCAATGGGCTGTACTTATTTGTTGTTTTCAGCGCGCGCGCGCACACACACACACGCACACACACACACACACGCACACACACACACACACACACACACACACACACACACACACACACACACACACACACACACACACACACACACACACACATTCGGCAAAGCTGAGGAATGTAGATCCATGTTTGACCAAGCCAGGGATCTGTAAAACCCCGGAGGTTTAAGCAGACTGACATGAGACAATTAACATGGTCAGTTTAGCCCTCATAAATTAAGCTCATACCACAACGGTACCATTGTGTATTACAAATATTTTACAGAGAAGTCATCCTTAATATCCACTAGATGACAGAGTGGAATTAGTTGCAAATCCTTCCACACCAGCCACTCCTCATTGTGTAAACAGTCTTAATCCTACTTTTATAAGGCCGGAGTATTAAACCCCTGTCAAAAACACTCACACAAATTCAGTCAACATGCACGGCCATCCGCAAATCAAACGTTCCATATCCTATTTCAGTTTTTGTCCATTGCTTGAACACTCTGGACACATGCTTAATCCCAAGGAACATAACTTGAAGTTGCTGTCGCTATACTTTCAACAAAAGTGCTGCTTTGTGCTTTAATTGCAATTCTGTAACACACTTTCCCCTGCACACTACACGCTACTTCAGACACCAGACAGTTTGAAAATGAAATCTCAGAGCACCATTGGGAAAACACATCCATTCGAAATATAACACACATTGTTTAAAATTGAACACCAATCATCCAGCTACAAAAAGGACTCTGTTAAACCATTTTGAGAACTTTACAAGCCTGGAGACAGGGAGAGTTCGAGGCAGAGGAAGACAGACAAACTCATTTCACATTGCGGGCCACATATGGCCTCGGTAGATGTCAAGTGGGCCGGACCATTAAAAATGATACCATACTCTGTTATAGACAACCAAAATAATATGTCTTTCCTTTGTTTTGGTCTAAATAAGCACAAGACCACTCGGAAAATGTTGAAATTTAATGAACATATCTTTTACAAAACATTTCATGAAGCACCTAAGATTTCCTTAGACAAATGTGCAATTTACTTTTATCATTCACATATATGCATTGCAACTGATCCCACTGACTGTACAAAGGCACAAAACTTTAACAAGTAATTGGTATTGAAAAAAATAGTAATGCACTTTTAAGATAAAACGAGATTTATAAAGAAAGGATTTTTTAAACCATTTACACAAGCATATCAAATCTAAATGTAATCCCTGCCTACACCTTACAAACTAAGGATAGTGCTATTAAATGTCTAAAGAATAAAGTATTCACATGTCCTTGATAGCGTCTGCTGTGTTGGGTCTGTCTCAGTGACAGATTGAGGCTGCTGTTGTCTTCTTCTCTGATCAAAACAATGTTGTCTTTTCCTCTGATCAAAACAGTGTGTCCCCCGAGTGGATATTCCATGAATTGCGCCTTATTAAAAATATTCATAACGTGTCTTTTATGCATTTTTTCACTTTTAAATTATCCTGTGGGCCTGACCAAACCTCCTCGCGGGCCGGTTCCGGCCCGCGGGCGGTATGTTTGACACCCCTGACTTAGACTGTATCTAGACTAATTACAGTACTGTACCAAATCCCATTACTGTATCACATAGACCGTGTTGCCGGGTGGCTAATGCTCCTTTTTTCAAACAAACACGGTAGTTTCGTGAAACCATGATAATGTGTTGATGTTTCATTACCGAGCATGGTAAATACAGCACTGTAAAAAAGTCTATGTCTTTTTCTGTAGAATGGCTAAAAGACCTGCTGGCGGTGGACACCAATGCCTGTTCACCCAACAGCAGGAACTTGCTCTAGTGAACATGGTCAGAGCAAACAATGAACAGAGATGAACAACCATCCGCGCTCACACTCACACCTTCATGACAATTCTGGGTGTTCAATCAGCCTGCCATATATGTTTTTGGAATGTGGGAGGAAACCGGAGTACCCGGAGAAAACCCACGCAGGCCCGGGGAGAACATGCAAACTCCACACTGGGAGGCCGGCGCCGGGATCGAAACCACGACCTCTGCATTGTGAGGTCGACACGCTAACCACTGGATCACTGGGCCGCCCTAAAAAGTGAAAACAATTGCTGTGTTTTACATAAAGTAGACTAGTGTGTTGCTGCTGATCTGAGAGTGCACTCATATGATGCGAGTTGGTATGATCTTGTATTCAGACAGATTGTTTGGGTTTGAAAGCCAAGTTTCAATTTAACACACAGTCGAGTGAATGGTTTATTTCCCTGTGGTGTGTCTTACTTGCTTTGACACAGTGAGCCAAATCTTGCAAAACATGCTCAAACAATGGGCAAAAACTGTACTTTCCATGTTTCAATGTGGCCTTGGTTAGGTACAGGAAGTGGAAGGCTTTCGCTACTGAACATTGTCCAGAATGCCAGTGTGTTTACAATCTGCAGAATCAATCGACAATGACTGTTATTACACAATTAGAATTCAGAACTACAGGTAGACACTGCAATTTCTGCAGAAATTGTATGTGAATGTTGAAATGCTGAATGGAAAAAATTGGAAATGTGAAATAAGTTTGAATGACATTGAAAGATATGGAATGATTTGGAATGACATTGAATGCAAGCGAAAGCGGAGACTTGGCCCCAGCGATGGCAACCTGCTGTTACGGTTGATGTGTTTGTGACCAACAGGTAGCTCTGTCGGGCTCCTCCTACAGCGGTACACCTGTTGGTCATCATGTCATTAGTACATTTTCTGTGAAAAGGACTCCCTGCCCGTTCACTCAGGGTCGGGTCATTGTTTCTGCCACTGTTTCTGTTAGTGTTTCTGCCATGGATTTTTGTTTGTATTGCTTTAAACTTGTTTTTTCGTCTGCTATGGGTTTTGTCTACTTTGGATTCTTGTTGTTTTCAGGACTTTGTTAGTTCTGGATTTAGTTTTCTCAGTGTTTTGTAAATACAGTTTTTCAAGTTCACCCTGCTTTTCCCTCCTGCCTGCTTTTTGGGGTGCTCCAGCACCACCGTTTGTAAGTAAGTAAGTAAGTAAAGTTTATTTTTAAAGCACATTTAACCACAGCTTGCACTGACCAAAGTGCTGTACATAGTGCATAAGCTAAAACAGGTTAAAAATAGAATAGATAAGTAAATAAATACACATACAGCACAATGATTTAAGCTAAGATGATAATAACACAACACTTAATTACAGACAGCAGGGTAAGACAATTAGGGCACAGGGAAGGCCAATGTAAAAAGGTGCGTCTTGAGCTTAGTTTTGAAAAGTGTTATTGAGGGGGCATTTCTGATATCAAGTGGCAGTTGGTTCCATAGCTGAGGGCCAGCAACAGAAAAGGCTCTATCACCTTTTTGTTTAAGCCAGGACCGTGGGACATGGAGGAGGCCTTGGCTGGAGGATCTGAGGGACCTGTGCCAAAAACACCCGCAGTCCTCCATTGTTGAAACACTACCAGCGGTCGACTCATTGGATCGGCATTAGCAGCGAGAACCACCAGTGCCAAAAACACCAAGCTCAACAGCGACCCCGGCAGTGTCACTCACTGGTTGTCAGTGGCAGCACCATTACGAGCCGGGTCAGTGGCAAACAATTTACAGTGCTATTGCAACAGCAGCTTGACAACTTTAAAGGATTTGTTCAGATGATGATGGACTCAACAAACTCATGACTTGACAGTATTACCAGGGAAGTCCAAGAAATTAAAACCAGCATTGAAAGAGGCAGCTGACACTAAAAAAGTCAGATAAATCAAACTGACCACTACAAATACAGTCAAACCTCGGTTTTTGAACATCTCTGTTATCGACCAAATCGGATTTCGACCAGAAAATTCAACATTTTTACACCTCAGATTACGACCGAAAACCGGTTATCGACCAAACTGGGCAAACCCGAATACACAACTCTACTCTTCTCGGCTTCCTCGTGTAACGTTCATTGTGAGCAGACGTGTTTGGAGTGATACACGCAAATCTGAATCTTTTTGTTATTTCTGCATTGTGTATTAGCCCCTAATCATGGGCTAATAAAACAGTTTCGGATTTCGAACAAATTGCTTTTTGAACAGCCTTCGGGAACGGATTATGGTCGAAAACCAAGGTATGACTGTACATACAAACAGAAATTTACAAAATATGTGACACTATGGGCGGCCTGGTGGTCTAGTGGTCTGCGCGTCAACCTCATAATGCATAGGTCATGGGTTCAATCCTGGCTCCGGCATTTCTGTGTGCCTGCATGGTAGGTTTTTCTCCGGGTACTCCGGTTTCCTCCCTCATTCCAAAAACATGCATGGCAGGCTGATTGAACACTCTAAAATGTCCCGAGGTGTGAGTGTGAGCGCGGATGGTTGTTCGTCTTGGTGTTCCCTGCGTTTGGCTGGCAACCGGTTCCCTGCCTACTGCCCAAAGTCAGCTGGGATAGGCTTCAGCATGCCCCTTGTGAGAAGAAAGCGGTTCAGAAAATGGATGGATGGATGGATGTGACACTATTAACAGATAAAATGGACTACTGCATTTGGAAGGCCAGTCAAGAAGACCTAACTTGGTCATTGATAGAAAAATGGAAACCCCGGGAGAAACCTGTACTGAAACAGAGGAGAAAGTGCAAAGAATTTCCATGGAGAAGTTGCAGTTACAGGGGAAGATTGAGATGGAGAGAGCTCACCACACTGGGAGGACCGAACCCGGGAGACCAAACCTGGGAGAAATATTTAAAATCGTTTCTAAACCCTGGAACTCACTGAGGGGTAAAGCTGTGCAAGTGTGTGCGCACCAGTGTTGTGTCCGAGGACCGGCAACCCGAGGCCAAGGCCAAGGCCAACGACTTGACTCCGAGGCCAAGGCCAAGGACAAGGTCAAGGATCAAGGACTGATGTTGAAGCCGAGGCCTTGCAGGGGACATGTATAAAACAATGCTACCATACCACTTAGCAGGTGTTCATGATTTGCAACACCCCTCCACCATAACCCCTAGCACACGTCACTCCCTAACGCGGCCAAATACAAGCAGAAGAGAAAGCGAGCAAAAAGTGGTGGCAAAGAGAGTCCGCGTGCCCAGTTAGCTTCCTATCTGGAGAACGAGGTGGCGGGCGAGGAGCCGGTGGCATTTTGGAGACCTGGCGGGATGGCCAGTGTGAAGTGGCCAGCGTTACGTGTTTTTATTCAAAGAGTAGAACAGTCAAGGTACGTGTTATTTATACTGAGAAAAAAAAATAAAAGCATATAATATACATTTATGAATTAATGGTTTAGTGCAGTAGTTTCTTAATATGAAGTAAATCAACACTCAACATGCATGACATGGCACGGAAGACAAGTTGAGAAATGCTGACATGCTGAATCATAGAGTTGTTAATACGTCCAGGCGCAGATCCTATTGTGTTAGGCCAGATCCGCCACTCATGCACGCTCGCGGGAAAAAAACATACTTAAAAAAAAATCGCTGGTGTATTAGATTGAACGAAAGCGTAATACTAAGAGGAGTCAAGCGAAAAGTCTGCTTTAAAAAAATACGCAGATAAGCATGTTATACACGGCGATCGAACAAATGTATTTTCATAATGATCACTTAAGTAAAGCAACAGCTGCGATAAAAGTAATATATTGGGCGAAACAGCCGTATTGATATACACGGCGATCGAAGAAATTATATTTTCGTTAAGTAAAGCAAGAGTTGCGATAAAAGTAATTTCTTGGGCGATATAATAGCCAAACATGATGTATCACTTGTCGGCGAAAAAAAATTGTAATTTTATATGTGTTCTGTTATTTCCGTTTTCACGGCCCTCTGAATAGGGTTTGTCAGTCGGCATGGAAGGATTACTCGCTCTGTCCGTTTTTGATCATTTATTGAAGCAGATAGTAGTTGCAGAAACAGTAGAATGATATCAGAAACAGAAGCAGATAGCATAAGCAGATGCAGTAGCAGATGCAGGATAAGTAGCAGATTCAGGATAAGGAGCAGTAGCAGGTAGCAGGTAATAACCTAAAGTAAACAAATGCAATTTAATGAATATATCTACCTTAGGCATCATAATGTAAATGTGTATAGTTGACATTAATTAATGTAATACCTTCACAGTGATAATTTTACAGTTTACCCCCAGCGAGTCCCAGGGACTCGCTGATCAGAAAAGTATGAGGCCCATTATGCATTTAGAGAGTCCCAAATTTTGAATTCTGAAATTGTCTACCTATTCAATTGCATATGATTATAACACAAAAAACAACATATACATACAATTATAAACAAATGCTGCAAAAATGTAAATAATTCAGTAGCAGGCCTGAGGATTTCAGAAATTCAAATTCGGTTCCGTCGAATTACACAATGGGAAACCACGGTAACTAATTTGGGGTTCTGTAAATGTTCATCATGGGAACCCATTTTTTATTTTGACTGATATTCTTAATCAAGAATTCTGAAACTCAATAGTATAATGTTTCAAGGGAAATGTTTGAAAACTATGCATTAACAATGATCATTAGCAGCAGCTGCGTACTCCAGGTTTATTCAAAAAAATAAATGGATCAAAATAGGGTACACTCATATGGCATCATAAATACAGCATACCACAAAATCAGAGTACTTTTTCCAGTCTCACACTGCAAAGATTAATTTATTGGGAATCATTAATACAGAAGTATTGATGTGGCTTGACATCCTCTTCCCAAGACGATGCATGTGTAATCTACTATCAATTTGATGAAAGAATCTACCACACGTCATCATTAGTTCTATCAACAGTTAACATGAGAATTACTACACCTTGTGACAAATGTTTTATTCCTAAAGTTACCATGCTACATCCAGTAAATTATCGAATAACCAATACTGTTTCATCATATTTTTCATAGCGATTAGCCTATACAGTCAAACCTCGGTTTTCGGACGTCTCGGTTCTCGTACAATTCGGTTTTCGAACTAAAATTTCGAGTTTTTTATGCCTCGGATGACGAACAAATTTCGGCTCTCGGACTAACTGAGCGCACTTGAATGCGTCACTTCACTCTTCTCGGCTTCGCTACCTCGTCTAGCAACGCTACCTCATGTAGCTTCGCTGAGGTAGCGAAGCCGAAGAGGAGGTAGCAAAGCCGAGAGGAGTGAAGTGACACTCCCTCATGTCGCGGCGCTCCCTTGTGTCTCGTCGCTACACAGGAAGCGACCATTGTGAGCAGACGTTTTTGTATCGTTCAATAAAAAAAAGCAGACGTGTTTGGTGAGAGGCTTCTGTTAGGACGAGTGAAATCCCCCTCTTTTCATAATGGTTTGCCCTGGCAGCACGGGGGAGGGAGGGGGGGGGCGTGCGTTTGTTTGTATTTTTCAATGCAGCCCCACATAATGAACACTCTGGTGTCCGGTGTCTCATTATTATGCAATAATCGTACAGAAACAGCTTGTGAGCAGACGAGTTTGTATTGTTCGATTAAGAATGTTTTTTTAAATAAAGCAGACGTGTTTGGTGAGAACTACGTTATATTGGACTGTTATTTTTGCATCGTGTATCAGCCCCTAATCATGGCACCAAAGAAATCAAGTGGAAGTGGTGAACCTGGTGAAGAAAAGAGGAAAATAGTGTGCAAAACTATAGAATTTAAGAAAGATTTAATCGCAAAATATGAGTCAGGTGTGCGTGTGTCTGTGTTGGCGAAGGAGTTCGGGATGCCGAAATGCCCCGCCTACTGCCTACTGCCTGCTGACAGCTGGGAGAGGCGCAAGCCCCGCGACAGATAGAGAGAGAGAGAGATGTTCCTTCAATTTTTATGTTACTATGTTAATGTTAAAATTTGTCATCTCCCATTACATTTGTACAGTTAATGGTGTGAAATTGTAAAAAAAAGTGGTTTTCTTGACTTGGAACGGATTAAAACATTTTACATTGATTTCAATGGGAAACATGGTTTCGGTTTCCGAACAATTCGGTTTCCGAACAGTCTTCTGGAACGGATTAAGTACGAAAACCGAGGTTTGACTGTAGATCTAATGACCAACTTGCCTCGTAATCGTGACCCCCGTCGTATCTGGCTCTCGTGTTCTGTGCATACATCACAGGTGAGTTAAGTGATACACCCTTTGGACGATTCTTACGAAAAATCAGACTGGCAATCCCATTTCTGAAATATCGTAATTAGTAGACCTTTGTGAGTTTATTTTCGCCGCCATCTCAAACTTTCATCCGCGCGATTCCTCAATTTGCGGACTAAAATAGCAACCCGCATGCGCACATAAGGTTATCTGTTTCGCCCCCCCCCCCCCTCTCCCCGACACACACACACACTGAAAACAAAACGAAAGTCAATTAGAAGAAACACACTCCCACACCACACCACAAACACACATACAAGCACTGTGAAATCACGTTGATCACACAGGAGAGATTCGATCGCGTACAGTCAACTTGTGTGCAACGACTTTTATGGGAAATGATTTTTCGGTGCCGTCAAAATGATGCCACGGAAACGACACGCTAGCGGTAACGATCGTAACCGTGAAATCCTCAGGCCTACCGTAGTTTTTTTGTTTGTTTTGACTGAGAAATTTCCTTGTGTCCCAAAAACGCACATTATTTGGAACTGTGCGTCCAGCGGGAAAATTATGCGTCTCAGCCGCGGGACGCAGAGGTAACGAGATGGCTGCTTCAACTTCACAATAATTATAAATAATTCAATCAACCATGATTTTAAACTATGTATATCAATATGCATTATTCTAAACATGAGGAAGCATTCAGCAAACATAACTGGAATCGAGCAAAAGGACTCCAAATCCCAACGGCCAAACCCGGAAGTGAAGTGCCGGCATTAGTCGCAAATTACTTGCTTCAAACAAACATTCTAGTGCCCCCGCACAAACGTGACAACTGTGCAAAAATAACTAAATAAAAGACACCACAGTTACAGAAAGACTTTACACGCTATTTAAACTGCCGATTGCGAACGGTAACGACGGTGATTGAAACTAACTGTGATGCCGCTGTTTATACGTTGCACTAACTGTCACCCGTCAGTGGCAGCCTCGCCCCTCTTAAAGCGCCAGATAAATCCCACAATTTGGGTTTCCCCGGATGGAGTTTGTTTCAATTATTTATGATGTTTGCGGTCCGAGGACCCGAGGACTTGCCTCCGAGGCCAAGGCCCAAGCCCTCCGAGGCCAAGGCCAAGGACCAAGGACTGACTTTCGGTCCTCGAGCCGGTCCTTGAGGCCAAGGACCGTGGTGGATGATAATCCTGCCGGAATTCCTCAAGGCTCTGGATGGGGAGCGTGCCTCTGGATTGACAGACCGAGGTGGTGGTCCCTCTTTTTAAGGAGGGGGACCAGAGGCTGTGTTCCGACTACAGAGGGATCACACTCCTCAGCCCCACTGGTAAGGTCTATTCTGTGGTGTGAGAGAGGAGGGTCCGCCAGGAAGTCGAGCCTCAGATTGAGGAGGAGCAGTGTGGTTTTTCGTGCCGGTCGTGGAACAGTGGACCAGCTCTCCACCCTTGGCCTGGTCCTCGACAGTGCATGGGAGTTCGCCCAACCAGTCTTCATGTGTTTTGAGAACTTGGAGAAGGCATTCGACTGTGTCCTTCTGTGGGGGGTGCTTCAGGAGCATGAGGTACTGAACCCTCTGATACAGGCTGTTCTGTCCCTATACCACCAATGTCAGAGTTTGGTCCGGATTGCCGGTAGTAAATCGGACTCGTTTCCAGTGAGGACTGACTCCGCCGAGGCTGCCCTTTGTCACCAATTCTGTTCATAATCTTTATGGACAGTCGCAGCCGAGCCATTAAGGGTGTCTTGTTGTGGTGGCCTCAGTCTTGCATGTCTGTTTTTTGCAGACAATGTGGTGCTGTTGGCTTCTTCAAGCCGGGATCTCCAACACTCACGGGAGAAGTTTGCAGCCACGTGTGAAGCGGTTAGGACGAGAATCAGCACTTCCAAATCTGAAACAATGGTTCTCAGTTGGAAAAGGGTGCCGTGCACTCTCTGGATAGGTGATGAGATCTTACCCCAAGGTGAGGAGTTTAAGTAACTTGGGGGCTTGTTCACGAGTGAGGGCAGGAAAATAAAATAATCTAGTCCAAATCACAGATGCTTTTGTTGTCACAGCGATTGCAAATTTCAAAATAGCAAAGTTCCTAGGTTTTGCATATGGCTTTCTTTGTAGGTGTTGGTATGTTTCATATAAATTTACACCAAATCCTTGTGGTTGTAAAATGTACAACCGGGGCTGCTTTGTTAAAATATTGTAAGGGGTGCTACTGAGCCATATTGTAAAAAAATCATACAATAAAACACTAAGAGGCAGACATGCTAACCAGCCGACCACCATCTCACTGATGACAACTTTAAAGTATAATTTTTTTTTACCGGGGTTGATGAGTATAGAAAGTTTTGGGAGTTGTGGTGCACTCTTACACTATTATGTCCCCAAAAATGTGATTCATTTTTGAAAAAAAACCCCCCAATAATGATAATAAAAATAGTGGAATCGCTGATAGTGTAGTGGTACACTCAACTGACTTGTGTGCAGGCAGCATCTAATTGGCTCCCGTTCAGTGACGGTGTAAATGTGGGTGTGAATGGTTGTTTGTCTCTAATTGTGCCCTGCGACTGGCTGGCACTCAATTCAGGGTGTTGGCTGCCTTTCGGCCATTGTCAGCTGGGATAGGCTCCATCAGCCCCCACAGCCTGTTCAGGATAAGCGTTGTTGAAAGTGAATGGATGAATAATAATAATAATAATAGAGGGGGGCGGCCCGGTGGCCAGTGGTTAGCACGTCGACTTCATAGTGCAGAGGTACCGGGTTCAATTCCAGCTCCGGCTCCCTGTGTGGAGTTTTTTTTTTTAATTGCTTTATTTGCTCGATCTAACGAGTTACTACCTCACTTGGACTCAATGCAAGCGGTTCCTAACAGCGAAAGTGTGAATCATATTGAGATATGCAGAAAAATTCCTGTTTTCCATGATATTTAGTCTATGGATGGTAAAAGACAAGTACATGACATAAAAAGACCCATGAACGATAGCGACAACAAACCTATTTAAACAAATTCTGAATGCAAAACGTGTAATTTTAAACGGATGTTTTGCTATTTACAATCAAAGCTAAAGCAGCAAAACCAACCCTTACTCCAGCTGCTTGCTGACCTTTGACAACCACTCACATCGTCATTGTAACCATCTCAGCCGTGTTATGGCTGATCAACCTGGAACATTGTGCCATAACACAGTGATAGGACATGCTCTGAAAAACCACCGTGGACAATGACCAAAATGAATCTTGAAATGTGGAACTGATTGCATGGCTTTATGGCAAGTTCAGTTGGGCACACTTAAATAAGACTTGATGGTACACTGAGCTATTGCATCACATTTAATGAATGTTGGGTGCGTCATTGTTAGTTGTGGTGGTTTGCATTTAGAAGATTGAAGAATAAAGGTTGTAATTTTCCATCAAAGCAAGTACATTTCCAGCTATGTAAAGCAACATCTCTGTGTGTTTACATCTGAGATCAAATTTGCTACAGTGAAAAAACCCCTGTTGTGAAAAATGTCTTGCTGCAAACATGATTTCATTGTAGAGGAGTTTCATTGTAGTGGATTTAAATATGCAGTTGAGCATTAAAATATGTAGCAACGCTACTCGAATGAAGCGTGCCTCAGCGGTCGATAGTCCACTGCTCTCTGCTGTACGTGCGTAAGCGCGAACATTTACGCACGTGCACGTCTTTTGGTTTCAACCAATCAGCGCAGATGCAACCGACGTCACAGATCAAAGAGGGGGGGATGGTTTTTTTCTTATCTTTTTTTTCTTTTGTAATTTTTATTTGTTGATGTTTTTTTAGTTTATTTTAGACAAAGAAAAGTTTTACATTTATATCCAGACCAGATTGTTAATCTGGCACGATCAGCCAGCAGCAGCTTCATTGGGGCGAGGGGCCACAACAGCACTTGGCGCTGACTGCGGTCAAACCAGCCTCCACTCGCAAAATTGAAGTCAAATGACCCGCCACTGCGATTGTCAATACTGTGCATTACGCTGAGAGTTCTTATTCTTCCTGGGTGAACGTATCGTTAACCGACAGACAAGACATTACTTATTTTCTATTTTTATTGATTTCTTTTAATCCAAACAATTGGCGCCTATGCATTAGTGGAAGCGCTTTTATTTTGAAGGTGGCCAACACCGCTCGCTGGCGGCAGATTACAGTAATGCACAGTGTTGACAATCGCAGTGGCGGCTCACTTGACTTCAATTTTGCGAGTGGAGGCTGGCTTGACCGCAGTCGGCGCTGCTCATTGAGAACGACGTACTTTTACCACACAGACTCCAACGTCTCCAATAACACCAGAAAAATATTCGCTCGATTGTCAGTAGTCACTTTTTGGGGGGAAAAAAAGAGTCGGTCTGAATACTCACTAAATATGGCGTCAAAGTCGCTAAATTGGCAACACTGACTTCCTGTCATGTACAGTAATTTAAAAAGTAAACAGAAAAACTCTTTTTTATCCTACACACCTCGCGGTTGCCTTGGGATCAGTCCGCAGTCGACTGGTTGGGCACCTCTGGTGTAGGGTATAGCAGAAGCAAAAGTATTGAATATACAGTATATATATTTTTTTCTGTTTCTAATAAATGCATTTGTTTTTGAAAACCTGATGCAGCCCAGCCTCACCCAGACCTTAGCTACAGTGGCCTCCAGATAAATTGAGTTTGAGACCTCTGCTTTAAGTGGAAAGAAAGTAAGCATTTTGACTATTAATATAGATGTCAGTTTTTAACTTGTTTTCACATTTTATTGTGATGTAAACTTTTTCTTTTTGTACAATACTGTGACATACATATGAACGACTTTATATTTCCAGAGCAACTATAATGTAATATGGGATCTCGGGAAAGAGATTGTTTGAATTTGTATAGTTTTCAGCTCCCCCGCATTGGTCGTCCTAACTCTGGAGGCATCTAAATCTATGCTGTTCCACATCTGTTGTGATTTATTCATATAATCACTAACGCACGGAAAATATGCAACATGATAGAATTGACAAGGAGCTGCAGGGTGGACATACCATGGCCATGAATATAATTCCCATCAATTTGGCCTGCCAAACATCTTAGAACAGTTTAATACCTTTATACCTAATCCTTCTAAAAGCATATAATTTCCAGTGATTGCTCACACTTGGAGACTTACTTTAACATTGACGACCAAAAGAGTGGCATAATTCCAGAGAACACATGCTGTCTTTCTTGTGCTTCTTGGGCATCTTATTTGTTCTGCACAACTTCAAGTGGCTGCTGTGAAAAAAGGAAGAAACAAAGACTCATTCTCAGACTATGTCCTGAATTAATGGGGAACTTTGTCTAACTTAATTGTACCACCTGAGTCAGCTGAATTCCCATGTTTTGTAGTACTTTCAGGTTGTGATGAAGCACTCGACAAATGCTTGGACTTGATTAAATGAACCGATGTTCATTCTCACAAATGAAATGAAGATACACCCACTGTGACATTTTTAAGAGGTGGAACGTGGGGCAAGCTCATCAATGGAGGGTGCTGTCCGACCTCCAAGCGAGGTTACCTTGCAAGGGCCCAACAACAACAACAAAAAAAGAAATACTATGATGAAAGTACCCACAATAAACAGTCGGTCAGGGGTGCCTATTACGTCGATCACGATAAACTTGGGACCATTCCGCGAGCTACTGGTCAATCGCGATCGCATTCATCTCAAATGAAAACGTAACTTCTGCAGATGCTCCTGCTTGCCTGTGCATGCTAACTTGCCCACTCATAGATAACGACTATGAAAATGCCCCCAACTGCCCAAAAAAATTCCGGATTGAAACAAGCCTGCAGCATAACAGTGTCAGTTGATATCGCTTCATGAAGTCCAGTTTTTATTGAAAAGTGCACCTTAAAAGTGCCTTTTTAATCATGGAGCGATATCGTCCTCCATTGTCAATCAAGCTTCGGCAACACGTAGAGCTGAACCAATCAGAAGCCAGAGTAGCTGAGAAGTCACTCATCACAGGGTATGCAGAATCATCCATCCATCCATCCATTTTCAAACACCGCTTATCCTGAACAGGGTTGCGGGAGGGTGCTGGAGCCTATCCCGGCTGACTTTGGGCGAAAGGTGGACTACACCCTGAACTGGTCGACAGGGCACATATAGAGACAAACAACCATTCACACCCACATGCACACGTCACTGAGTGTGGGCAGCGGGGGATCCGATCCCCCGCTGCCCGCACACACGTATGGCGAGAGTACCACTACACCATCAGCGACGTTTTGCAGTGTCCGAATATTAGTCATAAAATGAATGGGGAAAAGAACAAACTTTGAGACCAAATTTTTAAAAACATTGGCTCTGAAGAACATTAATAAACAAAAAATGAATGGATGAGAATAATAAACATAAAAGATACAAATTGTGCCCCAACCATCTGAAGAAAAAAAAAATCTGTATATGGACACACATTTGGAGCTAATGTTCTTTAAAAAGGACTCTTTAGGACTGTTATCTGCCTCTCATTGTTGATCTGTTACCTAAGTGTGGTGACTTTTTTTTTTTTGCTATGTGCTGCCACTAAAGTCAACAGTGCATGATGGTAACTGCAGCACTTGTACTGAGAAGTACTTGTTGCTTAATCGATTTACCCTCTTTAGACATCAAGCATTAGTGGCTAACTTTGTTTTGATTAGTTTTACAGTAGACGTTGACTGGGGTGTCATTAAACAGCTTGAAGCACACTCAGGGAGGGCAAAATCACGGACAAATCATATGCATGCCGCACAAGCAACACAGTGCGTTCAGGGTACTTTCACAATGTTGGGAACTTGCAAAAATATGGCGTCGTTCAGCCCACTAATCGTTTTTCTTCCATAATAATGTGTTAAAGACTGTGAAATGCACAAATCAAAATCTTAAATAATATCACAGTTGCTATGAGTCATAGAGCTTCAAGCAAAATGGGCGGTGAAGGCAGTTTCTTCACATACAAAACGTACCCTCACTGGGATGAGTTTATATTTTGCAGGGACATTTGCATTTTGTTTGAAGGCATCTGTATTATACTATAATTCAGTATGTAATGGTGGTAGGAAAGGTGTGTGTTATTTCCAGTGAGAGTTCAATTGGAGTACGGGCTAAAATGAAGGCCTATAATGGGCTCTGGGTTTCATTACAATTTGCAATGTCGATAAATACAAAGTACTTGCACCACAAGCCTGTCATTTCACTTGCCATTTACCCCATTTCTGTTTTGGATATGAAATGGGGTAAAAAAAAAAGAAATTGTAATTTGAATGGCTAAACACAATTTGGACCAGACTCCAATCACCGAGGGATTTGGAATGTGATGGTGGTGGAATGTAAGCTTATGTGTGTCAGGGTGTTTCTGGACAGATTCCTGCTGAACCAAGTGAACAAAGAGCACTAACTGTCCAGGATTTTCCATGTCATTCCTCCTGCGTGCGCTGTTTGGGTATTTTTGCGACCAAGTGCTTCTCCTCTTTGCAGTTTCTCATAGCCAGCTTGTCTCAGAGCAGATTGAATACAGCTGAGAATGTTGGTCTGGGTCTGCAGCACGCTATCCTGGGGGAATATGCAGGAACCACAAGGCTGGACTTGGCTCGCCCCCCTATGACTGAAAAGTGCCATGCACTCAAGGCAGAGGTCCAGGTGGACTGACTTGGCAGATGAATAAATATGGGGGTTATTTCAAATGATCTATTAAACCCCTGAACTTTCATCAGAATGCCACTATACCCACAGCAATTATTTAGCCATACATCAGTATACGGTGCTGAACTGGTCCCATTTTTAGCTTTTGTTCCACCCACCCTACCCCTACTCCTACCCCCAGGGGCTGGGGATCACGGGTGGTTGCGGGGTCAGGGCGGGGAAGAAGGGGGCTCGGGGGGCTTTTGCTTTCTAAAGCATTGTTGTCTGGCTGCTGACAAAGAAGAGGTGTTAGCACGAATTAACGGCATTTCAGCCTTCTCACTCAGGCTTAAACTCTGAGCATGAGTAGGCAACCTTGCTCTTGTCAGCATAAGCCAGAACACCTCACACAGGGAGCAGACCTCCACTTGTTTGAGTGCTGTATAAATACAAGCCAGCTTTGACGGACAACCAAAGTCAAACTGGTTTACAGAAGGCCAATGTAGTCAAAAAGCAGAACCTACTACTCACATGTTATTACCACTGCCTTGCCTGTCACTCGGGTAATTGGAAAACCACGGGGGTGTGATGTAATCCACCATCGAGTACACACATAAATATACAATCATCACAGTACAAGGACCAGGACAATCAAATAAATACAGAATCATGAACATGGTGGAGTGTCGGTCAAGGAGTTTCTCATTGATTTTGTTCAGTTATGATGTAGCAGTTCTGAAAGCAGCTTATTTATTTAGAAAAAAGGATTTATCATACATAACTTTGTTCATCCATACAGTATGTGCCCTGCGATTGGCTGGCAACTATAGTTCAGGGTGTATCCTGCCTAACTACCCTCAGACCGCTGGGATAGGATCCAGCTTGCTCACAACATTCATGAGGATAAGCTGTATATTACATTAAAAAAAAAAAAAAAGACACAAAAATAACGCTCGTCACAATTTTTGAGTAGGATGAGTCAAAATTTGATTTGTAACGAAACAATACAGTTCAAAATACAAGATCAAACCCATAATCAACATTAGACAGTGTGAATGTTTTGTGTGTGACCAAAACCCAGTTTTACAATTACAAACTGATAAGGCAGCAGAATGAATAGGTGGTAACAAATTGAATAAGCAGCCCAGATTCTTGAGAAAAGCTATTTTATGTGGCCCGCGAAAGCAAATCAAGCATGTCAAGTTCCATGATGCTTGCTAAAGTCTGAACCAACATTTCAAATGATCATATCTAATTCATAATGACATATGATATTGCAAACATGTTCTCATTACCAAACCCCTCATTACATTAACATAAACAATGTTTAAACATGTCATTATTCTTGACTTATTTTAAAACGAGTTATCCATCAATTTTTTTTGTGTGTGCTGTGTATGTAAATGGGGAGGTGACTGAATATTTACATGGTTTCACAAAATTCACCATCATAACGGCCCTCCAAGAGAAACGGTAACTACAATGTGGCCCGCAACAAAAATCAGTTCGGCACCCCTGCTATATAGTATATTATACTGCACATTATAAAGTGCAATATACTGAATACCAGTGACCGAGAAAAGCATTATAAGTCTGTAATCGAACCGCATGAGGATAAAGTGATGCAGATAATGAATGGGTGGATAATCAGATCATTTGCTGTGGATTAAAAAAAGAAAAAAATCAATGTGCTCATGCTGGAATCAGGAGGAAAAGGAGCTTCGCAATTCATTACTTTCTGGTGTACAAGTTCATTGGATTTGCATAATACTTTGGAACAAAGTGGACTTGGAGTCCACTTGCAAAAATGGCACAGGAAAATGTGAACATTTTGTACGAGATGGAGACGTTATTTTTTGAAGAGGTCAGATCCTTTACTGTGTGTGTGGTAACATACTGGTTATCTTTTACGAATTTGTAGTTCCAAGTGCCTCACATTGTTGTTGTTTTCAGTGGTCAATCCCTCACATCTCATTTGCGGAAAAACTGCAGCTGCTGAGTCATTTGTCAAACGGTCATCTTATTGCTTTAAGAATTGTTTCCTGTGCATATAAATAAAGATTAAGTCAGAATGCGAGACTGTGATCTGACTGCGGACTGTGCACTGTCAGAAAAATTCAGGTAAGTTTGAGTTAAGTCGGTTTCAGAGATGCCTGTCTGTAATTGCTGCAGGTCACGGCCACTGCTTAACTTCAGATGACCCTGGAAGGCATTATATGTTATTATAAGACTTCATAGCACTGATAAAAGGAACTATCAAGGGTATTGCTTCCAAGGCCTGGATTTTGTAAACATAAAGACTGAGAGAGGGAGGGAAGCAGGCTTTGCTCACTCACTCACTCACTCGTCTCAATCTTGTTTTCATCACTCATATTTTTTTAACATGAATTCCGACGAAGAATACTTAAATGAAGACTCAAAATGTATACACGAATGATAGCAAAATGAGGAAATGGAGGTATGCTGAGAAGTATAGAAAAATGAGTAGTAGTAGTTTTAGTAGACATTTAAACCATTTACTGGAGACACCTTACCCTTATTCGGAGGTCACACGAAGGGGAGTTTCCTGAGCCGGTGGGTGTCACAGGTGCCCCCCCCCCATGAAATTATCAACAAATAATAAATTAGAAACACATTTGCACCTGTAAAGCGTCTTCGTAGCCCTGGCCACATTGGAGTTCTGGCGACACTGGTACGTTGGGTTACTGGCACATTGGAATTTTTTTTTTTTAATGTCACAATCAATCTCTAACATCTGTATTTTTATTTATTTATTTATTTTTGCCAGTCCTGATGAGCGTGCCAAGTTAAATGAGTTTCGACGGATGTTTACAACCTCATCTGTGGTCACTTCTCAAGGTTTCTTCTTTTCCCCTGAAATGGGATTTTGAATTCTTTCTTGCTTGTTGGGGTTCGGATCATGGAATGTTGCCAATCTGTGTCAACTGTGGGCCTGCGAAGGTCTTTGACAGTCTATTATGAGTAAGGGCTAGAAAAACAACAACTTTCCTCTTGCATATGCTTTAAGTTTTTACTCCTACTTAACTTTGGTTAGTAACAGACACACACACACAATTAATCCCTAACTTGAAAACTAAATGGCATATCCTCCATTCATTGCTTCGTAAGAAAAAAAATTTCATTATTTTCTGAAGAGGAAAAAATGTTTTGTTTAATTTCATAAGTTTTTTTTTTTTTTTTTGCATTTTCAGTAGGCACGGCCCTATACCAGTTTTTCATATCTGATACCTATACCAATACCGTCGCCTCAAGGATTGGCCGATTCCGAAGCTCTACTGATCCTATTTTTCTCACTCTAAAAGTTGTTAATAATATGTGCATGTAATTTGCTCAATACTGACATCTAAAAACACCACATTCACTGTACAGCAACTATTCTGGTCCCCAAAAGAAGGAAAACACACAGAAGTCATGGCTGGCATGTTTACCATTTTTATAGGTGCACAGCATTATGTCACTCGCCTACGATCATTAGAATAGACTCAAAAATTATTCGAAACCCTGTTAAAACCATCAGATTTTTTCCAAACATCATTTTTTTTTGGTCCGCTCACAGAATCTTGCATAATCCCCTCTCTCTCTCACACACACACACACGCACACACCATTCACAAAGTGGCTACAGAATGTGACATCCACAATGTAGAAACACAGCGGACGAGGACCACTTTGACCCCTCCATGTCCCAACTGTGATTGACTAACTGAATGCACATCGCACTTAAGTGAACAGTAGCTGGAATATTTTAACTGCACCACTGTTACCAATGTTTTACTCAAAATCAGCTACGTAATAAGACGTTTGTCGTCTCAAAATCGTGCTGCATTTATGTAGTTTGACGTCAGCATAAACAAAAGCAGGACAGCCGAGCTTCGCCACACTTTAAACATCACGCACGAGATAGCCGACCAGCAAAACCTCTGTGGATTGTTGTCGGTGGTGGAGGCAACTTAAACAAAAACCCGAGCTCTCAACATCACGGACGATATAGCTTCCTTGGAATGTTATTTGGCCTGGTAGGCGGCAGAAGCAACGTAAACAAAAGTGGGTCGACCGAGTTGAATGATGGCTCAGCTCAATGTTAACAGTGAAGTAAAGTAATTCAGAAAATGGCGACAAACAACCATTCGCGCTGACAGTGACACTTCAGGACAATTTAGAGTGTTCCGTTAAACTGCCATGCATGTTTTTGGAATGTGGGAGGAAACCACAGTACCCGGAGAAAACCCACGTAGGCACGGGGAAAACATGCAAACTCCACACAGGAAGGCTGGAGCTGGAATTGAACCCTACTTCCACGCACCGTACCACCGGGATGATAATCAGAACCTGCAAATCTGAGACAATGGTACTCAAGTCAGAAAAAGGTGGATTGTGGTTCGTGTCTGAGAGAACACGATCTTGGATACAGTGGCCGAAATGAGTTAACGTCAGAACCTTGGTCATCCGGGAGGGACTCCGAGTACCTGGTTATCTACATTGACAGAAGCCAGTTGAGGTGGCTCAGGCATTTGATCACAATGTCTCCTGGATGCCTCGCTGTTGAGATGTACCAGGCATGTCACACTAGGAGAAGACATGCTGGAGAAACTGTCTGTGTATATAATGCACAGGCAATTGCTCTAAGACTGCAAGGGAAGCTCAGCTTCCCCTAAATTGTCAAAAACTAAGTGATCAAATATATGTGTGAACGTACAATTGTGTGGGCATGTCATTGACTAAATCTGCGACTCAACCTTTGTTCCGAATCAGCTTCTTATTACTGGTTACGACGCGATTCTCTTCTCATTCATTCCCCCAGCTTCACTGTGCTTTAAACTGTGTGGACGCTGAGCGTCGACCGCGCAGACGCTGGGCGTCGAGAGAGTTCAGTGTAGGTTGTCCCAATGCATTGAAATGAGACGAGTCACTGGATAAATGCTGGTTTTGTCCCACCCACCGGACGCTCAGCTGTTGGATGTTGTGTCTGAGGCTGAATCTATTTTTGAGTGACAGCAAAATGAACCAATCACCGATCTTATGGTGAAGGCAAACTTTTAATTTTTTTTGAAAAGGAACGGCGAGTAGAATTCACACATTTTATGATGTAGGCCGAAATTGAGCTTCCCCTCCCTCCTTGACAGACCAGCATCTGCCACTGACAGAATGAAACCAAATACCAAAAATGTGCAAAGGTAAATTTGCCAAGCTATACAGAGAGGAGGTGCGGAGACTGTTCACATCGGTCAGTGCCTTAGCCAATCAGGATGCAGAACGCATTTCACTGTTTAAAAGCAATAAAAAAACTGCACTAAAAAAGTCCGTGAAACCGCTAAGCCATGGAAGGTGAACCGCGTTATAGCGAGGGATCACTGTATATAAAATTTTATCTGACTTACCAGGTTTGTCGACCTTTCTAATGTAGTCGGACAAAAAATCTCCGTTCAAGTCCTTTCTCTCAAGCCATGACCACTTGAACGTGTTCCTAACACGTATGAATTAGTTTACACAAAACGCTATTCAAATACTCGACATTCAATGATTAATGCCTTTTGTGTGCACATGTGCACCCTTTGTGGCTGCCGTTCTCGCCGAAATGTCGAAATCTCCGAGATATGGCGAGGCCATGAGAATGCGAGGGGAGGCGTCTTACTGTTACTAGTGTTTGTGCTTCAACCTGGCTATGCTTGTGAAAGCAAATCACCGAACTCAAATGCGTGTTCGTTCAATGTTGTCAACTAATTTTAGGCAATTTTTCCTCCATTTTTTGGAGGAAATTTCATGAAAATGTGAAAATCCGGAGGACTTTCATGTCGATTTATTATGGTCGTCTTGACAGTTTACAGTGAAAAACTGTGACATCAGCTTGATAAAAATAAAAAAATTCAAAACATGCATTAGCTTCTTGCAGCCAAATAAATACAAAACAAATTGTCCAGTGCCAAACAACAGACATAAATGCAGCTCTAAGTGTGACAAGGATTAACAAAGCATTTTTTCGATCCTTTCGCATGCTAATTGGTCGTTAGCACTAAGTTAGCGGCATTGCTACGTTCGTAAACGGTGCTCCGAGCTAGCAAGTTTCAGGGACATCACTTGAAGAAAACGATCTCCGAAACAGATCTCTAAATGCCTCTAAAAACAATCAAACTTACAGCCATTGCTTTCAGAGGTGTGCAGAAAAGAAATGTAACACAGCAGGACCAATTAGAATGACCACAGTCAGGGTTCCCGCAGCGACTCGTTTGACGAAACACGATGTCTGCTACCCACAATGCATTGTGATTACTGTACTAACTACGCTTTCGGAATAAAATGCAGGTAAACAAACACTGACTAGATGGAATTATTTTAAACACAATTACCCTTTTGCATGAAAAACATGAATTATGACGTTTCAAATAGGCAGATATTAACCACGTTTTTTTTTCTTTTGACCTTTATGAAACGCTGCCGAAACTTTTACTGTGGGCAGGTTGCATGAAGCTGTTTTGCATTGTTACTGAGAAAAATTGTATGAAAAGTTGAACGTATTTGGGAGTTTCTGTCTATTTGTGTGGAAGCACATGTTCTCGTCTGGCCTTGTGATCGCTCCAGCTTCCACTCATAATTCATAAACACCGATATACAATGAGGTCGACTGAAGCCTGCATTGTCTGTTCTTGCTGTAATTCCTCTCATTCTCAACTGTTTAAAGTGGGTCTGAATCAGAGTTAAATCATTGTTTTATTGAATCTAATCCCTCTGATGCGTGAGGTTCCTCCCACCATTTCACATTTCCTAACTTGTTTATGTTACTTGGAAAGCAGGTCCCCCTGCTGAATTATTATTACCGGGGCAATACTGATCGATTGTAACTCGCAGCGTGTTTGAGATGAAAGGATGGGAGATGGCTCGAACCTCACATAAACAGTTCCATTTTATTATTCATTCATCTCTCGATGGCTTAATGCTTCGCAGCTCTTTTGAAGATACTTCAAGTGTGCGCTGTAAAGACCCTTATCATCTTCTGTAATGCATAGGTAATCACATGTGTGTCACCTCTCAGCACTTGCCCTCCTTGACAGGCCAATCAGCCGGGCACCCCAATTGTGAAAAACATGCGTTTTACCTGACGTTTTCTGCCCCCTATTTTCACTCGCTTTCATTCATCACGAGCCCGTGATTGACATTTGGTGGACTGCCTGACACTGATGGCTGTGAGAGGGCGTAAAAAAAAAAAAAAAAACCCCTGAGTAAAAGAGCAAACCCGTCAGATCTGCCAGCACACACACACACACACTCAAACTAACTCACACGGCCATTTTTCCAGATATGTATTTATTTTCATCCCTCACTTTTCCCTTTGTCCAATGGACATCCTCCGGCTCGTTCAATAAAGAAAACATTTGGATTCATGTTTGGGCAAGGGGATGGTCCTCCCCAGTTCGTGTTAGAGGTGCCTAAAGACACACAAAAATATGATACCGCTAGTTGACCACAGGATGAATCATTTGTTTTTATGGGCTCGACAAGTTTAGGGGGACTGTGCAAGAAGATCGACGAAGAACAATTTGAAGTTACAACAGGGGTATGCAAACTTTTTCAGTTGAGGGCCGCATACAGCAAAATGGAAGGGTGAAAAGGCCACTTTAAAATTCGTCTTTTGAAACACGCTTTGTCCGTTAAGAAAGCAATTACATGTTGTTTGTATTGTCTACTTCATTTAATCAGCTGTAAAAGGTGTTAAAGCAAATATTTGAGGATTTTTCCAAGTTCCCGGCGGAGGGCAACAGCTGTCTATCTCACAGAGTAGATCCAGCTCTGCGCTTAACAGCAGCCAAATCCCATCTCCGCATTCAGAACAAGCTGTAGTAAAGTGACCATTTTTCAAACAGTTACAAATGGGATGTCTTCATAAATCAGCCACAAAGCACAAAGTGGAAGAAACTATTTTTGCCTCTAAAAGTGAATTATTTTTATTCACTACAGTGTTTCGAAGATTAATAGTGCGATTCTTTTCGTCATAAATTGTTTATTTGTACCTTTGAATATAGACAAAAGTTTTACAGCAGATACATTTATTACCAGTAATGGCGCCTAATTTTCTGATCTGCTAACTTTTAAAATGTAATTAAATTTGTCTATCATCCATCCATCCATTTTCTAATCCGCTTATACCCTCATGATCGTCGCAATGGGTATTGGAGCCTATCCCAGCTGTCTTTGGGCAGTAGGCGGGGGACACCCTGAACCGGTTGCCAGCTAATCGCCGAGCACACACACAGACGAACAACCATTCGCATTCACAATCACACCTAAGACAATTTAGACTTTAGAGAGTGTTCCATTTAACTTGCCACGCATGTTTTTGAAATGTGGGAGGAAATCCGAGTACCCGGAGAAAACCCACGCAGGACAACATGCAAATTCCACACAGGGAGGCCAGAGCCAGGATCGAACCCACGACCTCTGCACTGTGAGGTCGACGCCCTAACCACTCGTGCACCAGGCTGCCCATCTTCAGTCTATCCAGCCAAATATCAAATGGTCACCGGTCCCTCTTGATACCGTTCTGACCTGCATCCTTCTCAAAACGTAAAGTAACACTTTAGCACAAGTAAACACAGTGTTGTTGATATTTTCCCGGCATTTGTGGTCCATAAGTGAAAGCATAGCCGCAAACATATCTTTACCCAAATGAAGCCCAAGGGTTCCTTCGCCGATCCGACGGGAGTCTGGAGTTTGAATTACAAATTAGTTTTGCTTCGGATTTGGGGCTAATCGCCTCGGCCATTGCCACCATCGCCCTGGGAGATGGGAGGGTGGGGGGGATGAGGGGGTGTGCACTGGGAGAGAGAGTCGGCGTGAGGTAGTGATCCAGCACTTGAACTGCGGGCCCTGCGCCCTAATTAACAGCTGCCGTAAATGAAAAGCAGCTGGCAATAATTACATAATTAAAGTGCCTTTGGGGGGAAGAAAAGCATAATTTCTGCAGCTATCATCATAAATCTTGTGCTGTCCAAGCTTATACGTTTAACATGAACTTTTCCCCAAGTAGGTTAATGCATTACTCATATAAAACACACACTATCCCTTATGTGTCGGACTTAGACTTGCTTCATTATCAAAATGGTACCGAATGGACGCCAGCGCTCTGCGCCCAAATGCTTTTTAAAGAGCCGCTGTATCATGAAGATCCAACGCCTTCCGACTCTGTGTATGAAATTCCCCTCATTTGAACTGGAAAGATAGTATGTCTTACAAAAATAAAGAGGACGTAAGTTGAACACAGCATGTTGGAGACTTTTAAAAGAGAATTCATCATTTTCAGGGGGACCACTTCAAAGAAGCGCATTTTCAGCCGAGCTATGAAATCCTGATAGAGACCATTTGTTTATTCTATGGGTCATTTAGTTAAAACTGAAGTCAGATGGTAATTTTCATGCTGGCAGCGCCACGGCCGTCAGTAGATGAGCAATTAAGCAGTTGAGCTTATTTCACAAAGCAAGCCATAAACACCGCTAAGTGTTTATGAATTAACCCAGCCGGTTTCGGTGAGTCTTTGCCATGATTTTTTTGTCACTCTCGGGCATGATTAATTGTTACATTTTTCAAAATTATTGAGACACAAATAATTTGATTCAACGAGGGGCTATTACCACATCCCATAATAGACATGTTACAATGATGAAAGCTTTAATTTGTTTTAAGAGCACTTACGGGGGTTACAAAAGCCACTTCGCTCCCCATAATCAATCATATGTCACTTAGCGCAAGTGTCATATTATAAGGGAAATGCAAATATGCCATCTTAAATGCACGTGTCACGACAGCTGGCTTTTCACGGCTCTTTGAATCTCTGCTTACTGTTTTCACTGTGAAGAAAATTACAAGTAGTCATTTGGCAGAAGATTTGTCCTCGATGAATGACGAAGGCGACTGACAGTAGGCGTAACGCAGCACCACTTTCAGACCGGCTGCAAACAATTACAGACAGACACCATGAAATGTCTCATGGCTGGAAATATATATGCAACATAGCATTTTGGCAGAAGTCTTTAAGAAAATATTCATTCTATATTTCATACGAATGTTTGAACTCGCCAATCCTCTTTCCAAAAGTAGCAAAGGAGAACTCAATATGCTGATCTTAAATATAAGCCAGTGGAAAATGCTTTATATGCGACTAGTATTGAGGTTAAGGCCTAAAAATAGGCATTTGACTTCAAATCATGACGCAAAGGTCCCCTTTGGTGTGGGAGTACTTTAGAGTCATACGATTAAATTGATCCTACGACACACATGAGATCACACTGTATTGAAAATTGAGAGTTCTTTTTTTTTCCTTTCACCAAATGTACCAAAAATACTGTTGAGCCCATGTCTTTGCTTGCGTAGAAGGACAAATTTGCTCTCAAAGTATTCATAAACCAATAGTTAAGGTAAACTATTGCAAATCAGTTCCCACAACACTACATCCCATTCAACCACGGACTAAGTCAGCGGTCCCCAACCTTTTTTGGTCCACGGACCGGTTAAATGTCAGACAGTATTTTCAGGGACCGGCCTTTAAATACAACAAAATAATATGATATGACCTGCATGAAAACTGTGGTATTTTCATAACATAATAATAAACACGAATCATGACATGAGGAATATCCCATCTGGCCGCAACACTCTCAGGTCGGTATGGTAATGTTTAAACGTGCCTTCAAAATAAGATACCGGTACATCACAAATACAAAGTGCATGAAAATTATGACTCACCATCGCCGCATTTTATGCAGAGCGGGCTTGGTGTGTGTGAATTTTCCGTTGAGATAAATCCGTATTTAAATGTTAAATGCGGCCTTCTTTTTCTTGAAAGTCATAGGCTCCTCTTCTGTCTCCTGGCTGGGCCTTTTCCCCTTCCCAAATAAATTTTCCGAAGATGTTTATTTATTTTTATTTATTTCAAAATAAAACATCTTTCAGATTCCGAAATGAATGAAACGTTAATAATGTAAGTTATTTGTTCTTCCTGTGCGGCCCGGTACCAAATGACCCATGGACCGGTGCCGGTCCCCGGCCCAGGGGTTGGAGACTACTGGACTAAGTGACCCATGGCAAGTGCTGTTGTCAGAGGTGACAGGTTAACGTTTTGAGATTAATATAACTTCGTTAAAATTATATAACAAATAAATAGTTAATTGGCAACTAGATAGGTTCATTATAACTTGCTAGATAGCTCGGCACTAGTCAACCCTATTATAACGTTCTTGCTAGTAACTAATTATCTTCATTACAACTAGCGAGTAACTAACTCGCCAGGGAAGGCCTGAGCCAATGTGGCTTTTACATGTCATGACTGTGTCGTTACTGTCAATTTGATAGCAAGGAAAGTCAGAAGGTACTTCACTTTGTTCTCTGCATACCAGCTGTGTCCGAATTCTGTCAGTCAGAACTGAAGGTCATTTAGCAGGGTCAGCAGACAGGGGCTCAACATCAGCCACAGGATTTGGCAGGATATCGAATTGAGCCTTTTAAAATGAAGAGAAGATGCTATTACTGTCATTAGTTATTTCCAGCATTTATAATATTTCATTCATTCATTTTCCGAACCGCTTCATCATCACTAGGGTCGCGGGGCATTTATAATACTCTACGTTTTTTTAAATGATGATGCAAAAACACACACACACACAGACACACAGACACACACACACAGACACACACACACACACACACACACACACACACACACACACACACACACACACACACACACACACACAAATAGCCTATAGCTTCAGTCACTCAAAAGAGAAATCTACATACATTTTGCCCGATTCTCCTCTTGTTTTTGAAAACTGTGCACGTGATGGCTTCTTTGGTCTTTTACTTTGATCCATGATCATCATTTTTAATAATAAGTCTAGATATCATAATATGATGATCATCTAATCCAATCACACTTTCTTCATGAATCATTCTAAAAACATCATAGTTGACCAATGTGCTGTGCACAAATAGACAACAATTAAAATAATAAATAAAACAATAAAAGGGCACAAAAAACTCAACATAAAAAAATAGAAACAAAAGTCGACTATCAAGCCGATTTAAATACCTGTGAGAGTTTTGAGCAGCAATTTTGAAACATGAAGTGAATTGGCCTGTGTGATAATCAGAGGGAGTTTGTTCCACAATCTTGGCATGGCCATGACTTTTCACATTACCTTTTGCCAGCATTGTCCGTTCACCCGTCAATCAACCGTTGTCCAGTGACAGGTGACATGAACAAATTTACATCGATCCTAATATCTGTCGATCAATCAATATATCTACTTGTTTATGTTTATATATACACACACACACACACCGTATTTGCCGCACTATAAGGCGCACCGAAAAGATTTCCATTTTCTTAAAAGCTCACAGCGTGCCTTGTGTATGGTCATGACGGTAATATGTCGACCCCAATATGGCTCCTTGCTGGAGACATGCTTACAATGTTATAACTTGCTGTTGGTTCAGTGAACTGTGTCGCTGCTTTATTAAATACGTTTTTGTTGCAGCTCAGAAAAAAGGAGAGCTGTGGTGTTGTTTTGTTTGAAACGCACACTTTATTAATGGTTCTCACAGTCTCAACAAATACAGGGACGTCTGTGTCCGTGTATCCGTGCCTTCTCTTCTTTTGTTCGACTCGAGAGGCGTTCATGACCGCCTTCGAAAAACGTAAATTAACGATTCCTTCAATGAAACTACGAAAATTGAAAACAATGCATCAAAAAAGAAAATCAAGAGAGGAAATCATAAAATAAATTCTATAGCCCCCCCTACAGAATTTATCTTGTGATTTACTCGTTTGTGAATACAGTGCACAACAAAGGAATAAATAACAAACACTTCTGAGACAGCCCCGTCTCCTACATTTGACTGACATCTCAAGTCAAGTACAACTTTATTGTCAAATGTGCTGTATGTATGTGCAACATACAGCACAGATGAAATTTCTTCCCTCCTAAACAAACAACAGGACAACATCTGATCATTTTGTTGGAGCTATGCTCAAGGAAATGCCTAAATAAATTCTGCTCGGGGCTATAGAATTTATTTTGGGATTTCCTCACTTAATTTTCTGTTTTGATGCATTATTTTCCATTTTTGTAGTCTCATTGAAGTAATCCTTAATTTACGTTTTTCAGAGGCAGTCATGAACGCCTCTTGAGTCGAATGGAAGGAGCGTAGCTCCATCTAATGAATACATTGTAGATTGCGCCTTATAATCCAGTGCGTCTAATATATGAAAAAACCATTACAAAATACAGTCAAACCTCGGTTTTCGTACTTAATCCGTTCCAGAAGACTGTTCGGAAACTGAATTGTTCGGACACCGAAACCATGTTTCCCATTGAAGTCAATGTAAAATGTTTTAATCCGTTCCAAGTCAAGAAAACAACTTTTTTTAAACCACTTATTTTTACAATTTCACACCATAAACTGTACAAATGTAATGAGAGATTACCAATTTTAACATTAACATAGTAACATAAAAATTGAAGGAACATCTCTCTGTCTATCTGTCGTGGGGCGTGCGCCTCTCCCAGCTGTCAGCAGGCAGTAGGCGGGGCATTTCGGCATCCCGAACTCCTTCGCCAACACAGACACACCCACACCTGACTCATATTTTGCGATTAAATCTTTCTTAAATTCTATAGTTTTGCGCCCTATTTTCCTCTTTTCTTCACCAGGTTCACCACTTCCACTTGCTTTCTTTGGTGCCATGATTAGGGGCTGATACACGATGCAAGAATAACAGTCCGATATTACGTAGTTCTCACCAAACACGTCTGCTTTTTTAAAAAAAAATTCTTAATCGAACAATACAAACTCGTCTGCTCACAAGCTGTTTCTGTACGATTATTGCATAATAATGAGACACCGGACACCAGAGTGTTCATTATGTGCCGCTGCATTGACAAATGCCGGCCGTTTAACAAACGCACGCCCCCCCCCCCTCCCCCGTGCTGCCAGGGCAAACCATTATGAAAAGAGGGGGATTTCACTCGCGCTAACAGAAGCATCTCACCAAACACGTCTGCTTTTTTTTTATTGAACAATACAAAAATGTCTGCTCACAATGGTCGCTTCCTGTGTAACGACGCGGCACGAGGGAGCGCGGCGACAGGAGGGAGCGTCACTTCACTCCTCTCGGCTTTGCTACCTCCTCTCGGCAACGCTACCTCGTGTAGCTTCGCGAGGTAGCATTGCTACATGAGGTAGCGAAGCCGAGAGGAGTAAAGTGACGCATTCAAGTGCGCTCAGTTAGTTCGAGAACCGAAATTTGTTCGTTATCCGAGGCATAAAAAACTCGAAATTTTAGTTCGAAAACCCAATTGTACGAGAACCGAGAGGTCCGAAAACCGAGGTTTGACTGTAGGCCATTCATTGAAGGTGCGCCTCATAATCCAGGGCACCTTTTAGTATGGAAAATACAGTATTTATTTTCTTCTTATTTTTTTTTTTTTTTGTGAAAGTGAAACTGAGGGTGGAGACTGCACCGTGCAGTGTGCACTAACACAAAAATATAGAACATTAACAACATGCATACAGACACACATTTTTTTTAATATCCATTTTCCCCAAGACCCCCGCTATCGACTTTGGGACTAGTTCGTTAGTTGGGCAGCCCTGACCTAGATCATATGCATTGCATTTGTGTGGACTGTGTTCTAAATCGGGCAGCCTGGTGGTCCAGTGGTTAGGGCCTTCCTGTGTGGAGTTTGCATGTTCTCCCTGGGCCTGCGTGGGTTTTCTCCGGGTACTCCGGTTTCCTCCCACATTTCAAAAACATGCATGGCAGGCTGATTGAACACTGTAAATTGTCCCTAGGCGTGAGTGTGAGCGCGGATGGTTGTTCGTCTCTGTGTGCCCTGCGATTGGCTGGCAACCAGTTCAGGGTGTCACCCGCCTTCCGCCCAAAGACGGCTGGGAGAGGCTCCAGCACCCCCCGGAAACCTTGTGAGGATAGAAGTGGTTTGGAAAATGAATGAATGAATGAATGAATGTTCTAAGTCGCTACTTTAAAGTGGGTGTGGCGCACTCTAGCTTTGAAATTGGAATTTACAATTTAAATCATTTCCGAATTCAAATTGGAGGAACTACTTAATCCTGGGAGTTAACTCAGTAATTTATTTCACAATATTTCCATCACATCACGATCACATCATTTTTACTTACACCAAAAATTAAATGAATAAATAAAATAATACAAGATCCCTCAACCACGCAAGGACGAAATGACATCACCATCAAGAATAGGTATCCACTCCCACTCATCAAGTCCTCCTTTGGGCCTCTCAGTCTTCGAAACACATTTGGTGTGAATGTGGGAAGGAGATGAGTGGAAGACCGCATTCAAGCTGGCCCTTGGCCACTTTGAAGATTTGGTGATGTCTTTTGGTCTCACTAATGCTCCAGTTTTGTCAAGTATTCATTCATGACGTTCTCTGAGATATGCTTCACCAGTTTGTGTAGGCTTATCTCAATGCAGAAAATGCGAGTTTGGTGTTCCCTCTGTTAGTTTTCTCGGCTACAACCTCGCTTAGGGTCACCTTAGGCCAGTTCCCTCTAAGAATGAAGCAGTGGAAAATTGTCATGTGCCTTTTTCGCGCAAGCAGCTCGAGCAGTTCCTGGGGTTGAGGAACTTCTACAGGAGGTTTATACATGACTACAACTAGGTCTCTGCCCCCTCACTCAACTCACCTCTAGAACCTCTCCATCTACATGGACCATCAAAAAGCTGATTTGAGGTATTGTGTGTGTGTGTGTGTGTGTGTGTACACACACACACACACACACACACACACATGCAATTCTGTAGAAATTTACAAAATACAACCTACATTATGTTATTATTCTGTGGCTGGCAATTACACAATTATGTCCAGCAAGATTTCAACACTCGGCTTCACAGTGCTGAGGTACCGGGTTCAAATCCAGCTCCGGCCTCCCTGTGTGGAGTTTGCATGTTCTCCCCGGGCCTGCGTGGGTTTTCTCCGGGTGCTCCGGTTTCCTCCCACATTCCAAAAACATGCATGGCAGGCTGATCGTGCACTCTAAATTGGATGGATGGATATATATATATATATATATATATATATATATATATATATATCTTCCATCCATCCATCCATTTTCTGAACCACTTTATCCTCACTAGGGTCGCTGGAGCCTATCCCAGCTGTCTTTGGGCAGTAGGCGGGGGACACCCTGAACCGGTTGCCAGCCAATTGCAGGGCACACACGGACGAACAACCATCCGCGCTCACAATCACACCTCGGGACAATTTTGAGTGTTCAATCAGCCTACCATGCATGTCTTTGGAATGTGGGAAGAAACCGGAGTACCCGGAGAAAACCCACACAGGGAGGCCGGAGCTGGAATTGAACCCGGTACTTCTGCACTGTGAAGTCAACGTGCTAACCACTCGACTAGCGGGCCGCCATACACTTCTATCTATCTATCTATCTATCTATCTATCTATCTATCTATCTATCTATCTATCTATCTATCTATCAGTCTGAATCTATATATACACGCACAAAAACTATATTTAAAAAAATTTTTTTTAAACAAACATTTACATGAGTGATTACAGCTATCAATTTAAACACTGGGTACTAATGAAAGCTCCAGAAGGACAAAAACACTGGCGGCTTTTACCTGATCCTCCACTCCACCCCTTTATTTGCCACTGGCTTGTAAAGCCCTTCCAGTCATTGGACAAGCCAATCACAGAGGTCATGGTAAAGCCTGTATCTCACTGGGCGGGGAATGCTTGCAAGTGTTGAGAAACGTAGAGAATTTTTATTCACCAGGAATTGTTTAAGGTTGCAAAAACGCGGCAAAGATGTTCACCAGATATTTGCAATTGGTTTTAATGGTCGCAGTTTTCTTTTTGCCATCTAATTTTGAATATGCTCAAAATGTCTTCACTGGAAGTTCGGTCAAAGAAAGAAAAATGGTTTGCGGCCGTTGAAACTGTTTGCGAATATCCGGCAAACGACTTTGCATGCTTTTGCAAACACTTGCAAACCTTTGCCATGCAGTGAGCTATGGGTTGAAAGATTTCTTCTCATCTTGTATTGATTATATTTTATGATTTAATATTTATACCTTAGAAGTGTTTTCCATACAAAAACTGGTAAACTGGAGGAATGGAACTCCTCTGCAAGTCGAGGATCCGTCTATGAATAAGATATTGTATTTAACTCTTACAAAATTATTTTCCAAAGCTAAAATTGATAATATGGTGTGACAATTACTTTGGCCATAATATAAATATTGCATATTTTTTGCTACATTATAGAAAAAAATACTCACTCACATTCACATCTCTGGATTAGTCCATCCATCCATCCATTTTCCGAACCGCTTCATCCTCACTAGGGTCGCGGGGGGTGCTGGAGCCTATCCCAGCAGTCTTCGGGCAGTAGGCGGGGGACACCCTGAATTGGTTGCCAGCCAATCGCAGGGCACACAGAGACGAACAACCATCCACGCTCACACTCACACCTAGGGACAATTTAGAGTGCCCAACGAGCCTGCCATGCATGTTTTTGGAATGTGGGAGGAAACCGGAGCACCCGGAGAAAACCTACGCAAGCCCGGGGAGAACATGCAAACTCCACACAGGGAGGCCGGAGCTGGGATCGAACCCGGTACCTCTGCACTGTGAAGCCGACGTGCTAACCACTGGACTACCGGGCCGCCTCTCTGGATTAGTTTGAGTCTTTAATTTACCAAGTTTATGGGAAGTTTTTTAAATGTGGGAGAAAGCCAAACTTCCAAAACTAATGCGGGAGAGGAGTTCTAAGTGAAGATTTGAACCCAGGCCCCCTCTCGACTATGGCAGACGAGTGGTCCACCCATTCAGGACTGTAATGTAAAAGGAGCGCCCCCAACCCACCGCCCTCCACAAAAACCCCCAGCTGGCTTAGTTGACACATGCTGCCGCACAAACACAGACCTGATTGGGACCATGAGTGTTCCAGTGCATTTTAAATGACTTGACAGACTTCAGGGTTAAGATGCTCTGAATCAGATTTGAATTACAACCGCTAAATGCCCCTGTCAAAGTTAATTACGGCTGACATTGGCCATGTGTGTTCGGCTGAACCGTTCTTGTAGCTGAGGCGTAGCTGAGGCGTAGCTGAGTTAAACAAAGAAATACTCTGATTGCAACACCTGGGGAATTGTCACTGTATGAAAAAGGTTGAAAGGGAGGTATTTCGCATCATAAAATAGGAATGGATTGTGTGTGTGGTCAATTTGGGGGGGGAAAAAAAAAGCAGACTGAAAATTGCCACTCTGCTGTCATATAAACAAAGCGTTTTACTATATGAGACAGTTTTTCCCTCTATTATTGTTATCGGTCATTTTTTTTTAAGAGCCTTCTCCCCTTAGCCACTGACGACGGATTTGGGTAGAGCTAAACTTAAAAAGTGGTTTTAGGTAAAGGAGCTTTACGTCATTCAGTGGTTGTGTATAATCACCCCTGCGCTTGCTACCACAATAATTTGTGAGTAGCATTCACGAGGTATTCTTACACGGGGCTCAGAGTAAAAAAAAGAAGAAAAAAAATCAAAGGGAAATGAAATAAGTACAAATTCTTGTGAAATTGTAAAAAATTGTCAGCGTTGATAGTGTCCAAATCCCTCGTCCAATCTCAATCAACTGGCAGTTTAGACGTCAAGGTTCCACCCCCTTGACCTTCCTGCATTACTCAACTTCAAATCAGACGTGATACCCAACCCAAGCGAGAGGTGGTTTCAATTAAGGTGTTTTTGAATCGTTTCTTTTTGAAAATACATACAGTATTGCTTACATTTTGATAATGCATATGCAGTGACAAAATATTGGGGAAAACCCCCCAAAATATTTTAAAACACTTGTTTTTATTTATTTTTGGTAGTTATTCTGTGTTTTTAAAACTATTCACATTTATATTTGGACTTAAATGATCATATGTTGTGCTTTGTGTAACATTTTTCCAGTGCTTACCACAGGGAAACTAAAGGGACAACGACAAAATCTGTTTAACCCTGGAGAACCCAAGACCCATTTTCTTCTTTGGAAAATGATGACTTTTACATTAAATGACTGCTATTTGTTCACTGCGCACCAAAATATGTTTTTTCCAATATTCAATACTTTAATCCTAATTTATGATTAGGGCCAAATTTGACCCTTTGGGATTTAAGGGTAAATATGTTTTAGCTTGTCTCCTAATACAAAGGAATCGTTACTTAGATATAATATACTCTAGAATATGCTCGAACCTCCCATGAAATTTCTCTACAATATCAGTATGAGACGAGATTGATACAACGACTCTCAAGAGCGAGAGCTCTGACGTAATTCGAGTCGAAAGACCGGGTCCAGAAACACCTCGTTACTCCTGCTTAGTCTCTGCTTTTGCCTTTGCCCCCTCAACCTCTCAAGGTGCCCATGTTATAATGTAAACATAACCCCCCCCCCTTTTTTTTTTTTTTTGGCACAACCATCGCTACAGAATACAGCAGGCCACCAGTGACCTGCGTAGCTACCTCCCCTCCTACTTAACACTGGTGTGCATTACATCCAGCAAGTGCAAATTAGGTTACTGTCTAATATCCACAGAGCTGGAGCCTGCAGGTCTCTAGCCAGTGCTTATGAAGCATGTTAAAAAAACAAACAAACAAAAAAAACATTAACCCGGTCATTAGGAGGAGGATTAGAGCATGAGTTTGCTAATTTGCCAAACACAGCTTCACAAAACATCGCCAGCACAGAAAAGAAAGAACAAAACGGGATAGAGGAATTCATAAGAGTGGGATTGAGGTGTACAAGTTTGTTGAATAGGTTGGGGTGGCCAGAGTGGTTTAGCGAGTTCTTCTTTCTAAACTTGAAGGGGTGGAGGCACAGTGGTGAGGGCTTTGGGGGTTTTGGGATCCAAGAATTGCGGAAAACGCTTTCCATCTGAGAGCACTTCATTAAAGGCTTTCCCAATGCTGCTTGGGAAAGGCATTATACTGAGCTCAAAAGGTCGGACACAACGAGACCTCAGCCAATTCCACCCCAGAGTGGAGTCTTGATTTAGTCCGTTCATGCCTCATCATCTGCCAGCGGGTCTCATGTTACAGTGCTGATGGCCACTATCGGTCAAATTAGCTCTGGTGCAGTTCTGGGATATTAAATAAACAAGCACTATCTGCATAGAAGAATTACGGTACATTGAAACGGTTCCCTTTTAATTTGCTTTTCAGTAGGGCCCATATATTTTCTCGTAATTTAAATGAGGTGTTTCGGATAACAAAAGGGCTAATGTACTTTAGAGAATTGGCAACAGCAAATTTTAATCAGAGATGCCTTTATGTATCATTATTATTATTATTATAATTATTATCAGCACGGTGGACACTGGTTAGCACATCCACCTCACAGTACAGAGGTCCAGGGTTCGAATTTGGGCTCCGGCCTTCTTGAGTGGAGTGTGCATGTTCTCCCTGCCGTGGGCTTTCTCCAGGTACTCCGGTTTCCTCCCACATTCCAAAAACATGCATGGCAGGCTGATTGAAAACTCGATATCAGGGGTCACCAACATGGTGGCCGCGAGCACCAGGGGGCCCTCAAGGACTACATGAGTAGCCTATTCCAAAATAGCTCACCAGTGATTAGACACTGTGACTCTTCAGGAATATTGTAGAGAGATCGTTTCAAAATGTCAACAATGGCTCATATTTATAATAAAGTGCGGCCAATTGATATTTATCTGTTTCATAATTACTGTGAGAACTCGCTAATATGATTAGTGTCTTTTCAGAAATGAATATCATTCATCATTAATTATAACATATGAAGGTAGTTTGAGCAAATTTATTTCAAAAGTGCATTCTATCAAACTGGTCACCCTCCGCATTAATCAATCGCCAAGAAGGAGCTGTTAGTTTAAAAAAAGTTGGTGACCCCTGCTCTATATTGTCCCGAGGTGTTATTGTGAGTGTGAATGGTTGTTCTTCTTGGCTGGCACCAGTTCAGGGTGTCCCCTGCCTACTGCCTGAAGAGAGCTTGGATAGGCCCCCCAGCACGCCGCCATGCCCCTTGTGAGGATAAGTGGTTTGGGTAATGGATTATTCCTTTTATTATTATTATTATTATTATTATTGGGGCCTGAGCAGCAAGCGATACAAGGTCACTTCTTTGTAGAAATTATTATTATTATTATTATTATTATATATTTTTTTTTTCTTTAAATGAATTGAAATTTGGGGAACCTAGAGATGCAGGAAAACTCCCCAAATGTTGCATACTCATTGGGCCTGGTGAAAAAAAAATTATATACTAATCCCTTGTTTATCACTAGGGTTACATTCTAAAAAGAACCTGTGATAACTGAAATCTGTGAAATACCGTACATTCACGACAATAAGGCACACTTAAATGTCTTACATTTTCTCCAAAATGGACAGGGAGGCTAATAATGGGGGTCGCCTTGTGTATGCATTGAGTTCTGAAATCTGTGAATGCTGTTGTGTGACGTCGATGAGGGGTCCGCTTGACTGACTGATGTTTTGTCGACACAATGCTTATAGAAAGGCGGACATAACTGAGGACATTATTTTATTGTCCTCAGTTATGTTTATCAGCATGGTAAACAGCAAATAAGAACGTTCTTTGGAAGAGGTTTATGACAGTTTAGGCCTTAACGGATCAAAAAAATGAATTGTAAAATAAAAATAGCAATTTACAACTGTTAACGGTGTTGACACTGCTTCTAATACCTTCCTGAGTTATTTACTTTTATATTTATACAACATCCATCCATTTTCCGAACCGCTTCATCCTCACTAGGGTCGCGGGGGGTGCTGGAGCCTATCCCAGCAGTCTTCGGGCAGTAGGCGGGGGACACCCTGAATTGGTTGCCAGCCAATCACAGGGCACATATTTATACAACAAAAACTGAAATTTGAAACAAAGTGAAATGAATGGAAAACGTAAAAAAGTGATTCATGGATTACCAGTGGAATAAGATAAATTATGTTGTAACCTCATAAGAATGAAATCAATGGAGGTCAAAAGCAAATACAGTGGTACCTCAACTTACGTATGTCTCAACAGGAAAATGTTGCCTCTTGTCACGAAAGAAATTTCAAGACACGAAAGGTAAAAATACAGTATGGTCTGCTACTTTCCCGAACACAAAAGACATATAGGTGCTCTGCCATTGGCTATTACCGAGCATTATCCTAGGCAGCCTATCGGCTAAGAGGGACTTCTACCTTAACGTGTCTGACGCACACACACATATATGTACATATATATACATATATACATATATGTACATATATATACATAGATATATATATATATATATATACTGTATATATATATATATAGAGAGAGAATATTATTAATACATTAATGCGGCACCACACCACACCGGATGTTACGTTGCTCTAAAATAAACCGGTGTGGAAATTGTAAAATAAGGCGACAATTTCTCACTTTCACACACAGCAAGTGTGTCGTTTTATTTTTCACGCAACTCTCGAGCCAAACAGGTAACGGCTGACAATCCGTTTCCCTAGCAACAAAACTAAACATGGCGGTCCTTAAAGGGACCGCAATTACTTTAGGTATTTGCAGTTCGTGGTGAATTGTGAATTGCGAAGTCACTACACACGTCCCCCCAGAATTCAACACAACAAAAATAGACAAACTAAAGTTCAAGTCGTGGGGGGCGAATCCGACGGCCGTAGCGGCTACGCAGGACGGGGGAGTGAGGAAGCGCGTCCGCAGGGGGCGGGGGCGGAGGAAAAGTGGAAACTGGAGACGGGGGAGTCATGGGGGAGGGGACAGAGGGGAGAAGGCTAGGAGAGTGTCCAGTGGGAGGACGACCTCGCCTCGGAGGTTGAGCCACTTCAACCGGCCTGGCCAAGTCCAGGTGAGCTGGCTTAAGGCGGTCCACCGAGACCCGCTCGGGTTTACCCCCCATGTCAATGACAAAATGTTTCTGTCCCGCCTCTAAAACCCGGAAGGGGCCTTCATAAGGAGGGCGCAATGGCCCTCTGTGCCCATCAACACGAATGAACACATAACTAGCTGACAGGAGGTCCCTGGGCACGTGAGAGCCTGGAACACCGTGGCAGGAAGTGGGCAGAGGGGCAAAAAGTCTGGCATTGTCCAAGAGGGTGGAGCGTTGCGCTGTGGCCGACCAAGGGGTAGAAGCAGTTGGCACAAAATCCCCTGGCACCCGTAGAGGCTGGCCATAAACCAGCTCCGCAGAGGAAGACTGCAGATCCTCTTTAGGCGCTGTCCTGATGCCCAGCATGACCCACGGGAGCCTGTCAATCCAGTTGCCGTCCTTCAAGGTGGCACGAAGAGCAGCCTTCATTGACCGGTGGAAACGCTCGCAAAGGCCGTTGCTCTGTGGGTGATACGCTGTGGTGCGGTGCAACTTCACCCCCAAGCTGTCTGCCACTGCAGTCCAAAGTTCAGAAGTGAACTGCACGCCGCGATCTGAGGAAATGTCCGAAGGGGCGCCAAAACGGGATATCCAGGTGCCAATAAATGCCCGTGCCACGTCGACTGATTTAATGGATGACAGCGGGGCGACCTCCGCCCAACGTGTGGTGCGGTCGACCATAGTTAACAGGTGAGTGTACCCCTGAGAAGGGGGCAGGGGGCCTACCAGGTCGACGTTCACATGGTCGAAACGTCGCTCAGGCACGTGAAAATGTTCCAAAGGGGCCTTGGTGTGGCGGTGCACCTTGGCTCGCTGGCACACCATGCAGGCACGAGCCCAATCTCTTACATCCTTCTTCAGGCCGTGCCACACAAACTTGGCGGCCACCAGTCTTTGAGAGGCCTTGGTCCCCGGGTGAGAGAGTCCATGGACAGCATCGAAAACCTGGCGCCGCCAGCTCAAGGGAACCACCGGCCGAGGTGTGCCTGTGGAAACGTCACAAAGCAAAGTGGTGCCGGAGCTGTCAAAGACCATGTCCCTCAGGTGCAAACCTGTAGTGGACGACCGGCACTGCTGCACTGTGGTGTCGGTAGCCTGGTCCTTCGCCATACTGCAGTAGTCGAGACCCAGGTGGACCGCTCCAGTCATGGCCCGGGAGAGGCAGTCAGCAACACAGTTGTCTTTCCCTGCCACGTGCTGAACGTCTGTAGTGAACTCTGAGACATAGGTCAGCTGGCGTTGCTGTCGGGCGGACCATGGTTCTGTGGCCTTGGACATGGCGAAGGTCAAAGGTTTGTGGTCGACGTAAACCGTGAACTGGCGGCCTTCCAGCATGTGCCGAAAATGGCGGATGGCGAGGTACATCCCCAGCAGTTCACGGTCGAAAGTACTGTACTTCCGCTCAGGGAGGCGCAGCTGCCTACTGAAAAAGGCGAGAGGCTGCCAGGTACCGTCCACCCACTGTTCAAACACCGCCCCCACCGCGTAGTCAGAAGCGTCCGTGGTCAGTGCCACAGGGGCGGAAGAGGAGGGATGTGCCAGCATCGTAGCCCGTGCCAGAGCTGCTTTAGTGTCCGTAAAAGCCCTGACCCTGCTTTCAGTCCAGTCCACAGTGTGCTTGGGCTTCTTGCCTTTAAGGGCCTCATAAAGAGGCCGCATAGTGCGAGCTGCCCCCGGGATGAAACGATGATAAAAGTTCACCATGCCAAGAAATTCCTGCAGGGACTTCACAGTGACTGGGCGTGGGAACGCTGCGACGGCTTCCACCTTAGACGGGAGAGGAACTGCGCCTGCCTCCGTGACCCTGTGCCCCAAGAAGTCAATGGTGGAGAGGCCAAACTGGCACTTTGCCGGGTTGATGATAAGTCCGTGTTGACTGAGCCGTTGAAAAAGGGTTCGGAGGTGTGCCATGTGTTCTGCCGTGGAAGAACTCGCTACCAGGATGTCGTCAAGGTACACGAAAACAAAGGAAAGGTCCCGCAGCACAGAGTCCATCAGACGTTGGAAGGTCTGAGCAGCGTTCTTAAGTCCAAACGGCATGCGCAGAAACTCAAATAATCCAAAAGGTGTGATGACTGCTGTTTTAGGGATGTCAGGGGGGTGAACGGGCACCTGATGGTAGCCCCTAACGAGGTCGACCTTGGAGAAAATCACCTTGCCGGCTAGGTGAGCTGAGAAATCCTGGATGTGTGGCACAGGGTAGCGGTCGGGCGTCGTAGCGTCGTTGAGCCGTCGATAGTCACCACAAGGGCGGCAGCCGCCACCGGGTTTAGGGACCATGTGGAGAGGAGAGGCCCAAGGGCTGTTCGAGCGGCGGACAATCCCCAGGCGCTCCATGTTGTTGAACTCCGTCTTGGCCACAGCCAGCTTGGCCGGGTCCAGGCGCCGGGCGCGGGCGTAGACCGGTGGGCCCGTGGTGGCGAGGTGGTGTTCCACCCCGTGTCTGGCAGTCGCAGAGGTGAAGGTGGGCTGTGTGAGTGCAGGGAATTCGGCGAGTAGGCGATGGAAAGCGTCTGTGAGGGGGAGGATGCTGGAGAGTCGGATGACTTCAGCCGGGCCGAGTGTACACTCGTAAGAACAAAAAGTGGCAGCGTCTATCAAACGTTGATTTTTCATGTCCACTAAAAGTCCATGAGCGCACAAAAAATCCGCCCCCAAAAGCGGTACATCGACACGCGCTGTAACAAAGTTCCAACCAAAACGCTGCCCGCCGAAGCACAGTTCCACAAACCTCATGCCGTAGGTGCGGATGGGGCTCCCATTAGCAGCTGCCAAAGGGGGGCCGTGGCTGTCAGCTACCATGTCGATCTGCGATGCGGGCAAAATGCTGCGTTGCGCCCCTGTGTCGCAGAGGAAACGCCGTCCAGAGATAGAGTCGCAGATGAAAAGTAGCCTGCCAACGTTGCCGACGCTCATGGCCACTAATGAGCGCCAGCCACGGCGTTTCCCGGCCCGCCGAACGAGCACGGCGAGCGGCACTTCCTGGCCTTCGGTCCAAACTTGGCGTGGTAAAAACATAAACCAGTAGCCGGCCGCGGGTGAGGCACAGCCGCTGCGACGAGCGCGTAATTATCGGGGGCGCCAGCGGCAGCCACGGGGAGGAGAGCCGCTGCACAGTGTTGCTGGCTGGCCAGGAAAAATTTATCAGCCTCCGCAGCTAGCTCTCTACAGTCAGTGATAGCAGTGTTCGCTAAAGCTGCCCTCACCTGTGCGGGTAATTGGCGCAGAAAAAGGTGAAGAAAAAGAAAGTCCGGTTTGTGCTCGCCCAGCAGCTCGAGCATGCGATCCATTAACTCGGAGGGTTTGCCGTCCCCCAGGCCGTGGAGAGAGAAAAGTTTGCTGGCTCGTTCAGCGTCGGAAAGTTCAAAGGTTTTCAATAAGTGAGCCTTCAGCGCATCATATCGTCCGTCTGTCGGAGGAGACTTGAGGAGACTCACGACCCTGGAAGCCGTCGAGCTGCCCAGCGCGGAAACAACGTAGTAATATTTAGTAATGTCCGCAGTGACGTCGCGTAGGGCGAACTGGGCCTCGGTCTGAGCGAACCAAGCAGACGCAGATGATTCCCAAAACTCGGGGAGCTTGAGCGAAACAGCGTTCACGGACATCTTCGCGGTCTGGAATCGTCCAGCAAAAAACGTCGAGGGTCACCAGTGTGGAAATTGTAAAATAAGGCGACAATTTCTCACTTTCACACACAGCAAGTGTGTCGTTTTATTTTTCACGCAACTCTCGAGCCAAACAGGTAACGGCTGACAATCCGTTTCCCTAGCAACAAAACTAAACATGGCGGTCCTTAAAGGGACCGCAATTACTTTAGGTATTTGCAGTTCGTGGTGAATTGTGAATTGCGAAGTCACTACACCGGAAACAAAACAAGCACGCCACCATGTCTGTTTGGTCAGCCACGGTTTGAGTGGATGGCAACGCGAGACACTGAAAATGAATACAGTAATCCCTCGTTTATCGCGGGGGTTGCGTTCCAAAAAGAACCCGTGATAAGTGAAATCCGTGAAGTAGGATTTATTTTTTAAAAAGCAAAAAAATGTGAGAGGGAAGACATTTCAAATGTGCTGTATGTTTTTACAGCACATTTGAAATTAAAGTTGTACTTGGTACTTCATAGTCACCTTTTATTTTTACAGTTATTATACAATACTGAACTATGTATACAATGCAGAGGCGATTGCTCTCAGACTGCAAGGGATGCTCAGCTTCCCCTAAAATGTCAAAAGGTAAGTGATCAAATATACGTGTGTAGGTACAATTGTGTGGACATACAATACGCTCAACTTTTGTTCCGAATCAGCTTCTTATTACTTTTGACGACGCGATTCTCTTCTCATTCATTCCCGCAGCTTCACTGTGCTTTAAACTGTGTGGACGCTGAGCGTCGACCGCGCGGACGCTGGGCGTCGAGAGAGTTCAGTGTAGGTTGTCCCAATGCATTGAAACGAGACGAGTCACTGGATAAATGCTGGTTTTCGTCCCGCTCAGCATCTCTGGGAGTCTATGGACAGTGGGCGTGCAGAAGCTCAGCTTTTCTTCATGATGATTGGATGATCTCGCTGGGGCTGAATCTCTTTATGATTGACAGCGAAATGAGTCAATGATGAACGCATCTTGTGGTGAAGGCATCCTTTTCCTTTTCATTTTCTTGAAAATATATATATATATATATATATAAATAAACGGACACATTTTACGATGTAGGCCGAAATTGAGCAGACCAGCATCTGCCACTGCTATGGACCATAATATTCTGTGAAACAAACTAGAGCGAGATGGTATCAAAAGAGCTGTTTCAAATAGGGTCAAGAGTTACTGAAGCAACGGCCTACAATTTATGAAGATGGGTAATCACACATCAGTAAATTTGAATTTAGCCCCGGGCGGGTCAATGTTGGGCCCCAAATTCTTTAATCCAGTGTTTTTCAAACCCTGTGCCGCGGACACTGGTGTGCCGCGAGACATTGTCAGGTGTGCCGTGGGAAATTATATTGCGCAACAGCTCTGACCACAAGCTGCAATTGCAGACTGCTGAGCGCTAACAACTTCCGGTAATGCAGCTCACGTCCCACCGTAGTTTAAAAATGACCTGCTTTATTTAAAACGTTTTGTGAAAGTGAGACTGATAGGATGAATTAGGGTGCAGTGTACATTAACACAAACAAATATATTACTAACATGCACAGAAACACACATTTTTGTGTTTTTTTGTTTCCTCCACACCCCTCGTGATCGACTTGGGACCAGTCCACGAGCTACCGGTCGATCGCGATCGACATAATGGGCACCCCTGGTCAAGAGTCAAGACGAATTCAACACTTGGTGACAGTCGTGAACAAGGCGAATTATCCAACAGATACATGACAACACGGGGAGTCCTTAAATAGTCGGCTGATGACATTAGCAGCTGGTGTGCAACCTGCAGGGACAGCCCTCCTCTGCCACCTGCTGGAGAAACACAAAACAGGATCGTGACACAAAGTTTGTAATGTGTTGTTAAATGCGACAAAAACCGTGATGATAAATATAATGAAAAACTACTTACAAAGGTAAGTGCAGAAAACCTGGCATGAACAAAAATGAAGCGCAAGAACATGGAATGTCTCGACAAATTCAACACTTGGGGACAGTCGTGAGCAAGGCGAATTACCCAACAGAGACATGACAACATGGGAGTCCTTAAATAGTCGGCTGATTCCATGAGCTGCAGGTGTGCAAGCTGGAGGGACAGCACTCCTCTGCCACCTGCTGGAAGAAAACAGGATCATGGCACAAAGTTTGTGATTTTTTTTGTTCATTACGACTACCATTGTGACACGTGACAAGAAAACAAAGTCAAATTGTTTCATCTCAACATGCTCAAGGTGAAAGTTATTTCATTGAACAATTTTATCACTCTTTTACAAGATAAATGTAACCAGTTTTAATATGTGAAACTTTGCACACACACGATGCCTGGTCAAAATAAAAAAACAGAAAACAAAACTTTATTAATAGTTTATTTTGAGTTTTTAAAAAATGGCCTAGTAGCACCCCCTGCAAATGTTTAGTGAAAAAGGGCCAGCTGTACATTTCACCAAGGTCAAAGGAAAATTTGAGGCATATGAACAGCCTAAGATCGATAAAGTCTCTTGGAGCCATATGCTATACCTAACAGGAAAGCAGACATTTTAAATATTCTTAATTTTGACATGATTTTTTCCCCTTTAATTTTATAGAACTCCTCGTCGAGAATGTTTTTTTCCGATTGCATTGAAACCATGGGTGTTTCATCAAAAGAAGTTTGAGATCAGAAGTAAAAGCAAAGCTTTTTATTTGAATTCTGTTGTCGTACCTCCGCACTGTTTTCCAATTCAAGAAAAATAATGCTGATTTTGATGGTCTTAACATTTGCCAAAAACATATGAGACCTTGCACACACATCTCTCCTGGCAAAGTAATCTGTATTTTAATTTATTTTGCAGTTGGAAAAAAGGCTTAATCACGCCCCCTGCAAATTTTTTTACGAAACAGCTCCAGTTGAATATTCCACCAAAAAGGTTGGAATATGTAAGAGTCCAAGGCCTGCAGCAGGGGTGTCAAACTCATTTTTGTCACGGGCCACATTATTGTTACGGTTTGACTTGGAAGGCCGTTATGAATTTTGGGAAACCATATAAATGTTTAATCACCTCCACATATTACATACGCAGCGCACAACAAATTTATGAATAACTAATTTCTAAAATGAGAAACCAAGGATAATGACTGTTATTGTGGATTACATATGACAATTTGACATTTTGGTTCAGACTTTAGCAAGCATCATGGAACTTGACATGCTTGATTTGCTTTCGCGAGCCACATCAAATGATGTGGCGGGCCAGATCTGGCCCCCGGGCCTTGACTTTGATACCTGTGGCCTACAGTCTCTAGAGCCCTACTCGTTATTGTTCCCAAGTACCGGGAATTGATACTGTACTAGTTCAAAGATGAAAGGTAATCATCACTTGTGGTGGATAAACATCAGAATACAATGATGGTGATAGATGTCGCAATCCTGAGTGAAAGCAATTACCGGGAGAAGGAACTAAAAAATCTGGACAAATACCAAGGACTGAAAAAAGTAGTTGAGAAAAGGTGTATGGTGAAGGCAATAGTGGTAGCAGTCGTGACCAACCACCAGGGACACAAACGCGAAACCAGGATGAATGACTCAATCAATTACCAGGAACAGGATCCGACATCTCTGTCCAGAAGGGGGGAATACTGGGAACTGCGAAGATCCTAAACAGACCCTTCAAGCTCCCAGGATTCTGGTAGAAGACCTGAGCTTGAAGGAGTTACTGCCTGGCTAGGCGATAAAAAATGTTAGTTTTTAAATGTATACAGCAGAGTTTAAACTGAACTTTCCCTTCATGGATTGAAATTAATCACGATTCAGTTTCATTGCCGCATTTTAATGTCACGCTACGAGAATTATTGCGATGTTGCTGGAAAGCTCATGTTATTGCAATAACACATGTTGCAGGAAGGTTTATGGTACTGGTAGGGCGGAGAGGCGCATGCAGGAGAAGCGATGGACTTTTCTTTTTCTTGTCGGCGGAATTCTTCTCGATAGGCTTTAGTAGTTGAAATGCATTTTCCCACCATTTCTTTGGGGAACAATGACATCTTCAGATCATCCCACTATGCACTTAGGTCCCCGTCTACCTAAAAAGCTATTGTTGCTGCAGCGATAATCACTTTATCCTCACAATAACAACACTGAGAAATTGACTGTTCACTAATTTGACAGTATTGTCACTATTTGAACTCATTTTAAAAAATATGGACTAAATGGAAGCTGGCCTACCTCGAGATGGGAAAAGGGATTGGTACAATATTGCGGGAGAGCGTAAACGACTGGGAGAAAAAGAACCGGCTGTCACACAGAAAAAAATCCGACCCTGAGCAAGTTAAAGTTCTAATTGACTATATTTTACTTGCCATTAAAACAAATGCACCAAATATTGGCTTTATTTGATTCCTATTCAACATGTTATAATATTGCATTAATTTTCGACGTTTAAACAAACGCTTATACAGTCAAACCTCGGTTTTCAAACGTCTCTGTTCTCGACCAAATCGGTTTTCGACCCAAAATTTCGAGATATTTATGCCTTGGATGACGACCGAATTTCGGTTCTCGAACAAACTGAGCACACTTGAATGCACCATTTGACTTCCTTACACGAGGAAGGGACGCTTGTTAACAGGGTTCCATTGTGAACAGACGTGTTCAATAAAGTTTTTTTTTAAAAGAGCGTGGTTTCGGTTTTCGAACAAATCGGTTTTCGAACAGCCTTCTGGAACGGATTATGGTCGAAAACCGAGGTATAAATGTAGTAACAATATAAGACTTAATTGTTAAAATAAGCTTTTTTCACATTTTCAGGTCGTGGTGTGACACGGGATTTTTTTCAATGAAAGAAATGTGCCTTTGCTCGAAAAAGATTGAAAAACACCGGTCACACGGAAAAACACGTATCAGGAATTGACCTGGGAGTTTTACAAATTAGCCTTTTTTTTTAAAGGTCCATGATGGCTGTGAATTGACCTACAAAAAAATGGCAACCTTTTCTGGTTTGTTAGGCTGTAAGGTTTCCAAAAATGAATACTATATTATGCCAAATCTCCCCAAAATTTGAAACGAAATTACATGAGGAACAATACCAGAGGGCCCTAAGTGTTGACATCCATCCATCCATCCATTTTCTACCACTTATCCGAGGTCGGGTCGCGGGGGCAGCAGCTTTAGCAGGGAAGCCCAGACTTCCCTCTCCCCAGCTACTTCTTCCAGCTCTTCCCGGGGGATCCCGAGGCGTTCCCAGGCCAGCTGGGTGACATAGTCTCTCCAGCGTGTCCTGGGTCGTCCTCGGGGTCTCCTCCCGGTGGGACATGCCCGGAACACCTCACCAGGGTGGCGTTCAGGAGGCATCCTAATCAGATGCCCGAGCCACCTCATCTGGCTCCTCTCGATGTGGAGGAGAAGCGGCTCTACTCTGAGCCCCTCCCGGATGACCGAGCTTCTCACCTTATCTCTAAGGGAGAGCCCGGACACCCTGCGGAGAAAACTCATTTCGGCCGCTTGTATTCGGGATCTCGTTCTTTCGGTCACGACCCATAGCTCGTGACCATAGATGAGGGTTGGAACGTAGATCGACCGGTAAATTGAGAGCTTCGCCCTTTGGCTCAGCTCCTTCCTTTACCACGACAGACCGATACAACGTCTGCATCACAGCAGACGCTGCACCGATCCGCCTGTCGATCTCTCGCTCCCTCCTTCCCTCACTCGTGAACAAGACCCCAAGATACTTAAACTCCTCCACTTGGGGCAAGATCTCCTCCCCGACCCGGAGAGGGCACTCCACCCTTTTCCGACTGAGGACCATGGTTTCAGATTTGGAGGTGCTGATTTTCATCCCAACCGCTTCACACTCGGCTGCGAAACGCTCCAGCGAGAGTTGGAGAGCCCTGCTTGAAGGAGCCAACAGTACCACATCATCATGCAGCAGAGATGCAATACTGAGGCCACCAAAACGGACCCCCTCAATGCCTCGGCTGCGCCTAGAAATTCTGTCCATAAAGGTTATGAACAGAATCGGCGACAAAGGACAGCCTTGGCGGAGTCCAACCCTCACTGGAAACGATTCTGACTTATTGCCGGCAATGCGAACCAAACTCTGACATCGGCAGTAAAGGGGCCGAACAGCCCGTATCAGGGGGCTCGGTACCCCATACTCCCGAAGCGAAGTGTTGACATGTTACAGCCAAAACGGTTAGCAAGGTAAGACTTCTCTTCACAAAAAAATCCCCAACAACAACAACAACAACAAAAACTCCTAGTCTAATTACTATGTGCATAATACTTAAAATGGATGGATACCAGCAAATTGTGGAAGTGTATAATCCTAGAAACATCACATTTTTAAAGTTATTTTCAGGGTGCTGATAATACTGTGTATGAGAATTTGTTATACTAGAGAAATTAGGTTAAGCATTTTTGGATTGTCGGGTCCAAAAAGTAAATGTCATAAAATGTCGATGTGATGCAGTTATTCATGCAGAAAATTCTGTTCAGTATCTCCAACGATCCACAGCATCTCTTCTAACAGAGAATTTTTGGGGCCCGCTGTCGTGATTCCTAATCAAATACAGCTGTGACCATGAAATCAGGGATTTAGCTTAATTAGCCATTTTGAAGGAGAGATTTAATACCAAAACCTTTGACCAAATACCACGGGATATCGAGCTACTCGATGATAGTCTGATAGCCATGTCTCTCATCTCCAGCATTTTCCGTCTTAATAACTGTGGCATTTTGGTCAGGGAGATGAGACCAAGATTCCATTTGAATTGTATGTTCACGTGCCAGACAAAATGCTGCGGTACAGTGCCCTAAATTCCTCTTTTTAGGATTATGAGCAATATTACATGCGGAGAAATAAGAAGGCCATGGATCATATTACACTATGATTATGGTCTTCGTTGCCTCCTGTAAACCTGTACTATATCGGCTGCCGGTTTCTGTGAGGCTTTGACAGATGGGCTCTACGATAGGTCCTGTCATCCAAAATTTAACATGCGCTAGTTAGATACATTCATTTTCTCTACCATTTATCCCATTCAGCATCACAGGAATTTGTGGTGTCTATTCCTCCTGACTTTTCTAGTGTCAGATAGATGACTTCAGGCCCCAACCAATAGTCTACATGTGAAGGTTGGGATTTTCGGAGCATACGCACGGGAGCATTTCCTCTCTTGTAATGAAAGAAATATGAAACGCAGAATTTGATGCCCTGCCCCCGTCACATAGTATTAAGAAAACTCCTGACTTTTTTTTTTTTACCTTGTCTTTGTCCCTGGTCTTGAGATGGGACAGACCAAGTTTAAAGTCAATCGGATTAAACCCCGAGGACAAAGGCGCAAAAGTATGACCCCTGTAAATGTGGAAAAATGGCCGTTGAAAAATTCGTAGCTCACTCCAGTACATCTTAGCAAATGGCTGCAATGGCTTTTTTTAATTTATTTGAATGTCTCGGGGTCCTACACACGCTTCACAATTTTTGTAGTCAACGGTCAAATGTATCGGAACTGTTCTTTGTTTTTCAACTGAAGGAGGAGCAACATAATTTTTTGGGGGGAGCTATGCAATATCAAAATTTTCGCCATGCCGAATGAGCTTGCAAAGTTTGGTGAGTTTTCATGAAAACATTTTAGGACTTGCAAAGTGTGATTCATTGTGCAAAATTTCTACAAAAGCAAAAGGGACCTCGCAGCTTTTACTGCTCGTGCACTAACTAGAGCTGCAAACAGCTATGAAGGGCCCTTGCAGCCAGGGCCCACTTTGCTGTGCTGGCACATTGGGGTACCAGCACATTGAAATTGACATTTTTTGAAAATGGCATAGTAAAGCTAAGATTTTTTTTTTTAATTGCCTGGCCTGATGTGGGTTTTTGTACATTTCAGGCCTTCAAAAACAACTTTGTCTTTTCAATCAGTGTGTCGCAACGGCAGTAGCAATTCACATTTGCTGTGCCATGCCGTTGATTCTTGAACTTCCACTCCCCCTGATTTGGACTGGCTCTGTCAATCATTGGAAGTGTATAAAAAGGGCTGTAGGGCCTCAGTCTATTATTTTATGCTTCTCAAGGGCTCTGTGGAAATCTTCGAGGCCATCTTTGACCGAACTAGTAAGACCTGGCTGAACCCCAAATGACAATTCTTGCCTGTCTAAGGATTTTTCCAGTGACTACGAGTTGGTGAAGGGCTTCCAGAGAAAGAAGTGGAAGTCCAGACGGTGGCAAAATACTTCTCATCACACAAACAGCGGTCAAGGTCACCGAGGGTGTCACTTGAGTCCACACCAGTGACTGCATCTCGTCACGAGTCTCGCCTCCGCTCCTGTCAGACACCTCAGCATGCAAAACACCGCCCGTACATTTCTTACACAGACTCTTCCCATGAAATGTGCAATAGATTCCTTCAAGTTTTCATCGATCAGCTTGCTGCAGCTAGGACTCTTGTTCCACATTTGACCTCTCTCTCCCTGTCCCCTGTTCAGCGGTATTAAATTCCTTTGTAGCAATTTCCTTCATGTTTTTGAAGGATATGCTTCGCCAGATGAAGCCATTAAAAACCAAATGCTTAACCTGGCGAACCACATGACTCTGTTCCTCCTCACTTCTTTTAGGAGTATTCCGTCTTGCCCATTACTGTAACATGTTCTATTTTGGAGTCAGTCAGTGCTCCCTCAAGCGTTTCCAGTTGGTCCAGTCCTGCTGCTCGCCTCCTAACTGTTGCTTGTAGGAGGGAGCATATAATGCTAATTCTGGCCTCCCTCACTGGCTCCCTGTACATTTTGGATTTCAGTTTGAGATGCTATTTTTTTTTTCTCAAATCTTTAAATGGTCTCGCCTTATCTTACCTCTCTGAGCTCCGCCAAGCCGCAACTCAGACGCATCTGCTCGGTGCCTCTGATCAGAGGATGATACGCTACTGGAGGTACTGAGAAACAACCAGAGGCTCAGAGAGGACTGAGCTTTTTCCGTTGCTTGTCCAATCCTTTAGAAAACCTTCCATCAAATGTTAGGCCAGCCTCCTCGCTGTCCATTTCAAGAAGTCATCTGAAAACACATTTTTATTTGATGGCTTTTGACTCAGAATGAGACTGAGCATTGTTGATGTGATTTATAGTGTCTGATGTATTTGATTTGATATACTGTATTGTTTCCACTGTCTGTTATTGTAAGGATGATTTTTACTGCATGTGTAGCACTTTGTATGCAGCAATGGTTATTTGAAAGTGCAGTGTACATTGAGTTGAATTGAGTGAAAAAAATGAATTCCTGCTCTTAACATTCTGTATACAAAACTTAAAGTTTACATGCGAGTCTCTCTTTCTCTCTCTACATACAGTAATCCCTCATTTATCGCGGGGGTTACGTTCCAAAAAGAACCAGTGATAAGGGAAATCCGTGAAGTAGTGAACTTTATTTTTTTACAGTTAGGCCCAATTACAAAAAAACCCAAACGTTTTCAACAAATAACTCTAATAGTTTTTGGAAATACTGTACTGTCGACACGCGGCGCCGCCGACGTGTTCTGATTTAAAGGGTTAAAAGCATTAAAATACTGCACTAAAAAAAATCCATGAAACAGTGAAGCCGTGGAAAGTGAACCGCGTTACAGCGAGGGATCAATGTATGTATATACAGTACAGTATATGCTGGTAACCACATACACTTACACAAAATTCCCCTTCGCGGGTTTTCGCTTATCGCGGTCCTGGTCCCCATTAACTGCGATAAGTGAAGGATCATTGTAATATTAAAATCATGTAACTTGAATACTCTGAATTACTTTTGGATTACTCCATACCAAATATAATTTAAAAAATATTCAAACGAACCAAAATTTGTGTATGATGTATACTTTTACATATTGATCTGTTTTTTTTCTGTCTTACACTTGTTTAACATGCATGGTTTTGTAATGCCGGAGGAAGCACAAGCACCCACAATTCAAATACAAAGCACAAGAACTGTGAGGCACACATGCCACACTCGAAGACACTCTCTTCAGTGTTAAAGTACACAGTGACTGTCATCAGGTAATCAAAATAACAATGACACTCAGAGCTCGCGTGTACCTCATGATGATCTTCTGCGCCACTGTTGTCATTGGATGACGCGTCAGGAGGTGAGTGGTGTCGAGGGAGCACAAGACCGGTTGGGAGTAGCCAACCGACAAAAGTGTCCGACTATCTCAACGTGATCTTCAATTGAGGCTAAATCAGATAGGAACTTGGATTGTTTTTGTGATGGTGATCCTGACTCTAAATGCGGAATGTTTCCCTGGTCTGGATCGGCTAAGACCAACAGAGACTCGTAACTTGAGTGCCCACAAAAAGACTAAAGACTTAAACGCAAATTTCTCCCGTGCCAACTTTTGTAAGTCGAATATTATTCCTTTCAGCCTTTATCAATCCATGTTTAATATTTTTGACCGATTCACACATCCCAAATTTAAACTGTCACCTTATACCTACCAAACATTTTTTCAAAATAAAAAAAACATCCATTATATGCTTTTTATTATTCTCCTCCAATTTCTACATTTTTGACCGATTCAAACCGCTCCAACTTTAGACAGTTCAGGCTTTCCCGACTGTAATTTTCTTCAAAATAAAAGCCCCTTTAATTTCTCTTTTTTTCCCAAAGTGTCTCAACTTTAAACTGTTGATGTTGTCCCAATTCAAAATGTCTACACATTCACCTCCAGTGCCTATATATATTAACCTATACAGGGGTGTAGTGGGCGTGGTACCCGGGGGTACGCCGTCCACCCACTTCTCCCGACGCCACATTCAATTCAGGTTATTAAAATGTTTGTTGATCATTGTTCTAATGAGAGTTATGCTTAATAACGGCCTATGATCGATGTTAGAACATCCCAGAATCGCGTACACCCACTTAAAAAATCCCCACTGCCTATATATATTATATATATATATATATATGTGTTGAATTCAACACATTCCACATTCAATATGTTCAACTTATTCCAGGCGATTGTATATCATTTAATATTATCTCATGTCATTCCAAATCATTGCATATCATTCATGCTTTTTCATTACACCTTTCAGAATTCATGGGTGAAGGGTGAAGGCCTTGACACATCTTATTATTCACCATGAACTTTGATTAATTATTATTATTATATTTTATTCCTCACACAATTTCATCCTGCTACCACATCATCATTTCTCGACTGAGTCTCCCCATTCCAACTTCAACATATACAAAAATTAACGCCCTCTGGGGTGTTATTTTTGTCATTCAAAAAATGCACTTTTCCCAATATGTACACATTTTTACATTGTACTGTACAGTATTTCTAAAATCCTCCCTCTTTGTCTGCACAGCTATGAGCGGGACACATGAATGATCAGGAGTTGTGGGGGTGGTCTCCAAGTGCCCATTACATTATGCAGATGTTCTACCGGCAAGTGTAAACTCTAGTCAGCGATTAGTGCACTTCATTCACGGGGATTGAAAGGAGCCGTCTTGATTGGCCATGATTGAAGTTGGCTGTGACCACTCCCACAGTGACGCAGCCCTCCTATTCGCAGGTCTGGCGGCCTCTGCACTCGTCTGCAAAATTACCAACATCTGGTCTCTCACCGGCCTCAGTGTAGTGTTACGTCACGCACCGCACATGATTTATGCTGGTCATGAAATTAGAGCCCATATTAAATCAAAATGGCCACAACATTTGACTTGAAAAAAAAATGCATCTCAGAGTCCGACATCTTGTCGATGGTGGAGTTTTCACAATACTGACGACTTACTCCACATTATGCCGTCATATCCTTGCGTGATTTCTCATATATTGTAAACCAGAGGTTGTCAAAGATACGACCCGCGGGCAGAAAACGGCCCGCGACGAGCTTTGATCAGGCCTGCAGGATAATTTAAAAGTGAAAAAATGCAAAAAGACACGGAATGAATATTTTTAATAAGGTGCAATTCAACCCTAACACTGTTTTGATCAGAGTAAAAGACAACATTGTTTCGATCAGAGAAGAAGACAACAGCAACCTCAGTCTGTCACTGAGACAGACCCAAAACAGGGACACGTGAATACTTTATTCTTTACACATGTAATAGCACTCTCCTAAATTTGTAAGGTGTAGGCAGGGATTGCATTTAGATTTTATATGCTTGTGTAAATGGTTTAAAAATCCTTTCTTTATAAATCTCGTTTAATCTGAAAAGTGCATTACTATATTTTTCAATACCAATTACTGTACTTGTTAAAGTTGTGTGCCTTTGCGCAATCAGTGGGATCAGTTGCAATACATATATGTGAATGATAAAAGTGAATTGCACATTTGTCTAGGAAAATCTAAGGAGCTTCATGAAATGTTTTGTAAAAGATCTGTTTATTAAATTTCAACATTTTCCTAATGTTCTTGTGCTTCTTTAGACCAAAACAAAGGAAATACATTATTTTGGTTATTTATAGCAGAGTATGGTATAATTTTAATGGTCCAGCCCACTTTACATCTACCGAGGCCGTATGTGGCCCACAATGTGAAATGAGTTTGACACCCCTGTTGTAAACATTAACATCTGTCACAATTTTAATCAATGTATGTGTCTCACTTGACCACATTCAATCAGCTCTGCGGCAAAATCCAGCATTATACTATATGTTGAAACATGTGCCCTGATTGTTTGTGATGCATTGAAGAGTAGCTCGCAAACACGTCACATGATGATATTAAACACAATTAACCTGTTTTCATGGCAGTTAAACGGTGTGTGTTGCATGTGCGTGAGAGCGGTGGGTGTCGTGAGCAGGGACATATTCAGGGTGATATGGATATATGGGCCAATATCGGCCGTCTCTCAGGGCTCTGCAGCTTGGGACCCTATTGCCTGGTTTGCATGTCTTATGGCGCCGCCTCTGTGGGCAAGTTCATCAATCCTTGTCAAAATATGTTCTCATCCCCACAGCAAATATTATGCCCCTACACTTCTGTCTGATGAAAAAACATAGATTGAAATGGTTGAAAAAGACTTTGGGAACATCATGGAAATGATGATGATAGCAAGCGCGACATAATTAAGTCATTTCGGCTCCTGCACAGCCTATTTCCGTTTGCCAATACCATGTTTTCACTGATAAATTGCTTGCTGCACTCCTGCAATGAAGATAATGAGTGATTGGTAGGTCTGACACCATGTCTCCTTGATTTAACCAAATTGAAAAATATGCCATCTCCAGGGGGACGCGGTAGAGGGACTTTAGAAATGATATAAGCCCACCTGATCTTGAGATGGAGAATCATAGGGCTGCTTATTTTCACACCATCAGAGGCTTGTGGTGAATAACAAATTGTTTTTAAAAGGCACCAGATCTGAATAATTGCCACTTGAATCATTTTTGGAGTATGTCCTTGTTTCTCATTATTATACATCCATATATACATATCCACAGACACACGCACACAAACACACACATATTATATACATACACACACTCATTATATAGACATATATACAGAAACACGCATTTATGCTAGGGGTGGAAAAATATGTTTTTGGACCGATACAACGCGTGTCAATATAAGGCCTAACGATTCGACACAACGTGACAGATACCTTTTTTTGAATTTCGATACAATAGTTGGATGTAGGAACAATGTTTTTTCCGTAAATGAACCTATACTAATTAGACATAACTCCAAATATACAATAGGGCTGCTTCATTAAAAATATTTAGGGGTTGCTGTTGGTCCCAAACAAAAATCAACCGAGGCAGTGACATCACTTCAAGACAATAATAGCGGGGCTCACTATGGAAAGTGAACAAAGCCAGTTAGAAATCGATTTGGAGAGCGATGATTCAAATTTATCTGAGGGCATCCATGTGTTAGAAGAGTTGGAGGAAGAAGATGTTGTTGACAAGATGTATGTTGAACATACATCTTGTCAACATACCATGTTGGACCATACGTGTACGAGCCTGATGCTCAGGATGAGGAAAATGTTGTGCCCGAATGGCCGGACGTGGAATTGAGACGAGACCCATCGAGACTGGAAGAATGTTAAGCTATATAGTTAATCAGCCAGGCGTTATTGTTTGCAATTCGATGATGTGCCACGCTGTAAATAGCGCACAATGAGATTATCTATTTGGTCCATGTATTCCCACTAACACTGCGAGCACACGCTATCATGGGTTGGTGTCCGACATTGTTATTGCTAAGACAGTTGCGTCGTCAGCCACTTCACACTTAATTTTGGCAGTATTGTGAGTGGTAAACCATTGCAGACGATTCCATTTTTGCACCCATTTAGTTTGAATGTTTTTGTACAGGATTACACCCATATACACGTATAGTACTTAGTATCGAATGTTTTCATCAACAACAGCCAGAGTTGATTATCACAACTACCTTTTTTTTGCAAATTTGGTTGAGAAAACTGAGGTCTTCTAAATGCTTGAAACAAAGTCTGCTCCTCGAACTCCTATTCTTTTCTTTTGGGCACTCAAACAACTGCACAGCGTTGAGGCATTTTGCCAAATAACTCGATAATAATGGCAAAGAGAAGTTAAAGGACAATTAACAATGCAGTAGAATGGCTCACGTAAATGACGCACTCGCCGGAGATTGCCGAACAAAAGCATTTATCTTTGTTACCGATTTGTTGCTTTACTGTTGTATATGTTAGTTGCTCCATGTACAGCACTTTGTATGCGATGGCTGTTTGAAAGTGCTCTATAAATACAGTTGAGTTGAGATGAGTTTACAGTGATCCCTTGCTATTTCGCGGTTCGTTTATCGCGGCCTCGGTGCATCGCGGATTTTTTCAAACATAATTATTATTATTATTTTTTTTTAAAGTCCGCACACATGGAGCAAAATATACAGTACATGTGGGGTGAGGGAGGGCTTAGAACATGTAAAGCCATGTTGATTGGCTGTGCATCTTCTTTCTGTTTTATCACTGGGTTACTCTTTAATCTCAGTGCCTAAGTGTTGTTTACAATGCTGCGGTTAGCGAGAGAGTGTGGGTGGGTGTGTGAGATTTATAAGAACAAAAGCAGGTCTAGTCTATCCTTAACTGTCTTAACAACCTTAATTGACTAATCATAAACACTGCTGCAGCTGCAGGATTGCTGGCCTGTGCGTGTGTGTCTGTGTGTTTTTATATATATGTTAATTGGTCGCTACTTCGTGGATTTTCGTTTATCGCGGGTGGTTTTGGTCCCCATTATCCGCGATAAACGAGGGATTACTGTATTGTCTTTCACAGTCGGATAATGGGCATTTTGGCTTCAACATTAATTTTATCCCGAACACGTCATATTAAATGGCCTCACTTCACCTTACCTCTCTGAGTTCCTCTGCCCCTAAACACCTGCCTGGTGCCTCTGGTCTACGGACCAGACACTATTCGAGGTACCAAAAACTAAGCGGGGGCTCAGAGGGGATCGAGCCTTTTCTGGTGTCGGTGCTACTCTTTGGAATGACCTCCCACTGAACGCTTGACAAGCCCCCTCGGTGCCCATCTTTAAAACTCATTGCTATTCTTTGGCTTTTGACTCAGCATGAGACTTTTTAGTTTCACTGTTTTTGTGCTATGTTCTGTTTTTGTTATCAATTTATTGTTTGTTGTATTTTTGCTCCATGTACAGCACTTTGTGTACAGCGATGGTTGATTTAAAGGGCGCTTAATACAGTTGAGTTGAGTGTAAAGTTGAATCCTTGGAATTGGTCCAAAAATGTTGAAATTAGAGATGAAAAATGAAAACAATCTGAAAACATGTATATTTTTTGTGGGAATTTTAACGGGGAAAACTTTGAATCTTTGGTAGGCGGGAATTTTGGGCAAGGGAAGTGATAAGCCGAACAAAGTTGGTCTGGTTTGAATTGGTCAAAATTAGAGGAGAAGAATGAAATCAATCATTAACAAAATTTTTGTATGTATTTTAATGCTGAAATGTTTAATTTTTGGGAGGTGGCAGTTTTTGACATTTTGAAAATCGCTCCCAAGATTAACTCAATGTGCTGAATTTAAATTTCGAAGAGGAACTATTTGAATCTATTATGTTGAATGTGCTAATAACAATTGATGGAGACTGTTTGGTGACACAATTTTGAAATGTGTGAAAATTTGGAATATTTGAAATTAGAAAAATAGTTGCCCTGAATGGCATGAAATCTTGGGACTGTGTTGAAATTGGAATCAGGTGAATCTGTGGCTAAATATAGAAATAGAGTTGAATAAAGTAGAATGTATAATTTGTGATTTTGTGGTGACAGAAAATTTTGTGAAATTACTGTGACAATGTTATGTTGCCAATGTGAACTGAATGAGCTCTCATTTGGAGTGAAAAATGCGAAATGGTGAAAAATTTGGAAACGAGGAAAAACAGCATCTCGACTGACATGTATTTTCGGAATATTTTGAAATTGGAACGAAGTGAATCGGATGAAAATTATGGAAGGAGATAAAGGACAAAAAAGTGGTCATCAAAAAAAATCTAATAATGATAAAGAATAGGAATAACGTGTGTGAAAGCCTCAGCCTTCACACAAAAATGCTACACACAGCTAAACAGGAAATGGTGCCATCCCATCCATTCGCCGGGAAGAGTAAATTGAGATATCGAGATGTCTATTAACTCTGAGGATATGCGATCCAGAAAATGGATACAAAAATGAACGCGCACATTTCTTGTTTTCACAATACAGTCCTGAGTTTGATGATGACCTTTAGGATTTGCACAGTAAATGTTCTCAAAATCACATTTCAGTCTTGCTGATCCTTATTTTTTCCCACATTACTTTCTCTCAGAAACCTTTGGTTTTTTTAAATGCCTCATTTAAATTGATATTTACATCTGTGCAAAACATTTGTGAATTTTATACAGCAGCGGTCGGACTACTGGATGCATTTGTCATTTGATCCATTGTTGAAGGTCATTTCAAAATAAAGTAGGAAAAGGTAAGGAGTCAAAGTGTGTTGTAGAATTTGTTTAATAGAATAACTGAAAATATATCGCAGTAATCATTCTTGTGACATAAAATGGCCAATATTGTGATTTTTTTCTTCTTCCCCGAGCACTAGTTCTAACTAAAAGATGAACAGCAGACTCAGTGGGAAAATAACCACATTCTACTCAGCTACGGCGCCTCGGAGAAAGTGTGCTGTGTGTTTAGTCCGAGGGGCGGAACGGGGATGGCTTAGAGAGCAAAAAACGGGCAGCAATGCAAAGAGATGGGTGAATGGTGAAGAATTAGCATTTGAACACGGCTAAAAGATCCAAGATTGATTTTGTTATAAGCAGACCCCTTAATCGACCTTGACAAGTATAAAGTTTTTCATTGCATGTTAGCTATGCTTGCCTGACTACTGTTCTCATACGTGTTCAAATTAACGCAGAGTGTTCTTGATTAAACAGATTTGGCTGTAATTTGTTTTTTTTAATCAACTACATTACATTATTAGATGTTGGAGGGAACAGTAAGCTGTATTAGTTTGATCGAAGAGGTCAAAATTCTACACCGTCCTTAAAACGTTGGGAATATAAGTGGTCTGAGCCATGAACATTTGCTCATCCAGTCATCATCATTGACATTACAGTGGTACCTCTACGTAGGAACGTCTCTTCATATGAAATTTTCAAGTTACGAAGCGTCTCAACAGGAAAATATTGCCTCTTGTTACGAAAGGTAAAAAAAAGTCTGGGCTGCTACTAGGAGCTCCGAGTTTCCTGAACGCAACATACTTAGAGCTGCTCTGCCATTGGCTATTACCTAGCATCTTCCTGGCATCCCATTGGCTAAGAGGGACCTCACCGTATGTGCAGATAGATAGATTTGTGTCGATGCAGCGACCTCGTCATTCGCCCCTTGGGCCATGAGGCGTTGCGATAGTTCTACCTAAATGTGAATCACCCAGAAAAAATGTTCACCAGTTAGGCGATCGCTCACGATGCTGATGTTTGCCTTGGACATTTTCGAAGGATTGCTAAAAGCCGACAAAAGCAAACATCCTTGGATCAGTTCTTTACAAAACGCCAGCCAAAAACCACTTCTGAGAGAGAACATGGATGAAAGAAGGCAAAAAACCATGAGGACGCAGTTAAAATTAAATGACCATCATTTTTATTCTTTACTCCATTCTTTGTTTTTTTACATTATGCACAGCTCTTATTTATTGTGCAATAATCTAATTGTAACATGTATTTGTCACATATTTTGATGCATTTTTATGCTTTAGGAAAGATTTCTGTCTGAATTGGGGGGGGGGGGCGCCTTGGAACGGATTAGGGCATTTACATGGAAAACGCGTCTCTATTGACCACATTTTCAATCTAAGAAATTTCTTCCAGAACTAATTAATTTCGTAAGTAGAGGTACCACTGTATGTTAAAAAAATGGAAATTCAGACAAATTGTTCGGGAGGTGCAGTTCTCCAGGTTGGCAGGTCTGCCTTGACCATTTCTCATTTTGGCTTTTTTTAATCTACCTTTTTCACCTCAAATTTAAATTGTTGTCCTGATTTATGAATGTCAGTGTGTTTATTTGATGGTCTAAAAAATGGGCAGCATATCTATCTATGTATCTATCTCAGATCGCAAAAACAATTAAAAAACCCAAGTCGAACATTGTCTCTCATCAAATAAGGACAAAAGAATTGTTCCTGGTATATTTCCAGTCTGTTCCTCCTGATCATAAGTGCAATCTGATGACTCCCATAAACCTACAACCCTATCGAATGACACTTTCTGTTTTCGTCAGACAGGTTGACAAAGAATTCTCACCCTAATAAAATCTTTTTTTTTTTTGTTTTTTTGTTGCTCTAACTCAACTGTGGAAGAGAAGACAAAACAGCATAGTGTTCCTCCACAGCTGGATGATGGACGAAAAGGACATCTAAATCAAACAGAATCCCATCAAAACAAAATGAATCAAATTAAGAGGTATTACAGTCACAGTGCAAAAAAAAAGATGAGAAATTCAAGCTTCATACAAAAAAAAAAAACAGCACCAAACGAAAAAGAAAACAAAATAAAAGCCAAGAACGTGCATGCATTTAACTGAGGTACTGAGGTGAAAATGGACACATTGATCAAGCAGAAAATGACAATGACAATAAGACAGACTGCAATAATACGCACGATCTGTGAAGAGAAATTAAGAAAAAAATGGCCGATATTCTTATTTCCCATGATTAACTTGAACCTCATGCTGTCAAAGCTGCTTTAAGGATTTGTAGAGGAAGTAGTGGAAGTGAACACTTTCATGTCGGAATACATTTGTCTTTTTATCATACAACCTATTGAAAACGTATGTCAAAGTTCTGCAGCATATTGTACAGAACATTGAAAACTGAATGATTTTGTTGAAAGCCATTATAGCAGTGGTCCCCAACATGTTCACCGCCCCAGACCGCTTCATAGGAGTTCATATTCTTTGAGGCAGGCGGTGGATTTGCAATGCTAGAACAACAAACGTTTTTGACCAAGATGGAATGACTTTTTTTTTTTTTTTGCTTTGCTTTGCAATGCGTTTTTCCACCAAGTATGAGACTCTAAAGGCACTTACAGGTCCATTTGCTGACCAAGCAATTTTGAAGGAGTCATTGACCAATTGGAGAGTTGCCCGCCGTAAATTTGTGCTCTGTGTGTGGGAATCACCCATCGTGACAAATCCATATTTCAAGGATTTTTTTTTTTCTTCATGGGCATAGGCTTTCATGATGAATCCTCACTGGATCTTTCCCCCAGTGCAAAGAACGTTTTCCGAATACGTCTGGTGGGTTCCCCCCGCCCCCAACTCATCAGTACAATTCCGATTTTCTCAAATACGACCTTGGCCTCTTTCGCGTGTGGATGTAAATCAGACATGGATGCAATGTGTCAGCAGTATGAACGCCGATCCACACAGATCCACTTTATATACGTCATCGAAGCCCAGTATCCAGTATGCACTCCGCTCGGGTAGATATCATAAGTGAATCTCCAAAATTGTTTTGAGAAACAGTTGTTGTCTATACAATTGACTTTAATTTAATCCCACGTAAAACATGAAGCATAAAGTGGACATTTGTGGTGACAGTAATAATTCAGCCACGCTGACATTTCATTTATTAACAGTGGCAATGATGAGACATCTTAAAATGGATGTAACCATAAAATGAGGAGCTCGAGGAGCGTTGCCTCCTATCGACAAAATATTTCTACCTCCTCCCGCCTTGCTACTCTGGCGATGTGAGATGATAAAATGAGCCCTGACACGTGGACCATATTTACTTCTGTAAACAATGCGCCACGTAACGTCTTTTTTGGGGGTGATAAATATTTGTCAGCCTTAATAATAAGTAAATCGGAAGTCCTTCTTTTTTTCTCTTTTATCTGTGCGACCTGCCATAGCGACCCACGGCCCGGGTGTTTGGGGACCACCGCATCAGAACACAAGAATGAATAGTTGATCTATTAGTACAGAAATGTATTCATCGGTGAACCTAAAGTAATGCCAAAACATTTAATCTCACTGTCATATACAAAAGAGGTAAAACACTCACAGAGGAAATCAAATTCATACAGTTTTAGATACTAACATGCAACCCAATGGCGGTTTACAACTAATTTAAGTTACAGTAAAGTGGGAATGTTTACATTCCTATTTTGAAGAATATACGAGTGAGCCTCAGCCTCTGCGTTCCAAAAACATAATTTGAGACTTTTATACATACTTTCTATCTCGATATACTTTTGGTGTCAACGTGACCGCACAGTTCTCATAATACAGAACCTAAATGACTAAGTGTGAGAATGATTACAAAATTAAATTTTAAGACAATCCTCCGACAGCAACACAAGTGTGTATGCGTTTTCTCTCCAGTGGAATCCGGTTGCTACGTCTGCTGCTTGCATTTCTTGAACAGTTTCAAACTTACTGGCATTAGTGCACAGGCTGAGGAGCTAAGCATTCTTTTTTTGTATTCCTCCTAGCTACGTCCATTGATTTACACTTTTATGGAACTATGTACAAAGTGACAACAAAACAGGTATTAGCCTCATCTTAATTACTGAGGGGAAGGGAAAAGAAGTGATAGATATTGCAACCTGACCATTTGAACACTTTGCTTAATGTTAATAAAGCACTCGTAAATACAGTACACAAAAGCGAAGACAGAAAAACAAAGATTGTGTTTGCGCAAAAAGAACGAAAAAGGTCAGATGTGAAATCTGTTGCCCCAAAAAAAAAAAAGTCTGCTTCTTCTGGTGCATCTCCACACAGTGTTCCCTGGCTGCCTCAGATGTTCATCACTTCGTATAACATACGGGGCATACGTAGCATGTTGGTTGTGTTGGATAGCAAATACTGCTTTTTTTTCTCCAGGAGCGTCAACACCAAGGTGCTTCATGCTGAGAGGAGCTCAGTTGTTTTGGACCTGAGGTTGATTGGCTTTGAGGCTGCGCAGAGCTCGTCGGGCTGCTGCTGACTTGGCAATACGGTAGCTGCGTCCAACTCCTTTGAACTTGCCCTTTCCGACGACTTCTACGGTCACCCGGACCTTTCCGTCATAAGTTCTCTCCGCGGGGCTGCACACACCAAAGGACAGTTTTTCACACTCGGCACACCATAAAAATGACATACAGGCGTGTTTTTCAAATCAAAACGTTAGAATTTGACACAAACGTTTCTTCATTTTCTGTATTTTAAAAGTACCACAGAAAGTAGCAAATAGGCAGTCAAAAATAGATTGCACAGCAGCATTTTATACTGATGCAATTAACGATAGATCAACTCACAATACCAACATTTCCGGACTTTAAGTCGGCATTTTTAATCACACATTTTCAACTCTGTGGCTTATTTAATGAAGCGGCCTACATAAAGATTTTTTGAACGGCCGCCAGGGAGCGCTCAAGCCGAAAAGGCAAGAGTGAGACAAGTCGATTTATACGTGTCGAGGAAGACGCTATCATCTGTCACACTGAAAACAACCGGCCATGAGAGGGGGCATTTCACCTGCCAAAAAAAAAAAAACTTCCGAAAGACATTGTCATGAAAGTTGATACTAAAGTGTGGATGGTAGAAAGCCTAATGAATGAATGGTTGACTGAGCGTTACGGCAAGCGAGGATTTTTTCATAGAAAAAAAGCATGGCTCTGTGGATAGTGACTTTTTTTCTTTAAACCAGCCCTGTTATTGCCGTTTTACTGCTGCATTACAGGCACTATTTAGAAAGAAAAGTTAAGGTATGTTATTAAAAGAGCGCACCTGATTATAAGCCGCACCCATTTTTAAAGGAAGAAACATTTTGTATACACATAAGCCTCACCTGTCTATAAGCCGCAGGTGCCCATATCGTAACATGAATAATTTACAAAGAAAGACGATACACAGCAAGAGGTTTCAACGTTTAATAACTCAACCTTAACTTTTCTTTCAAAATAGTGCCTTATAACGCGGCAGCATGGCGGCAGTAAAACAGCACTCTGGCTGGTTAAAAAAAACAAAAAATGGTATTGTTCCGTGTCGAATAATGCTTTGTTTTAAAATCCTCGCTTGCCATAACACTGGGTCAACAATGCCTTCATTAGGCTTTCTACCATCAACGCTTTCCTGTCAACTTTCATGACACATCTTTCGGGAGGTTTTCTTTTGGCATATGTAACCAGTGAACAATCCTATGACTGGTGTAGTGATTGCTGCCTGGTTTAATAAATGGAGCACTGTCACTTTAAAAGGAGCATTGGATAATCTTGTGGGAAATCTTGTGAGACTTGGACCACGAAGTGAAGTGAGACGAAGGCTGAGTTGTGCTTATTCAGACCTGATGGATCTGCAATTGACATTGTAACCCGGCCATTTAGAGTAAAATATTGTCGCTTGGGAGTTTGAACGATGTCGCACGGTGGGTCCTGTGAACAGCCGTGAAGCAGGGGAGATGAGTTTTCCGCGTGTTTCAGGCACATAAAACATGATGAAAAGTGCTCACAAGGCACTCCCGTTGTCTATTTTTATATACTTTCCTATTTGTTAGTCCCATTTGACATATCTCAGACTTTTATTTTATTAATGCTGTACATTTTCGATGTTCAGTCGGGAATAAAGCCTTCATAAAAATTATTTTGTCTTCGGTCAAGTTTGTCACAGATCCAGCCACACAGCTTTCTGATTGCAGTCCAGTTCAAAACACAGGTGACGTGCGCCTTCTCATGGCCGGTTGTTTTCTCTGTGACACATAACGTCTCACTGTTACATTTTCTGCTCGAGCGCTCCCTGGCGGACGTTGTAAACATCTTTAAACAGGGCACACCATTAAATAAGGCGCATGATGAAAGCATTTGACAAAAGCAGCGGCTTATAGTCCAGAAATTACGGGAAGTAAATAAACATGTTCATGAGGAGATAGGGCGGGGTGGGGAGAGGAGGTTTCCAATATTAATCAAGAGTCATGAATGCACCTCCCAAATTAGAAAAGATTTGGATGAAAGATTTTCACAACCCGAACTATAAAATTGAATTTTTGCCCTGATGGTGGGGCGACTGGAAAGGTCATTGCATCCCCAAAACCAATAAGGTTGAATCCTCTTGTGGCTAGTCGTGTTGTCAGAAAATGTCAGATTTGTACCAAAGTTTTTATGATAATTTAAAAGGTTCACCTGATGGTGGCGCTAGAAGGCAGGTCAACTTGCTGATAAGTTTTACGAGAAAGGGGTTATTTACTTATTCAATACCTGACACAAAAACTGGCTCAACAAATTAATGTACATCATTTTCTGGAGCCAAATTTCCCTGGGGTCAAATTGACCCAAAGGGTAAAGTGGGTTAGTAATATTTGAGCACAGTAGGAGGTGTAGAGAAATTTGAGTTAATTTGCCAAATTGTCCGCAATATCGGACCTTTCTTGTTGACTTGCTGTTAGGCAAAGTCTTATTTTGAAGGAATATGGAAAGAGATAAACGCTGATCGAACGGCGAATTGATAGTGCATTTTGAGAAGATTCAGAAGAGGTTAAACAGAGTCGCAGACGACAAAATTAATAGTTTGAAGATACTCAGCCTGATTGAAAGTTGCAACAAGGTGAATATTTGTGATTAACTGTCAATAGATTTATGTTACATTTATTTTTTTATGTTACATTATTATTTTATTACAATATATGCTGAATTAATCGCACTTTACATGTATGTAGACAAGTGCGACTCATGGTGTCATGTTTGTTTTATTTTCAAACTCTTACAACGTAAAATGTTTTTGTACAGCACCAAAAGGAATTAAGAGGAAACTTTTGACCATCAGTAAAGCTTCATTATTTCAACCCACGCTACAGGAGGGTTAAATGACTTTAGATGAAACACCAAAAGTTTGAAGACATTTGGACACATTTAACAAGAAGTTAAAATCTAACCCCCCATAAAAGGTCAAAAACGGTGCCCCATTCCAAAGTAAAATCAAAATAGCGGACTTCCTGTTAGGTTCAATGGATAGCTCGAAATTTTTTTTATGTTGTTTTAAATAATGAAACATGCCTTTTAATTCTTTTGACTTATTCTTGCCACATTGGTATCAATGTATAGACAATAGCTTTAAAGACATGTTTCCTTACCTGAACTTGGCAGTTTCTGGTTCCATTTCAAGCAACTCCCTTACAGGAGAACGGGGCACATTTGCAGAAAATTTCTCTGCAGGGTGAAATAATTGTCATGAATACATGTTCCATTTACAGTCTGAGAAATGAATTTTAAATCACTACATTCCAGTTGTTCAGTTTTTGGCATTGCAACCTCAGTTCTCAAACTTAAATCACATCTTGCCCTCAAAGCACCAAATGTGAGGCCGAGTTTAGAGTTTAAAAGCTGTCAGCTCATTTGCGATTTGGCATGGCCTTTATATGCGTGTATAGAGTACTTTGACAGGAAATTATGTGTCCAGAAGCGAATCAGCACCATGTTTCCCCTTTTTTATGTTCTTTTGATTGATACAATTCACCGTAATTTCAGGACTACAAAACACACCTAAATTTTGTGAATGAGCAACACCATTGGTGAACTGAGGTTACACTGTACATATTTGCTACATAGATTCTTATCAGTCAATTTCCCTTTTTTTCCACAACAATATCTAAAATGTTCAAATTAATAACTCTTCCTCACCGATCAGTGGCCTCATCATTGGATAATACACTTGCCACACCGTCTCCAATGACATCCCGCTGTCCATGTAAATGGCACCGGCGAGAGACTCAAAGATATCGCCCATAGCCTTGGGGACTTCAATGTCCTCCTCTTTCTCCTCATCTTCTTCAGAGCGTCGTAACTGTGATGGGTTTGGGGGAACAAAATAACAACAATGTGACCGAAGAAAAGAGCGATAAAAAAGCCCAAACATTAATTTGTCAATGCTATTCTATAACCATGATGGCAACAAAGGTCTCTTCAGGATGCCACAATGATTGAAAAGCTTCCGCGTTCATTTGGGGGCATTCAAAATCCCATAGCTGCTGCAATATTTTGGAAACGATTCTGACACTCCATAACAGCACTTACCTCAGAGTCCATGCCTTGCATCTCATTCTTTTCCAGTTGGAACTGCACAAAGTCATCAATAACGTGGAAAAGTTCAGGTGAGATAGCTTTGAAGTACTTATGGTAGTCATACTTCACAGCCAGAGAGGCAAAGATAGTGTTATTGACAAGTGCTGAGCGCAGATCAGTCAATACACCAGGCGAGTGCTGCCGTGGGTCTTCATAAAGGTGCTTTGTAATGAGGTAGTCAAGAATTGCATCGCCGAGGAACTCCAACCGTTGGTAACAATCTAAAGAGCAAAAAACAGCCATGTAAGTGTGAAGTCAACACAGACGCGGTCAGTCCACATGAAGTCACGCACCTTGGACAGTGACACCTTTTCAATTTACCCAATGTTTTTTCTATGAATGCCTTTTGATGTTAAATGAAATAATCCGAATTTTGAGACTCCTCGCTAAAAGAGTTTTTGAATTACAGGCCGTCAAAGTTTGAGTGCTATGTCCATATTTGGGATCCAGGAATTGGGACACCAGCTTTTGGACCACATTCGGAGGCCCTCATTCTTTGTTTTAAGGTGGTTACAGACCTGTAAACTGTTAGATCTACGCATTACCGTCCTGTCTGTCAGAATCTGCACTGAAAAATACAACAAACATACTACTGTATATTAAAGATACAGTGGTACCTCTACTTACGAACATCTCTTCATACAAGATTGCCTCTTATTTTGAGAGAAATTTCAGGTTACGAAAGGTAAAAATACAGTACGGGCTGCTACTCGCAGCTCAGAGTTTCCTGAACGAAACATACTTATAGTTGCTCTGCCATTGACTATTTCCTAGCATCGTCCTAGCATCCCATTGGCTAAGAGGGACCTCTAGACTTCTTATGTCGATGTGTGTAGATAGATATGTGTCTATGCAGCTTCCTTGTTGTTCGCCCCTCGCGCCATGAGGTGTTCCGATAGTTTTACGTAAATGTGAATCACTCAGAAAAAGTGTTCACCAGTCGGGCGATCGCTCAGAATGCTGATGTTTGCTTTGGACATTTTCGAAGGGTTGTTAAAAGCCGACAAAAGCAAACGTCCTTGGATCAGTTCTTTACAAAACGCCAGACAAAAAAACACTTCTGAGAGATAGCATGAAGAGGGCAATACACGATGAGGACGCAGTTATAAGTTAAATGACCATATATATATATATATATATATATATATATATATATATATATATATATACATTATGCACAACTCTCATTTAATGTACAATAATCAAATTGTAACATGTATTTGTTACATATTTTTATGCGCCATAAAACATGTCTGAATTTTTTTTGGGGGGGGGGGGGGCTTGGAACGGATTAGGGCATTTACATGGAAAAGGTGTCTGTCTCTACTTCCAAAATTTTCGAGTTAAGAAATTTCTTCCAGAACCAATTAATCTCTGACGTAGAGGTTCCACTGTATTACCCCTTGAAAAGTGGGTATTTATTTTATTATTTTATTTTTTTAAATGACACAATGCAAATGCCTTCCATATATTGGAAATGTTTACTCCTGGTGGGGTATCACGTGATTGATCATCATATTTGGGAACTTACGGTGTATTTAGAGAATTTCAAGGCACTGAGGCTTGTGGTGGGGGCGACAGGAGGGCTCCAAATGTGGCTACTGGAAAAAAATTACCATTTCGGACACTCTACTAGTTGGCCATGTGGGCACATGATGATAGGAATGAGCTTTTCACCCCGTAACAGTCACCACTTAAGTTGTGCACTTTATTTAAACACACACTATTTAGTCTTACCACTTCTATGAGGAGTGTTCCATTTTGGGAAATAGTGCGCCGTCACGTTACCATGGAAATCTAACTTGCGCTTCAGACGCGGCACTGCTTAGTTTATTTTGTTTTATTTTTTTAGAGCACATCATCTATAAAATCAGGAGTAGACTAGCGAGATGTTAAAGCCGAGCTCCAGTTAAACTGAACTAAAATTGTCTGCTTGTTGAATGTGATCCACAAGGTGAAGTAATCACATTTGGTGATTCAATGCATTGTCTTTTTATTCAGTGGAATGCTTTCTTTTAAGAAATCATTAAATCTGAGTGATTATTCGGATCATTTAAACCCTGCATCATGTGAACAGATTAGCTACCTGATTTACGTCACAAACCGACCGGTTGGGGACTGTCTAAGCGCTCGGAATTCTGCACATAGACGGAATTATCAGTGAGTTACGGTAAGCTAACCTGGAGCACATGGTGCTAAAACGCTATTCTTTAGTCCGTGGAGAACACACGAACGAGAGGCACTGTCTCGACTGAATGCGGGCGCTCTCCAAATTGGGACTCTTGGGTTACCGCCCTGGAGACCGCTCAACCAATAAGTGAAGCCGGGGCCAAAGAGTCAAACTTTTCCAACAAGTGAAGCCGAAGGTGGGGCCAAAGAGTCAAACTTTTTCAAACAGCCCTCATTACACTTCCTGCCTGCCACAGGGATGCAAAACAGTGTGCAGATTAAGGTCAGCTGCTTGTGAATTGAGGAACACGCACTGATTTGTTTGCTGAAAGCTGGTTGATGACATTATCATCTGTTTAATACTGATTGTTTGCTCACGGTCATCCCTGGAACAAGGGCTGGTTGCTGGGTGTCCCAAAACGTATGATGTGTGAACCAAAACTGACTACATAAATTTTAAGTCTGTGGTAAAAAGTGCGCACAATTAATGCTATGCTTGGAGTTATTGGTTTAATCTGGGGGTCGGCAACCCGTGGCTCCAGAGCTGCATGCAGCTCTTTAGCACCACCCTAGTGGCTCCCTGGAGCTTTTTCAAAAATGTTTGAAAATAGAAAAAGATGGAGGGAAATATTTTTTCATATGGTTTTTCATAGGACAAACATGACACAAACATTCTTAACGTTTTCCAATGCATAAAAATATGTGGAATAAATATTAAATTTCAAAATTTCTGTCAACGAGGATTTGCGTCACAGCCTGCGACACACATTTCTATCAGAAGGACGGGATGCCAGGCAGGTGGCTGTTGTAAAAAAAAACAAAAAAAAACGGTGTTTCATGTACAATTCACCGAGGGTACTGGCAAAGAATGGGGATTTGGAGGGCCGATAGAAGCATTTTAAAACGGTACACGTGGGCTACAACAGTGAACACGCTGCAAAAGTGCATCCCATGCCTCGATCATCTTGGGGGCCCTTTTGGCTGTTGCTCATCATGACATGCGTGTGAATTGGCGCGTGTGCGGTCAGGTGTCGCTTGCGGGAGGTTGGTTGATCGAAAAGTAGATCTTCGGTCAAAAAAAGTCAGGCACCCCTGCACTACAGGATGCACTGCAGGGGAAAAAACAAATTGAATCAAGAAGGCCTATTGTGTATTTGTAGCCAATTTAGTCATTTTGATATTAGGGTAATATAGCTAATATAGATAGATACAGCATGTGTCGCCTTCATTATAAGGCTTTTATTTTTTTGAGGCTCCAGACATATTTTTTTTTTTTTTTTTTTTTGGTCCAATATGGCTCTTTCAACATTTTAGGTTGCCGACAGCTGGTTTAATCTGTCGATCAATCCAAACCTCCTGACCATTGCTTAGTTTGGCTATACTATACCATCTTAAGACTTAGAACAACAATAGAGAAAAAGAGTCCCAACAGTCCACCATTTTTAATTTTCGTTCACGTTTGGTCCCCTTTATAGAAGTCACATTCAGGAAAAAAAATGCTCGTAGAGTTGTTGTTGTTACCATGTCGATGCACAGTTCGCCAAGAAAAATTACACTGAATTATATGTTCTAAACATTTGTCAAAACATATGAAAGGTTTCATGTTTCTAGGAGAAAAGACGACACCAAAGAAAAACTGTAATGTGATCGGAAATCACATTGTCCAAGACTTTCAAGTTTTACACCGGTAGACCATAAGCAAGAACTAGGTCTAAAGTATGTCCTTGTTCATGTGTTGAGCTGGTCATATATCACACAAAGTGAAAAGAGTCAATAAGTCTGAAAAAGTCCTTTGTCCAGTGGTTTTTAACACACATGAATATTACAATCCCCCATGAGGAGGATATGATCACACTTGAGCCTGTTTTCTCGGTCGGGCAGTGACTCTACTGTGCTCAAAACACACTTTTCTGCTAATAAATTTTCTCTTAGGTTCTTGTAATTGTGGTGAATAGACCTACCAGGGAGGCTCCCTAGTGCGATTTCCCCCTGTAGACTTTAGAACACACTCTCTGGACCTAGTCTTAAAAAGAGGTGCCACGAGACGCCGGTCTGTCATTCCAGAGGCACTGCCACTGAGGGCTGCCACAAACAATGATTTTGCTAGTCGACTAATCACTAACAGTAGTTACGCTGAGCGCATGAATTAGATCATATGTAAATCGCAGAATACCGCACCAGCAAGCAGGTACCAACAAGCAACGCCTCGCTACGGCAACAGCTTTGGGTGAAATGAAAAAGCTTTGCATTGAAATCATATCCAACATTTTTAGCACGAGCACCCATAGTCTCAAGAAAAACAGATTACTGACTATTAAAAATGTGACCTCTAGTAAAGGCCAAAAATAGGGGCAAATTTGAACTAAAATTAAAGACTTGTTCTTCCTGTTAATTTAGCATCAGGCTGCAAGAAGTTTTTTTTAGGTCATTAGGTCTTACATATGCCTTCAGCTTTTCGTAAATCTTGATACAGTGAAACTCCTCTACAACGAAATCATGTTTGCAGCAAGAATTTTTTCACAACAGGGGGTTTTTCACTGTAGCAAATTTGATCTCAGATGTAAGCACACACACACACACACACACACACACACAAACGTATGTGTACTTATTTTTATTCCAATAGTGCATACGTATGAGCACACACTTATTTGACACTTCATATTGTCAGTGCAGAAAGAAAAAAAAGGGAAAGAAATTGCAAAATTTACAATCAGCATTCACTTTCACTTACATCAATTTCTTGGCTCATGTCTTTTATTTTGCTTCCTCTGTCTTTCATTTTGATCACTTTTACCCTCTCTTCCAGCATCAGAGCTCTTCTTGTATTAGCTGCTTGACATCCAAAGGTCCGTTTTGTAGCCATATTAGCGATGCAATGTTCTTGCTGCGTCTGAATCTAACAATAACAAATACTTCCTGAACCCGGTGGCTTTTCTTTCCACCATCTCCCTGTCTCTAACTCGACCTCCCCTCGATCGCCACCCAAGACAGCGTTGCTCAGCTGATGTCATGCAATGAACTTTTAAGCCAGCCACGGGACGCTTCGTAGTCCTCGTTGGCCATAGTTAGCGCGATGGAACTCGCCTTCTGCTCTAATTAGCGCTCCAGTTAGTGTCAGGTTTTTAACATGATAACAAGTAAAGCATTCCAGGAAACATTCGTTTATTTGTCCGTCGAGCCACAAGCAATTCACTCTGAGCAGCTAATCGGATGCTCGGTAAGCCAATGGCAGAGCAGCTATGAGTATGTTGCGTTCAGGAAACTCGCAGCTGTGACCGAAATAAACATCGTTCATCGTTGCTGTTGCCGTTTCGAACGAAGCAGTAGAGGTTGGTGTTGGATTAGACTTCGTTGTAGTGAATGTCTTCGCGAGGCAGGAGCAGAGAAAATGATTTCGTATAACGCAACAGGGTTTTTTTTCGTCGTATGGGGGGCAGAAGAATGGGAATGGTGTTAATGCATGAAGATGTTTTCACATTGGGGGGTATTTTCGCCCATGTAGGTTTCGTTCTAGAGGAGTTTCACTGTACATACTATTGAGGCGGTTTGTTAAAACTTTCTAGGGTGTGCAACTGAGCCATTTTGTAAAAACCGCAAACTAATCAACTAGAGCTGCAAGCAGCTAGCTATAATGGGCCCTAAAGGTAAGTCGCTGTTCAGGCCCTCATAATAATATTTTCTACAAACACAATAAGGACCTCACAGCGCTCGCTGCTTGGGCCCTAAAAAAGATATTTGGCAGCAGTCTCACCTGTGATTGTGTTGTAATGATAGGAAGCATGGGTGAAAGCTTGCAGTAGGTAAGCCTTGTTGCGAAATGTGTAGTTGATCTTCTTTTCAAAATTTTTGAAGCCAGAGATAAGGTGGTTGAGAGTTCGCTCAGCATCTGGATGTTCCAACATGCAGCGCGGTGGGATTTTCAACCAGCCATAGCACAAGTCACTTGATGAGGACATAGGGCTGAGCTGAAGTTGTTCTGTCAAGCTCCCTTTCTCAAGTGGTAAGACCTGTTTCGAGAAATGAAAAGAAAAACATTTATTAAATAAAGATACACACATTGCTATGACATTCAGAAAGGCAATGATATTTTCATAGTCTGAGGTCGGTTAGTTAATTTGCTAATTAGGTTAACAGTTTAGAGTTTTAGGAGTAATGTTTCTGAAGGCGTCATTGTTAATTGTACACTTTGCTGGAGAATCTTGAAAGTTCAATATTTTGAGCTAGACACACAACAACGGATCTGCGTACTTATGTATGCCAGTTCAAATATTTCTATCCAGAGCAGGGGTGTAATACTCATTTTAGTCACGGGCCAATTTGGAGTTCCGTCTTCCGTCGGAGGGCCGTTATGACAGGGAAAACACTAAATTATTACTTTTAAACAACAAATTAATAGATTACGAGTTTTGAAATCAGTCAAAGTGATTAAAAGAGTTTGTGCAATTATTGTTCTACTGAGGGTAAACGGGGTAACAAAATTAGCGCAAAGTCTCAAACTTATTTATTACACAGGACAATTTGACATTTCGGTACAGATTTTTGCAAGGTGACATGATTTGCTTTCACGGGCCTCACAAAATGACCTGACGGGCGGGATCTGGCCCCCGGGCCTTGAGTTTGACACGGAGTAATCTAGAACATTGTTGTTTGTTGTTGTTTTTAATACGTTTATGCTTTTACTCCCCAAAAATGCATTTCTTTTTTTTTTTTTTTCAACACATATTTTACAAGGGTCTGCTAATAAATAAAAGCTTTGAAAAAAAAGTCAGGTCAATTCCAAGTTGTTTCGTGTGCAAACCATCTGTATTTTTCACGATGACATGAAAAAAAATAAAACTAATGTTTTCAAGTCCGCAGAGAAAAGCTCAGATGATCGGATTTGACAGGTAACACCCCCATTGTAGTGTTGTTCCACCAAGATTATGTATCTGGCAAGAGTAAATTACAGGTAGGCACACGTGAATATGACCTTTGGTGCACAGGCTCACAGAATCAGTTTATTGAACTGAGCTCACAGGTGGACCATCAGAGGGGTATCTTTAGCAACTCATTCATGAGCTCCACTTCCAGCCTTGGGGTTGAATCTGCGATTTGACAAGTCGAATTTACATACATGAAGTCGGCTGTAGCGGGCTGAATATTCACTGCATTTAACTACTGCAGTAGGAAATTGACGTCAATATTTGGAAAATATGTTTTCAAGTGGGCGGCCCGGTAGCCCAGTGGTTAGCACGTCGGCTTCACAGTGCAGAGGTACCGGGTTCGATCCCAGCTCCGGCCTCCCTGTGTGGAGTTTGCATGTTCTCCCCGGGCTTGCGTGGGTTTTCTCCGGGTGCTCCGGTTTCCTCCCACATTCCAAAAACATGCATGGCAGGCTCATTGGGCACTCTAAATTGTCCCTAGGTGTGAGTGTGAGCGTGGATGGTTGTTCGTCTCTGTGTGCCCTGCGATTGGCTGGCAACCAATTCAGGGTGTCCCCCGCCTACTGCCCGAAGACGGCTGGGATAGGCTCCAGCACCCCCCGCGACCCTAGTGAGGATGAAGCGGTTCGGAAAATGGATGGATGTTTTCAAGTATTTAAAGATCAGTCATCTGTCCTGATTATGATGTTATTCACATATTTCTGTCACTTGTTCATCCTGTGGGCCATACGGAGAACAAAAAAAAATATTAAGTACCCAACAATAACCCAAGAGAACCGCACGAATCGCCAACTCTTATTATTGCTCCAATGTTTGACTCATCGCATTGTGTGAATAAGAAAGTGATTTTGTGTGATAGCAATACGTCCACATCTCAAAACTCATTTTTATTCTTTGGCTATTTGACTCAGCATGAGATTTTGTTTTGTTTTCGAGTTTCGTGCGTTTTACATTGATTGTTAAAACCGTCTGTTGTTGCCTGAATATTGTTTGCTCCATGTACAGCACTTTGTGTGTGCGGTGTTGGTTTTAAAGTGCGCTATGATTGGAGTTGAGTTGAGTTAACCTGAGCTGAGTTGTGTTTACCTTTGTTCCTTGTGCGGTTATTATATTATATTATATATTATATTCTAAGTGCGTGCTTTATCTAGTATTTGTCAACTAATTTTCCTTGCCGTTTTTTGCAAGCGCTTTTTGTTGTCGCGTTATTTTATTTCCTGGTTCTCGTTATTTACCAGCGTTTTCTGTTTTCTATTAGACAGAGTTTTTTTGTTTATAATAAATATTATTTTTGTGACAGAGTCTTTGTCAGTGTCTGCTATTTCGGGGATCCACTTATCCTCGTTTTTCTGTTACGTACGAAGCGGTTCCTTCCCCGCTTTGTGCGTAACGTGACAGATTCGCCAGAAGACAAAGTTTAAAGATCTAGCCCGGTTGAAAGTGGCAACAAGGTACATATTTTAGTTCATCTGCATGTAGATTTATGTTTATGATTACCGTAAATTCCGGATTACAAGACGCTACTTTTCCCCCACACTTTCAACACTGCGGCGTGTAATATGAAGCGGCTTTTTTAATGGTTTTTTTCTATCGCGGGAAAAACATGGACCAATAAAATGAATGAGTAGTTCACTGAGGTCCAATGAGATTGTATGACTAATCACAACTTCCGCTCTTCTCGCCGTAGCAGGGGAAAAATGTGTTACCTGGCAACAGTCAACAATCAGACTGATGGTTAAAGATATCGCTACCGAGATGAACATTGAATGTTTTCAAGGTGGGCCGTCGTGGTGTTATAGATTCATGAAACGGAAAAGCCTGTCAATTACATTGTAAGAGCTTTGTACAGCACCCAAGGGAATAAAATAGTTCTACCACCTATAAAATGTTATTATTTCAACCGACGCTATGTGTAGCGTAAAGCATGATAAACATTTCGAGGCTACTCTGATATATTTTCAGTTGGATTTTTTCAACGGGCTCGGTGCAGTACATTAAAATGTAAAATAAGACATTTGTCGCCACGAGGTGGTTCAATGTTGTATAACAAATACAGTGATCCCTCGCTATTTCACGGTTCGTTTATCACGGCTTCGGTGCATCGCGGATTTTTTCGAACATATTCATTTAAAAAAAAACAACAAAAAAAAATAAATATATATATATATATATATATATATATATATATATATATATATAATTATATATATATATATATTTTAAAGTCCGCAAAAAGTCCGCGAGAAGCTCGCAGTTGTTTTGCAGCTTCTCGTGGACCGTTTGCAGACTTAAAAAAATAAATAAATATATATATATTTTTTTTACCTGTATATGTTAATTGGTCGCTACTTCGCGGATTTTCGTTTATCGCGGGTGGGTTTGGTCCCCATTAACCGCGATAAACGAGGGATTACTGTATAGTCATATAAGTGTCTTCAGGCCCTGACTACTTACTGTATATACATGTGAAGTTTGGGATTTTTTTTGTAACACGTGAAGGGGAGTTAATAAGCGTTTCCTTCTTTATGGCAAAATATTCAATGTAAATTTTGATGCCCTGCCCCCATCTTATAGTATTTTGAAAACTGAAATCTTTTTCCCTGTTGGTGTCCCAGGTCTTAAGATAGTACAGCTGAATCTTGAAGACATTAGGGTGAATCCGATAGGTCCTAGAGTCTAGGACAAAAGTGCAAAAGTGTGACTCTCCTCAAATGTGTCAGATATGATCATCGGAGTAAAGTTACAGCACCTTGCATTGTGGTGAATAATCAAATTTTGCAGCATTGTAATGGCCACACCTAAACACACAATATCTTTTATGATTTAGAGCAGGGATGCCCAACCTTTTTTGACTAAAGATCTACTTTTTGATCAACCAACCTCGCACGATCGCCCCGTTACCACGCATGTGCGCATACACACACACGCCATGATGAGCAACAGTCATAACGGCCCTGAACGAAACAGAAAAATAGACTGCCTACCTTAGTGGGAGACCTCGCGCGGATGCATGAGACGCACTTTTGCAGCCCGTTAACTATCGTACCTCACATGTACCGTATTAAAATGCTTCTCTCGGCCCTCCAGATTCCCACCCTTTGCAAGTGCCACCGGTGAATTGTACACGAAACAAATTTTGAATGATAATAATGACAATAAAAGGTATATCGCAACAGCTCTGATTGCAAGCTGCAATTGCAGACTGCTGACCGCTAACAACTTCCAGTGATGCAGATCACAAGCCACTGTAGGTTAAAGGTGACCTGCTTTATTTTTTTTCAGTTTTTCAAATACTTGTGAAAGTCAGACTGATAGGATGATTAGGGTGTAGTGCACACACACACCCTTAGGAACGGGACATACACCTAAGCATTTTTCAGTAGTTCCAAACTTTTGAAGGGTTACATATATATAGAAGGAGGTGCTTATGTGTAAGTGACACATACATTTGGAATTCTAAATCACTGGTGTCAAACTGAAGGCCCGAGGGCCAGATCTGGTCCACCACATCATATCCTGTGGCTCGTGAAAGAAAATCACCGTCAACTTCCATGATGCTTGCTAAAATATGTACCAAAATGTCAAATTGTTAGATGTAATCAAAAATAGTGTTATGATTTTGCAATAATTTTCTTATGCTATAACAGAAGTTTTTGAACAAATGGTTGAACAAACTACTATTCCTGACTTTTGATTTTAAAAGTAGCTATACATAAATTCCCTACTTTATATGTAATATTACAAAGGGGTGATTAAACATGTACAGTACAGTGTACAGTTTCACAGTCATAATGGCCCTTTGAGGGAAACTGTAACAACATTGTGGCCCAAAATGACAAAAATGAGTTTGACATCCCTGACAACTTCTAAGTAGTTAGGCAAGACATATCGAGTCATCTCACCTTCAAGCCCAATGAGCACAGGAACATCTGGGCAGCTCTCTCTCCACAGCTGGTCAGATAGCAACCAAGCAGAGCCTCAACACAGTCAGCGATGCTCTTATCTGCTATGCACTGCTCTGTGTGCAAGTCGTAAGAGATGGACTGCTTTCCAAGCTCGGTGCCGTAGTTCTCCTCCGATGGATTCCAAAAACCCACCACAAAGTCATCCTCTTCACCTGCCTTGCTGGGGTCCAGGTAGCACATGGCATCCCATGAGCTGTAGTCAAAGTCCTCGGCCGAAGACATTGCGGATATGGGCTCCGAGTGGTGCCGGGCCGAAGCATTGGGGATTTTCTTTGGGGCCTTCCATTCATATGGGGTCTCAATGGCTGCTGATGGGCCTGAGGCAGTGAGCTGAGAGGGTGGGTAGCTGCTCAGAGAGATCTTTTTACCAAATGCACCAGATCCTAACAGCATATTGTCGATGAATTTGATGTGCTCCTTGTAGTACTCCAGGTCATCCTCCATGTTGACCTCATCTTTTGGTTCATCTTTTGAAAGCAGGTCTCCCTCATCATTGATCTGGTTCACCTCTTCAGCACAGTCATCAGCAGAGCGCCCATTAGACAGAAGCTCTTCTTTGGCCTAAAATGAAGTAAGGCAGACATAAGTGACTATACAAATAACAATATTTATGTGGGCAATATCGTTCTTTGAGAAAAAAAAGAAAAGAAAAATATCAAGCCGTATATGACTCCATCCATCAATTTTATGATCCGCTTTATCCTCACAAGGGCCGGGGGGGGGGGGGGGGGGGCTGGCATCTGAACCAGTTGCCAGCCAATCGCAGGGCACACAGCACAGAGACTGTTACAACCATCCGCACTCACACTCACACCTAGGGACAATTTAGAGCAGTGGTTCTTAACTGGGTTCGATCGAACCCCAGGGTTTCGATGAATCGGTCTCAGAGGTTCAACACAGCCTGGTCAGACGAATATGTACCACATGGATTCACATGCATCACGCAACGTGATGGGACTCAGCAACCTATCTGCATGATTTGTCATGCCAAGTTGAACTCTAGTCTCGCACCAGCAAAACTGAAGGAACACTTCTTGAATCAAATTTTTATTTTTCACTAAGGGTTCGGTGAATCTGCATATGAACTGGTTGGGTTCGGTGCCTCGCACAAGGTTAAGAACCACTGATTTAGAGTGTTCCATTAACCTGCCATGCATGTTTTTGGAATGTGGGAGGAGTACCCGGAGAAAACCCACGCAGGCATGGGGAGAACATGCAAATTCCACACAGCGAACTCGCACCTCTGCACTGTGAGGTCGATGCGTTAAACACTCAAAATTATTGAGTACCATAAATATTTGGGCATCGGCATTTCTCATCTTTTTGGCTTAAAACACCAACATAATAGATTTGAAATTCAGCGAACAAGAGGTGATGTGCCATAATCGCAGAGTTTCAGCTTTAATTTGATGGTAATTACATACCGACAAACCAGGTGTAGGAATGGCAACAGTTTGTAAATACGCCTTCTTTTAAGGGGCCAAAAACAAAGGGACACTTGGCTCAGTTGTTCCATGGCCAGGTGTGTTCATCCCCCATTATCTATTACAACGAGCACATAAAAGGCGTAGAGTTTGTTTCAAGGGCACTATTTGCATTTGGAATCTGTTAGTCAACTCTCAATATGAGAGCCTTACAAATCTTTGTATCACTCACTCATTCATTTTTTAAAACAAAACAGGAAACCCCTCCCCAGAAAAAACTGATTTTTCATCCATCCATCTTCTAATCGCTTATTCGAACGAGGGAGGCTCATTTTCCAATTTCCGATATTGTGCTTAATTTAAATGGAGCATGGGGGGGGGGGGGGCAACTTGAATATTTCATGTAGTTTGGGTATTGTTATCGGCCGCAAGTTGTGTAACCGGGAAGTAAAGTTGAACCGAAAGAGAACTTTCAGCTGTCTCACGGGAACTTCACTCATTTCTTTTGAGACGTGGGCATGAGCAGTTTAAAACAAGGGTGCCCACACTTTTTCAGCATGCGAGCTATTTATAAGATGATACAGTTCATGCTGATCTTTCTTTTTTTTTAATGTGTTTATTTAGTTATAATAAGGGCATCTAATATTTTATAAATCTTCTAAAAATCTGCAATAACACAAAGGTAAATTGTGGCATCTTCTCTCCCGTCCTACTGGGGCAGTTCCTCAGGCAGGTAGGGTCCTCTTGATTCGAACCACCTGGCTCATTTCATATGTGTATGCTCCTGACAAGTCATCCCTTGCTCTCTGCTTTGAGGTAAGACTTCTTTTTGTTTGTTTTCCGATTTTGTTTGTCTCATTCACACACTATCGGACATTCATCCGTGCACTTTGCACATGCTTCAGATGCACATGCACATAAATGTCTTTGCCTTTTCTTAATGCAATATTACAATTGCGCAAGGAAAAATGAAAAAACAAAAAAGGTTTGAGGTCTCCGTTGTTGTATTCTACGCTTCATAATGCACCACACATTTTCAGTGGGAGACAGGTCTGGACTGCAGGCAGGCCAGTCGAGTACCCACACTATTGTACTGCGAAGCCACGCTGTTGTAACATGCAGAATGTGGTTTGGAATAGTCTTGCTGAGATAAGCAGGGGCGTTCACGGGAAAAAACAAAACAAAACCATTGCTTGGATGGCAGCATATGATTCCCCAAAACCTGAATGTAGTTTTCAGCATTAATGGTGCTTTCACAGATGTGTAAGTTACTCATGCCATCGGCACCAATACAGCCCCATAACATCACAGTCCGGAAGGTTCTTTCCCTCATTGGCCTGGAGGACACAACTTCCAAAATCTTCCGAAACCAATTTGAAATCTGGACTTATCAGACCATTTTTCCACTTGGCATCAGTCCATCTTAGATGAGCTCGTGTTGTTGATAAATGGCTTTTGCTTTGCATTGTAGAATTTTAAGTTGCATGTACGGATGTAGTGCCGAACTGGAGTTACTGAAATTAATTTTCTGAAGTGTTCCTGAGCCCATGTGGTGATACCTTTCTACAATACATCTTCATTTATACGCCGCTTTCGCAACAGCTGCAGCTGTAACAAAGCACGATACAAGCAAACACCTCAAATACATGGAATGGCTGTGACCTTCAATCCCTCAGGCGGCAAAAACTGACATCAATGTTGGTTTTCGGCCTTGCTACTTACGTTCAGTGATTTCTTCAGATTTTCTGAACCTTTTGAGGATATTTTGGAATGATATTATGTCGTGCTCAAACTATGTGTGAAATAAGGGTCTAAGGCACAATCGTTTGGTGAATGAGCATATGAAAATGATGATGTTCAGTAGCTCCAACAAGGTTAAGAACCACGACTCTACAATAACTAAAAATCCAACTCCAGCATTTATCAAAACACAATTATCAGCATTAAGTACAGTGGTGTTGCATCAAGCACTAGTATCAATATTGAAGCAACATTTTTAGCCAGGAAAAATGACTCACCACCATCATTTTAAAGTACCGGTAGTTGTCGAAAAACAAATAAAACTATGCAGCGAAATGGATCGGGGGCACGCTGCTTAGCATGTCAGTGTCACATGAATTTAGAGAGGCAGACCGATGTAGCGATAATAGATGAAAATTATTCAATTAATTAACAGCGGCTGAATTTTACCGCCTGCAGTGCAGTGTTTTTTTCTTTTTAATTTAAAAGGCTTAAACGGACCAAAATCAGTCATTAGGCAGTAGGCTGCTAAATTTAAAGACGCTGACTTTTTGGAGTTTAGAGGTTAATAACTTTTATTTAAGCCAGTGTTTTTCAAACTTTTTTGAGCCAAGGCACACTGAAAAAATCTCGCGGCACACCACTACCTGAAAATGTAAACAAACCCCCGCCCCCGCTGATTTTTTACAATTAACGTGTTATATTGTCCCCCCGCTGATTTTTTACAATTAACGTGTTATATTGTTACTATAACCATTTTTAACATTGAAGAATGACGCTATAACCGCTTGAATTGGAATCAAATGAGCACAAAGAAAAAAATATTTTATAATCTTTCATATTTATTGTTTCACTGTCGTCCTGCATTCATGCGGCACAAATTCGCTTGTCTCTCGTGGTCGAAACACAAGGCAATTGGCTAGCTGTTGCTGCTCCCTAGCGGTATGGGAAGGTACTACATGATTACTCAATAGGCGATAGACCGCACAGGCATACAAATTGGATATTTTACCGCGGCACACCTGACAATGTCTCGCGGCACACCAGGGTGCTAGAACTGCACACATCGAAACAATCCGACCCCTTTAACATATGGGCTGCTTTTAATGTCATCCGTGTTTTTCCAAACGAAAAACACGGATTTAAACACACATAATGCAGTTTTATAAGGTGAATGTTTATTCTCTACAGCTTCCCTTTCGGACAGCAACTTATGTCCCCTTTTTATGCACAACAGTGCCATTTTGATGATGATGACGACACGTTTCTTGAGGGTCACCAAGATGTTCAACCAAGCAATATTTATTACACAGACATGCCTGCTGTCTCTTGGGCTCTTGAAGACATTAAACTCTTCGTGAAGAAATAAAACATTTTAAGTGTTGTCTGGACTTGATTTCCCTACACGTCAAACAGGCAAGGCACTTTAGAGGGGGATGTCACCTTAACGGCAATATCGCGACATTATAGTTGTCATGCTATCGTCATGACATTAAAAGCAGCCCATATGTTAAAGGGGTCGGATTGTTTCGATTTGTGCAGTTCTAGCACCCTCTGGTGGTTAGTTTATTAGTGTGGTTTAATTTCAATTTGGCATGTTAAGGCCACCTACCTACATTTAAGACCCACGCTCATCGCCAAACAAAGGGGAATTCCTCCACAAATTGATTCGATTCACAATGTATGTGTGCATTAGCAAGTAAGTACCTCAATTATAGTGGTAGGCTATCATTGATTGTAGGGTGTTTGTGGACATTGAAGTGAATGTTTACCTGTACTATTTGAAATATAGACGAGCCATTTACATGAGATTTCTCACGTTTATTTTACTTGTATTTATTTTTTGTGTCCTACCCTAACCCTAAAATGCTGTTTTTAGTATCCAGCCGTGCATTTTCTGATCTGCTTCTGCTCACAAGGGTCACGGGGTGTGCTAGAGCCCATCCCAGCTGTCTTCGGGCAGTAGGCGGGGGACACCTTGAACCGGTGACCAGCCAATCGCAGGGCACACACAGACGGACAACCATTCAGACTGACAATCACACCTCGGGATAAATTGTGTTCAATTAACCCAACCTCCATGGTTTTTGGTATGTGGGAGGAAATCTGAGTACCCGGAGAGAACCCACGCAGGCATGGGGAGAACATACAAACTCCACGCAGGAAGGCCAGAGCCAGAATCAAACCCTGCACCTTCTATGCTGTGAGGCCGGCGCTAACCAGTCGACCACCAGGCTGCCCTGTTGTTAGCATCTTCCAATGTAAATTATGTCAAATAAATGAGATGCAGGTGGTGAAGCACTTATTGTCCCGCACGGCGATAGCGGTGCTTGGGATCAGCTGTTAAAAAAATATATTACTGTGTTGCCCATGGAAAGGAGACACAGGAACGGTGTCAAAAAAGACTTTGCAATTTGCTTCCAAATAACAGGAAGTACGACAAACAAAACCCGATCCCAAAGACACTTCTAAACTATTGAGTTCTAGGGAGAATTATGTCAACAAGAACAGCTTGGTTTAATGATTTGGACACTCTGACCTGTACTGCCCAAAACGTTTTGACAATTACATTGAATAGCCCTTATTTTACTATACGCAACAGCGCTCCTCTTCGCCGGGGCGGGACACTGCTCGCTCGGACTTGAGGTATGACTGTATCTATCTAGCCAATGGGATGCCAGGAAGATGCTCGGGAATAGCTAATGGCAGAGCAGCTATAAGTATGTTGCGTTCAGGAAACTCTGAGCTGCGACTAGCAGCCCATTACTGTATTTTTACCTTTCATATCTTGAAATTTCTTTCGTAATTAAAGGCAATATTTTCATGTTGAGGCATTTCGTAACTTGAAAATTTCGTAATAAGAGACGTTCATAAGTAGATGTACCACTGTATAGTTTTTTGTTTTGTGGCCAAGAAGTATCTGGCAACTAAAAATGGCCACGTTCACCCATTTAAAAAGATAAGCGAGGTTTGTCATTTTCATCGTAGGTACATTTCAGGAAAATATATCATGCATTTGACACAGTCACCCAGCAAGCAACTTTTATTTTTTCGAATAAAGCTGAGCAATGTAGAATTGTTTTTGCTCGTCATGCATCATGCATTTTGAAGATGATGACAACGACAGAGATGGCTCTCCTTTCAGATTCAAGACAAGCTTCTCCTTTTAAACTTGCTGCTCAAGGAGTGAGGAGGAATGAGCAGAGGACGAATCAATGTCAGTGGGCAGTAGTCAAATTTGTGGTGAAAGGGTTGTACCGTATTTTCCGCACAAAAAAGGTGCACCATCAATGAATGGGATATTTTTAATTTTTTTTTCATGTATTGCACACACTGGACTATAAGGCGCAATATACAATGAATCCACGAGACGGAGGCACAGTCCTTCATTTGACTCGAGAGGCATTCATGATGCCTCCAAAAAACGTAAATTAACGATTACTTCAATGAAACTACGAAAATTGAAAATACAGTAATGCATCAAAACAGAAAATCACAAAAAAAATTCTATAGCCCTCCGACAGAGTCCATTTTGGTATTTCCTTGAGCGTAGCTGCAACAGAACGATCACATATCAGTATATTGTAGATGACTGGACTGTCTCAGAAGCGTTTGTTATTTATTCCTTAGTTGTGTACTGTATTCACAAACGAGGAAATCACAAAATAAATTCTGTAGGGGGGCTATACAATTTATTTTGTGATTTCCTCACTTGATTTTCTATTTTGATGCATTATTTTCCATTGTCATAGTTTCAATGAAGGAATTGTTAATTTACGTATTTCCGTGGTGGTAATGAACGCCTCTCGAGTCGAAGGAAGAAGAGAAGGCACAGAGACGGACAGACGTAACTGTATTTGTTGAGACTGTGAAAAACATCCATAAAGTGTGTTTTTTAAAAAAAACAACACCACAGCTCTCCTTTTTTCGGAGCTGCAACAAAAACTTGTTAAATGAAGCAACGACATGGTTCACTGAACCAACAGCAAGTTATAACATTGTAAGCATGTCTCCAGGAAGGAGCCATCTTGGGGTCGACATATTACCGTAATGACCATAAACAAGGCGCACTGGATTTTAAGGCGCACCATGAGCTTTTAAGAAAATGGAAGACTTTTCGGTGCCTTATAGAGCAGAAAATACGGTAATCGTTTTTCGACCGTGGAACAATCCAGTTTTCTGTAACTTATAAAGAAGATGTTTATTAAAGTCAGTCTATGAAGGCTACAGCTGTAAGCAGATGCAAGTCAGTATTTAGTATGTCGTTTTGTACCTGAATGAATGAAATTAACGCATTCAACATTTTGGGCGAATAAGAACTCAACATGTATTTCTGGTTGATCTTATTTCCCACCTTTCAAGTCAAACCGATTTGTATTATTTCATGCCCTCACCCAATAAGACTTGATAAAGAATTGGAACCACAAACACGATCAACAATGGAATCACAATCGCTTATCAATTCCCACCGTTACTCAATAAGAGCACGGAACAAACAACTTTTCTCTTGGAATGGCGAGACACTCATTGACTCTCTGTCATTCTAAGCATCTCTCTCTTTCACAGTGGATTCATTCAGTCAATTACCAAAAGAAAAGAAAAAAAGAAAGTCTTGGTGGACAAGAACCAGCATGTAATCCACTGACCTCATCTGAATCCAATTTGTCGGTAACTGTCTTGTCCTGATTGACCACATAGCCAGGAGGAAGCCAGTTTACAGGGGGATCAAAGATGGACACCACCATCCTGCTGGGAAGTCCTTTCTTCTTCCCTAAGCGGTAGAGGTTACAGTTGCTCACCTAAAAATTGTGCAGGCAGGAAAGGACAGAGAAAGAACAATGAGACCACGGAACTGGAGTGCATCATTTATTTATTCAATTTATCAACTGCTGTGGAACCTGTTTTTTTTTTTTTTAATGCTCTAGCTTTCTGATGATTTTCAACAATATATATTTTTGGGGTCTTAATTTTGCTTCAGTTTTTGGACAGCTGCTCAATTTTCCTTCAAAAAAATATGCGACTCGGCTATTCAATACCCATAATCGCTGCACGTTATTCCAACTCATTTCTTCAGTTGTATATGAAGCATAGTGTGAGTGGGTTTTTGTCTGTGTGGGCCCTGCGATTGGCTGGCGAGCAGTTCAGGGTGTACCCCGCGAACTGCTTGAAGTCTGCTCGGATAGGCTCCAGTATGCCCGCGACCCTCCCGAGGAGAAAGCGGTTCGGTTAATGGATGAGATATGAAGTATTCAACAGGTAACACATCCTCTCAAATATCAGACCTTCAAAATAAAAGCAGAATCTAACAACACATTTCATCACACTTTCTTGGGGCACGTGGTGGTTCATTTGAATGTCACACTCAAGAAACAAGCACACATAATTTGCATTGAACTCCTAAATAAGCGTCCCCAAGGACGAATCAAATGTGGTCCAACTGTTGTGATACTGGGATGCCTTTATTTCGTAGGCCTGACTTTTGACAGGATGGTCTCTCTTCAATAAAGGTAAAAGTGATGTTAACTACTCAACGTTCATGTTCTGATTTCAGTCACAGCCATCTCGTTACCTCTGCGTCCCGCATCCTAGACGCACAATTTTCCCGCGGGACGCACAGTTCCAAATAATGTGCGTTTTTGGGACGCAAGGAAATTTCTCAGTCCAAAAAAAACTATGGCAGGCTTGAGGATTTCACGTAACGATCGTTACCGGTAGCGTGTTGTTTCCGTGGCGTCATTTTGACGGTACCGAAAAGTCGTTTAACTATAAAAGTCACCGCACACGAGATGACTGTACGCGATCAAGTCTCTCCTGTGTGATCAACACGATTTCACTGTGTCTGTATGGGTGTTTGTAGTGTGGTGTGTGAGTGTGTTTCTTCTAATTTACTTTCGTAAAACAGTTTCAGTGAATTTTCCGAAATCATCAGGCCTGCTACTGAATTATTTAAATGTTTGCAACATTTGTTTATAATTGTATGTATATGTTGTTTGTGTTATCATATGCAATTGAATAAGTAGACCATTCCAGAATTCGAAACTTGGGACTCGCTAAATGCATAATGGGACTCATATTGATCAGCGAGTCCCTGGGACTCGCTGGGGGTAAATTATAAAACTATCACTGCAGTCATTTTAAAAAAATTAACAATGTTCTTGTAAGTCAGGTTTTCATGACTCATGTGAATGTATTTTTAGTTAATATTTTTGGCTGTCTGGAATGGATTGGATGTAGAGTACTTTGGGAAATCCTAAAGTAAATGTTGCTTTGGATTTTGTACGATTCAGTACATGTGCAACTGACATACAGACTACAGGAATTTTGGAATACTGTACTGTATTTGCTGAAAACAATCATTTTAACATCAAAGAGAAACCTTAAAGCAAATTTTGCAATTATGCATAAAGAATGTCAACATTGAGAGTGAATATGCAAAGACAAATTAACATTCAAATAACAAAATAACACAATAAAAAACTCCATGCAAAATGAAAAGCCAAAGAATAAAAATGTGTTTTATGAAGAGTTTCAAAGATGGACAGAGATGGCTTGCCTAATATTTAACTTAAGTTCATTCCAAAGGGAAGAATCGGCATCGGACAAAAGCTCGATCCCCTCTGAGCTTCCGTTTAGTCCTTGGCTAGGATGCCAAGTAATGAAGTAAAAACACGTAGTTACCTTAGTTAAGTAGACGTTAGGGGCATCTATACTTTAGTGGAGTCGTTATCACACAATTATGAAAAAAATGCATTGATTCATCTCAATTGTGGTTATGGGACTCACCTTCTTGCTTCGCATGTAGCTGAGCCTGCCCTCATGGGCATCAGGGTAGGTGCAAAACAGATATGTGGTGATGGCATGTTTGAGGAACGAATCACCCAGCATTTCCAGCCGTTCAAGGTTGAAACCATCACTGGCATTAGAAAGGGTCAAGGCTTGCAGTATAAGGCCTGGGTTGGGCCCCAGCCTTTTTATCGCGTCTCCTGAAACTTCGCTGGGATGCAGGACAGCAGCAAAATGATGTGAAGGTGCTTTGTGAGCATTGGGAACCTCTTCGGCCTGGCTGTGGGTTGAGGTAGCATTATTTCTGTGGCCGGAGTTCCTTCCTTGTGTGCATTCATCACTATGGTGTGGCGGACATGTGCTGGGAGTCTTCAAGCTGTGAGAGGGCTGCACAGGAATTGAGGTAGGGCTTTGCATTGTTTTAGGGCTAAGCAGTTCAAGAAAGCTACCCTGGGAGCATTGGCAATTATGTTGGTGACTGTGCTCTCCTTCTGGGGGACTACTGCCACCATTGTAAGGAATTAGAGTGGAGCCATTTGCAAACTTCTTGCCACAACTGACGATGGCTTGGAAATGGTGAGGACAACTATCATCCGTTAAAGAAATTGAATAAGGTGTCTGGTTCTCGCAATGAATGTCATTATCCTCAGTTAATGAGATGAATATTTTGCTGTCAATTGATTTCTTCCATCCAAAGTCCAAGTTTGGATACCTGGAAGAAAGAAAGACAATATTCTGTTTGACTTGAATAAATCATATTTCTTAGTTCGGTTTTGTTTACCTTCACATTAGTTTAAGGGCGAATATTACAGTAAGTCACAAAAATGATTTGAAACATGCCTTGGTGTGGTGAAAAAAGCAGTGAAACATACAGAATTACATGACTGCAGTCACTGTAGAGACACATGACAAGCCGCACTGGTTCCAGGCTGCAGTACAGTGATCCTTTGCTATATCGCGTTTCATTTATTGCAGCTACAGTACAGTACATCGCGTTTTCCTCCCCCCCCCTCCCACACTACTGTATTCAGAAAAAAATGCCAAACGGCTCAGAGGTTTTGAACATCCCTGTGCTGTATCGGCAACGGGTACTCATTCAAGCACATGATTGTGTCCCCAATGACAGCACGAGTGGATTTATCCCGTGAGCTGAAGGGAGGGACTGAGATAACAAGATGTCATTTCATTGTACAGTATAAATCGATCAAGAAGGCGGTGGCATAGGTGGTATGTGTGTCTGTGGGCTTCTTTACACACACACACACACACACACACACACACACACACACACACGCACGCACGCACGCACACACACCGCCAAGCTAGCTTGTTTCATGGCATCAACAATAATAGGCTGTGTGGGGTTGATCCTCTCCTCCCTGTTGACAAATACATTTTCCTTGAAGATGCCTTGTGTATTGACGAACCGAGCTGGGAAAGCAGACTGTCATTGGAGTATTTGTAAAACGGAGCACAGTCAAACCTCGGTTTTCGTCCATAATCAGTTCCAGAAGGCTGTTCGAAAACCGAATTGTTCGAAAACCGAAACCACGCTCTTTAAAAAAAAAAAAAAAGTTTATTGAACACGTGCGCTCACAATGGAAAGCTACACTTCCTCGTCTACCCGAGGAAGCGTCATTTCCTCGTGTAAGGAGGGCGAGAGGAGTCAAGTGGTACACTCAAGTGCGCTTAGTTTGTTCGAGAACCGAAATTTGTTCGTGATCCAAGGCATAGAGAACTCGAAATTGTTGGTCGAAAACTGAATTGGTCGAGAACAGAGACGTTCGAAAACCGAGGTTTGACTGTAATCACGAAAGAGAATGCGCATTGTATGCACACCAACAATTACTGATGTGTACTGCAGACGTGCCGCGCTGCACAACACGTCGGACACGGGATGCAATGCGGCAGTTGTTGTCCGTGCGATGGTAAGAGAATAAAGACGCCTTCAAGGCAATTATTTGTTGTTCTTTCTTGTGGAAGATTGTTTGAGATTGATACCTGAAATCAGGAGGAAGGATTTGTGATCCAACTCCAGCTTCACTGGCTGTCTGGGATCTGAGTTCCTCTGCTGTCAAGAGGCAGTGGAGACGGTAGAGGATACTGGGCAAACACACTGCTTTCCTCCAAAGAGATGCTGGGATGGGGTGGATGGCACAAAGCTCTGGAACCAGGATCTAACAAATACAACACTTGTTACATGAGCTGATCAAAAACAAATGTGTGTATAGTGTGTTGCATAGATAATAAGCAACACTTAGAATCCAAGAGTTATGACTGCGTGAAAACATATATAGAAAAACAAACGTAATGGGACTTTCTCACATTTTCCCCACCTTGCATATTGCACAATAAGTGAAAAGAAGAGGTGGAAAGTTTTTTTTTTTGTTTTTTTTTTTAATGGTCCTTCATAAGTTTGCATGTGCCTGCGAGGGTTTTCTCCAGGTGCTCGAGTTTCCTCCCACTTGCAAAAACCTTTCAGCTGCACACGACAGCTGTGGCTTTTTTTTTTTTTTTTTTTTTTAAGAGACGCTCCAATATTACCGTATTTTCCACAATGTAAGGCGCTTCGGAGTGTAAGGTGCACCGTCAATGAATGGCCTATTTTAAACCTGTTTTCATATATAGTGCGCACCGCATTATTAGGCGCACAGAATACAAGCAACAATAATGGCTGTGGTTGCGTTATGCATCCACTTGGAATACAATACAAACAGCTTTATTTAAATAGAGCTTTCACAACCGCTGCAGCTGTAACAAGGCGCTTGACAGAGCATTTAAAATACTAACTACAAGAAATCAGAATATTGATTATTAGGCGCATTGTCGGAAAAAAAAAAACGGACAATGACAGCAATGAGTTACACACACAGCACTGATTTGTCCACAAATCCACGCTGAAATGGTTTGCATAAAAAACACACATATATAAAGAGAGGGACTTGAAAAGGTCATAAAAAGGGTTGTTTATAATTCGTGGTCCTACCCTGTGTGTGTGTGTGTGTGTGTGTGTTCGTGTGAGTGTGTTTGTGTGTCTGTGTATACAGTGATACCTCTACTTGCGATATCAATTGATTTTGGAAGAAATTTCTGAACTAGAAAATTTTTCAAGTAGAGACGTGTTTTTCCATGTACCGTATTTTCCGGACTATAAGTCGCAGTTTTTTTCATAGCTTGGCCGGGGGGTGCGACGTATACTCTGGAGCGAATTATGTGTGAAGTAATTAACACGTTCTATCATTTGACATGTTATTTTCACATTAAACTGCAAGAGGGGGCTCTAGGCCTGTGTTGATGCTTTCCACATTGACAAAAAAAAAAAAAACTACGATGACTCTGACGTCAGCGAAGTAGAAGAGGAAGCACCGTCTCTTCTACCTCCGAAGTTGGCAGAGTTGCTTAAAAGTGACACAGAGGATGAAGATTTCATTGGATTTAGTGATTTAGAGTGACACTAATGGTTTGGTAAACATGTTAGCATGATCATCATGCTACAGTTATGTGAATAACTCTTAATATGTTACGTGAACATACCGGGCACAATCTCAGTTCATTGTTTATGCGTCAGGTAACGTTAGCATATCGTACTCTTACTCAGCCTGTTTTATTTTTATTTGCTTTCAAAGATGACATGGCTGTTCTTGGTGTTGGATTTTATCACCTAAATTCCCCCCCAAAATGTGACTTATACTCCAGTGCGACTTATGTATGTTTTTTTGTTCTTTTATTATGCATATTATGGCTGGTGCGACTTATACTCAGGAGCGACTTATAGTCCGGAAAATACGGTAAATGCCCTAATGCATTCCAAGCCCGCCCATAAATACAGACAAATGTTAGCTTAAAGCATAAAGCATAAAAATGCATCCACAAATTTAACAAATACATGTTACAATTAGATTATTGAACAATAAATGAGAGTTGTGCATACGTAAAAAACAAAGAATAAAGAATAAAAATTATGGTCATTTAATTTTTAACTGCATCCTCATCGTTTTTTTCCCTCTTTAGGTCATGTTCTCTCTCAGAAGTGGTTTTTGCCTGGCGTTTTGTAAAGAACTGCTGCAAGGATGTTTGCTTTTGTCAGCCTTTAACAATCCTTCGAAAATGTCCAAGGCAAACATCAGCATAGTGAGCGATCGCCCGACTGGTGAACACTTTTTCAGGGTGATTCACATTTACGTAAAACTATCGGAACACCTCATGGCGAACCCGAGGGGCGAATGATGAGGGCACTGCATACACACATATCTACCTTTTTAGCTGTCTACACTATTGGTAATAGCTAATTGGTAATAGACAACGGCAGAGCAATTCTAAGTATGTTGCATTCAGGAAACTATGAGGTGCTAGTCACAGCCCATACTTTTTTATTTTTACCTTTAATATCTTGAAATTTCTTTTGTAACAAGAGGCAATATTTTCCCGTTGAGGCATTTCGTAACTTGAAAATTTCATATGAAGAGACGTTTGTAAGTAAAGGTACCACTGTACAATAAGATAATAAGATAAGATAACCTTTATTTGTCCCACATTGCGGAAATTTGTAGTCTACAGCAGCAGAATGGGGGGGGGGGGGGGGTTGGAGAAGAAAAAACCCCAAAGTGTTGCATGCATATGCAGTGATCCCTTGCTATTTTGCGGTTCGTTTATTGCGGGCTCGGTGCATCGCGGATTTTTACAAACATTCATAAAAAATATAAAAAATTTGAAAATGCCGCAAAAAGTTCACAAAAGGTCCGCGAGAGGCAGTGAAAGTCAGCAAAACAACAGCGTGTCACACAGAGCAACATATACAGTACTACATGTAAGTGTTGACTATATTTCGTTATTCATACACGAACCTAACCGAACTTATACATGTTTAATAGTATATAGCATTAAGTAATGTTAATGACTACAAACATGCATGTATACCATTAAATTTGGCCTAATAAATATTATTTATACTCACTACACGTGTACATATACCTATACGGGGGGTTCGCTACTTCGCGGATTTTCGTCTGTCGCGGGTGATTTCGGTCCCCATTAACCACGATAAACGAGGGATTACTGTAGATACATAAATAGACAGATACTGCCTTGAAGATACCACAAAAAACATTACCTGTTTATTCTGAAGACTTTCCCATTTTGCTTTCCTCTTCTCTGCACTACTGAGAGGCAATGCTTTACCTTTTTGGTTCAAGTGACGAGGTGTTAAAAGATTCAGTCTGTGAGCACAAGACAAGTAATGCTGAAAAATTCAACAAATATTAATACATGAAGAGAACAGAAATACAGTCAAACCTCGGTTTTCGGACGTCTCGGTTCTCGTACAATTCGGTTTTCGAACTAAAATTTCGAGTTTCCTATGCCTTGGATGCCGAACAAATTTCGGTTCTCGAACCAACTGAGCGCACTTGAATGCGTCACTTCACTCCTCTCGGCTTCGCTACCTCGTGTAGCGACGCTACCTCGAGCGAAGCCGAGAGGAGGTAGCAAAACCGAGAGGAGTGAAGTGACTGTACCCGTGCTCCCCTTTGTAGCGGCGCTCCCTCATGTCGCCGCGCTCCCTTGTGTTGCGTCGCAACACAGGAAGCGACCATTGTGAGTAGACGTTTTTGTATTGTTCAATAGATTTTTTTCTAAAAGCAGACGTGTTTGGTGAAATGCTTCCTAGTGTAGCGTCTATTGTGAGCAGACGGGTTTGTATTGTTCAATAAAAAAAAGCAGACGTCTTTGGTGAGACGCTTCTGTTCGGGAGAATAATCCCCCTCTTTTCAGAATGGTTTACCCCAGCAGCACGGTGGGTGTGCATGCTTTTGTTTACGGCCATCCGTTTTCAATGCAGCGGCATAAAATGAACACTCTGGTGTCCGCTGTCTCATTTTATGCAATAATCATACAGCAACAGCTTCCTTCCGAGAGGAGTGAAGTGACTGTACCCGTGCTCCCCTTTGTAGCGGCGCTCCCTCATGTCGCCGCGCTCCCTTGTGTTGCGTCGCAACACAGGAAGCGACCATTGTGAGCAGACGAGTTTGTATTGTTCAATTAAGAATTTTTATTTAAAAAGCAGACGTGTTTGGTGAGAACTACGTAATATTGGACTGTTATTTTTGCATCGTGTATCAGCCCCTACTCATGGCACCAAAGAAAGCAAGTGGGAGTGGTGAACCCGGTGAAGAAAAGAGGAAAATAGTGAGCAAAAATATAGAATTTAAGAAAGATTTAATCGCGAAATATGAGTCAGGTGTGCGTGTGTCTGTGTTGGCGAAGGAGTTCGGGATGCCGAAACGCCCCGCCTACTGCCTGCTGACAGCTGGGACAGGCGCACGCCCCACGACAGATAGAGAGAGAGAGATGTTCCTTCAATTTTTATGTTACTATTTTAATGTTAAAATTGGTCATCTCCCATTACATTTGTACAGTTTATGGTGTGAAATTGTAAAAATAAGTGGTTTAAAAAAGTTGTTTTCTTGACTTGGAACGGATTAAAACATTTTACATTGATTTCAATGGGAAAAATGGTTTCGGTTTCCGAACAATTCGGTTTCCGAACAGTCTTCTGGAACGGATTAAGTACGAAAACCGAGGTTTGACTGTACATAACATACAGTTCTAAGGAGAATTTTGACAGTTTTCTGTTTCATTTTCTCTGTCATTCATGTGTGTATGTATGTGTGTGTGATATAGATGTATGTATGTATATATATACACACACACACACACACACACACACACACACACACACACACACACACACACACACTGACAGAGGGCAACCAATCAGATGACTGCATGCTCATGCGCAAACAACGGCGCTGAGCGCTAAACTAGTCCTCGGCAGTGGCGATGCCATTCAAACAAGGCGCCAAGTACACAGAACGTACTATGTCAGCCAATCATCAATCCCGTTACTTGATTGACATAGAGGGCAACCAATCAGATGACTGCATCACCGCACATGCGCAAACAACGGCGCTACGCGCTAAGCTAGTCAGCGAATTACCTCTGATTTTAAGGCAGGGGTGCCTTATACATCGATCAGAATCGACTGGGAGCCAGCGAACTGGTCCCATGTCGACCGCAAGGGGTGGGAGGAGGAAATGGGTGGGGAAAAAAAAGATTTGTTTGTTTGTATCTTTAGTTTTCATTCATTTTCGGACCGTTCCGACTGTTGCTCATCGTAGTGTGCATGCATATGTGCGCGAGTGCACTGGTGGGCACCCGCGTAAGTGCGTCCATGCGAGAGTGTGTGCGTCTGTGTGTGTGTGCTTGCACATGCATGATCGGGTCATTCGTGGGAACTTGGTCGCTTCAAAAGTCGATCTTTGGCCAAAAAAGTGTGTGTGTGTGTGTGTGTGTGTGTGTGTGTGTGTGTGTGTGTGTGCGCGTGCGCGAGGAAGGGTATGATGCGGCTCTTTGCAGTAACGCAGTAAAAAAATTGGCTCTTAGTCTCTGACTGGCCACCCCTGCTCTATCCTATCTGTCGTATCTACCTATTCATCCATCTATCCACCTATAAACCCTATTTTAAATTCACCTTTTTTCACCATGACTAATGTATGTAAATCCTTCATCACAGTTGTAAATAGCATGCACATACTACTAACCTGGATGAGGTATGGTCCACATCCAAAAGTGGCTGATTCAGGTTAGACAGGTCCAGGTTGTACTTTGTCTTGTAGTACTCAGCAAATGTCTCATATTCCGGTGAAGGAAACTTGCTGAGTGGTGTGAGGTCTGTGTACACATCAGCGACATAAAAGCGATGAGGCTGGTCAAAATTACGGTACCTAGGAGAGGATGAGCAAAAAAAGATGTGTTTGCATTCATTTTTCCTGTCATGATGCCTGATTTTGTTGCTACTCAGTCATTCACAAAATACAGTACATTTTGACTGAGTGGATGAAATAGAAAGAAAAATAATTCACACTTCAGTCTGCCTTCGAGAAAGCTGCAAAAAAAAAAACTAACAAAAAAAACCCGTCAACTCGGACCTATAAATCTCTCTTGAAGACAGAGAAGCCTAGCCATCGGTTAATAGAGGCATACAAAAGTTTAGATACTATTTTGCACAATCTGAGATGAAAGTGGACTTTCCTGAAAATTCCTGAATATACAAATGCGAGCACCATTTAGATATACATATACAGTAATCCCTTGTTTATCGCGGGGATTACGTTCCAAAAAGAACCAGTGATAAGTGAAATCCGTGAAGAAGGATTAAAAAAAAAGAGCAAAAAAATGTGAGAGGGACGAAATTTCAAATGTGATTTGAAATTGAAGTTGTACTTGTACTTAATCAGCTTTATTTTTTACAGTTATTATACAATAGTGAACTATGTATACAATGCAGAGGTGATTGCTCTCCGACTGCAAGGGAAGCTCAGCTTCCCCTAAAATGTCAAAAATTAAGTGGTCAAATATATGTGTGTACGTACAATTGTGTGGGCATGTCATTGGCTAAATATGCGCTACAATACGCTCAACTTTTGTTCCGAATTAGCTTATTATTACTGGTTACGACGAGATTCTCTTCTCATTCATTCCCGCAGCTTCACTGTGCTTTAAACTGTGTGGACGCTGAGCGTCGACCGTGCGGACGCTGGGCGTCTAGAGAGTTCAGGTTAGGTTGTCCCAATGCATTGAAACGAGATGAGTCATTGGAGAAATGCTGGTTTTGTCCCGCCCAGTGGACGCTCTGTGTCTCTAGGAGTCTATGGACAGTGGGCGTGCAGAAGCTCAGCTTTTCTTCATGATGATTGGATGATCTCTGACAATTTCTTTTTGATTGACAGCGAAATGAGCCAATGGATGGATGGATGGATGGACGGATGGATGAAAAGGAACAGAGAGTAGAAATTGAGCTTCCCCTCCTTGACAGACCAGCATCCGCCACTAACACAATGAAACCAAAGACCAGAAATTTGTAAAGGTAAGCCAATCAGAATGCAGAACGCAATTCACTGTTTAAAAGCGTTAAAAAAATTGCACTAAAAAAATCTGTGAAATAGCGAAGCCGCGGAAAGTGAACCGCGTTAGAGCGAGGGATCACTGTAAACAGGCAGCTCGACGAAATTTCGAAATCTCCGAGATAAGGCGAGGCCATGAGAATGCGAGGGTAGGGGTGTTCCTATTACTGATGTTAGTGCCTCAACATGGCTACGCTCATGAAAGCAAAACAAAGAACTCAACGTGTGTACGTTCAATGTTGTCAATTAATATCCGGATTAATTTTAGGCAATTTTTCCTCAATTTTCCGGGGGAATTCTCAGGAAAATTTGAAAATCCGGAATTCCGAGAAAATCCGGAGGACTTTAATCGCTGGTGGACTTTCATCACACACACACACACACTGGGGCAAAAAAAGTATTTAGTCAGCTGCCTGATCACAATCGTGCTAAAATACTCACTTTGACGTTGAACATGTACAACATGCTTTAACCAATGCATAAAAACATTCAATTAACCTTGAAGTCCCTGCTAACGTCAAGCTTTTATTCAACCTCAGAGTTCTCTCCAAGATTTTAGAAAAAATAGTCGCTGCCCACCTCCTGGATGATCTCAGGGTCGTTTCAAATAAAAAAGTGACACGACAAAATCTCTTGGAATCCTACGTGTAACTCCCCCATCTCCCAACGTACCTTGGAATGATGACAGCATCCTGGTAATCCTCCAATTTGAAGGTGAAAGTGTTTTGTTTGGTGTAATGAGTAGTAGGAATGCCAGTCCGGGCCTCAGACTTTTCAATGTCCTCCATGAACCTGAAGTCCATATCAAGCGTGTTGGACTCTCCATCTACAAAAAAGAAATGGAAAACAATAGACCATATTCTCTCATCTCCAACCATGTTAACCAATCTGGATTCATAAATGCATCTTCCAGGCACAACACATACTTTTTGCACCTAACTAACCATGCTCAAAAGCTACATTCATATTTAATTTCCCTCACGGGATTAATAAAGCATTTCATCTTATATTTCTCTCTCTCTCAACATAAAAAAAAGGTTCAGAAAAAAATCTCGGAATCATTTCAGTTAGAATGAAAAAAAAAAAAACATCCATGAAAACTAGGTAAAGTCCGTGAGTTGTGTCATTTAAACCACTTTGTTCACGATAACACGTGCTACATAACCCTGCTTGAGTTGGATTTATATTCCCAGCCCTCACCGTAATGAAACTTGACTTTGAGAGCTCGAATAGACTAAGCTGCTACCCAGTCTGGTTGCATTATGTTTCCCCCGCCCCTACCTCCCCGTTCACTACAAGAAAAGTCTCAAGATTTGTTGTACATGTCTTAAATGTACACTACATGTGCTGAGGTTTGGTCTCGGGCTCAAACAATGCTCCATTTCATGGTCTGTCATTTATTTCCCTCCTCTTCCCTATTTTTTTCCTTTCACATGGAATATATCAGGGCACTAAACAGCGAACCACCAAGGGTTCCCGTTCTGTCTCCCTGTGTTGGTCATTGTTGTTGTTTCTGTTTCTCTGAATGGCTTGGAACTGGGACAGTAAATTCCTTGTGTTTTTTATACTTGACCAATAAATCTAATTCTGATTTTGATTCTTTGTGGCAGCGACTGTCCTCTGACCAGGCAGCTAGCTTTGTTTCGCTCTACAAGTGATCAGAAGTTGAGGACAGGAAGTAAACAAAACTGAGTTTCTTTTAATTTAATTTAATTTCTTTTAATGCTAAACCAATCTTCAAAATTAAAACATTGATTAAACAGACCAATGCTAATCAATTACTTATCATATTTACCGCAAGAGCCTTTTGGACCCTACATTTAAACACACACACAATTCACACCACACCATCCACCTGAAATAGCAGCACATTCTGAGTACACGTCCACTCACCAACATTGAGAGGTAGAACACAGTAGGCAGACTCCGCAAATGTAGGCTTGAACTCCAGTGCAGGTTTCTCTAAACGAAGGATGTGGGAGAAGATGTACTGGTGCAGGCGAATGATGAGGTCAAGCTCTGTGGCGGTGAGGTTGAAGCCAGACTTCTGTAGCTCAATGGAGATCGTCACCTCACCAGAGCGTGTATAGACCGGAAAATGGGGGATCTGTTGTAAGGGGATACTATAATCACATATACATAACGTATACATATAATAACGTGGAGAAAGAGGAGGAAAAAAAGGTTTCTCATGGATAACCTTAATGCCACAGAGCAGAACTGCACCAAAGTGAAAAGCTCGAATTGTAATTGGTATTTTTGGATCATGATCAAGAGTTACCATAATTTCCGGACTACAAATCACACCTGATTTAAAGCCACAACAGCAAATTTGTACATATATGGACCACTTCGTATTAATTTCAGCGGGTCTCTACGTAAAAAATGGGATATTTGCTCAGCAAGCGGCCACACAGATGGATTTTTCAAAACTTTATTTACCTTCAACACTGTTAGATGCTCTTACATAATGGTGAACGCAGCTAGTTATACAGTGACAACCCAGATCCCTTCTCAGGCTCTCATGACATAAGGCAAATTCATTGACGAGCTTAGACCAGGGTTGCACTGCAGAGTTGGCTTTGTTTATGGCACTCATTCCCTATTGTCATGAATTCATTCAAGACCAGCCATTTTGGTGGTGTTTGATCTATCTTTGAAGGCCCACAGTGTTCTATGGCTATAATGACATGGAACCTACCAGAATAAATATTAGATTCTCTTCTTTTAAAGTTAATTTCTACCATTGGTTATTCTTTACAAATATGCAGTTGAACAAAGGCAAGTTTAACTAAAAATCCTTTTTTCTGGAAAGAAAAGAAAAAGAGGAGGCTTATGTGAATCACATATTTCAAGTAAATTTCAATTTTGACAATATTTCTTGCTTTTATTACAGCTCAAATACATAAACAGTGCTTCAAAAGAAGATGTGAAAAAGCCATTTTGATGGCAAAAAAACGGTATTTTCAAGTATTTATCTTAGTATAATTTAAAAAAATTTGCCAAAAATGTATGAGCATTGTACTTACTATATGTAGGCATCGTTATGTGTGCGCACATTTGTGTGTGTGTGCGCATGTGCTTGTGGGTGTGTTAACGTGCATCCAAGAAGCATATTTTTGGGGGAAAAATACATTCATATTGTTCAACATCACAAGACATAGTGAGAGCTGTTTTTTGTACTAACCCAGTGATAAAAGTCACTACTAAAAATGTTTTGAATTAACACACTAATGGGGGATTGTCCGAGTCAACATGATGGCAGCCAGAATGATTCAGAGGCTCCCTGTACATTATAGAAAATTTGCTCGTGGCAAAGTGAAGAAAACTAATATTTTCACTTTTGCTTGACCTGCCAACAGGATCGGAATACGTACTATATATATACGTATTATAAAAAACTTTGTTGTTGTTGCAGTCACAAACATTTTCTGCATTTCAAACTTGCATTTACATCAGTTTACACCAACCATTTGTTACTTTTTGCACAACAACCGATCTATTTTCATTTATTTGGTGGATTTAGCTTTAATGTCCATAGCTACCTATAACTCCACATTTACATAATTCATAAGTACAGTACACACAAGTACAGGTATTATATGTTTTATTATTATTATTAATAATAATAATAAAAGTAGAGATAGGGTATTGATTCAGATTTCCCAAATCAATTTGATTTGATTCACAGGGGTCCAATTCGATCCGATTAACTAATCACTTAGTTTGACTTTTGATTTAGTTCAGGATTTCGTCCAGTATCAATTGCACTTTCATATGGAAGACATTCTAAGAAGCGATGCTGCAAATAGTAGAAACTTATTGCCGTAACTAATACATTCGTAAAAAATATAAATATTGTAAATAATAATTTATGAATATTTACATTAAGAATTGAACCCAAAGCAGTTACATGGCTCACGTATGCTTCATTGAACATGAGCTGATCAAAAAAATACATATAATATAAATCAATTCCAACCACAGTGCAGGCTGTGTAAAAAAATAAAAAATAAAAATAAAAAATACGCTGCACACTCTTGAAATTCACATTGCTGTGGCCACCACAATAAAGGACAGAATTCAACTGCAACGGACACGACTGCAGGAAAAAAACCTCATTGGTACCAGCACTCACGAGGACGTGCACACCGCAAGAGCCAAGACAAAGCCATGGAAAATCCTGCTGGACCCCCCCCCACAACCTGACCACCACCTCTTCCAGCTACTTCACTCAGGTAATCGCTATCGAGCCTTTTATCTCTTGCCATTAACTCCCTAAACAGTGACTCAAATCTATAGTGGCTCTTTGCATTTTTGCACACTCCTGTGAGACAGTATTGCTGCACTGATTATTGTAGCTCCAACTCTCTACATACTTGAACACGTGTCGTTGATCCATATTCTACAGCACTAGACACCTTAAAGTGCCCAAGGACTTTCTGCATAATTGCAGACCGAAAGTTGTACAACAATTACTGCTCGTGGTCACTTAAAAATGGTGTAATGGTTATCCACATCAACTGCACAACCGTCATATTGTTTTGCACCACTGATCACTATATATCTCGAGCCACTGTTGAGACTTACACATAAATTTGGCACAGTTTATCAATCGCAGTCTCAAGGGAGGGTCGAACGAATGAACCGGCCATTTAAATTAAAATGTTCTAAGGCAGGGGTGCCCAAACTTTTTGGACCGAAGATCTACTTTTCGTTCAACCAACCTCCCCGGGTGCGTGTGCAGGTGCGCGGTAAGGGGCGACCCTTACTGCGCACGTGCACACGCACGCACACATGCATGCGCGCCATGATGAGAAGCCAAACACAGAAGCAAGCGATGCACTTTTGCAGCCTCTTGACTATCGTAGCTCACACGTACCGTTTTAAAGTACTTCCCCAGCCCTCCTATTCTTTGCCCGTGCCCTCGGTGAATTGTACACGAAGCAAACTCTGAATGAGAATAATGACGATCAAAGATATAGCGCAACAGCTCTAATCACAAGCTGCAATTGCAGACTGCTGAGCGCGAACAACTTAGGTTACCACCGTAGGTTAAAGAAGATAAATAAATGATCATAAAATAAAGAACCTGCTTTATTTTAAAAATCTTTCTTTGGGAAAATGAGACCGATAGGATGATTAGGCTGCAGTGTGCATTAACACAAAAAATAGATTACTAACATGTACAAAGACACACAAATGTTTTTTTTCTCCTCTACACCTTTCGGATCTAATTGGGACTAGTCCGAGATCTACCGGTAGATCAGGATCGCAGCAGGTGTATGTGAGGGTCCTAAACCAGAAAAGGACACCAGCTGAGATGACCATACAAGGTTCCAGAAAGGTTCCATGTTGTCTGCCTGGAAGGAAAGGGACTGACTTGGTTCCACGTGTCACAGTGTGCAACAAGCCCCTGGAGCATCTCCAACTTCAAAGTGACATGCTAAAGAGTGACTGGACGTGGAAGTGGAACAAAGCCATCATGCGGTCCAGGATCAAAAACATGCATTTCTGTGATTGCACTGGTCAGGTTGATCTGATACAAAGGCCTCCACAAATGCGAATGTTTTCTCCTACAATTAAGGCGAAAGATAGATCAGTTGTTTTGCTTTTGGCAAGAGAGGACACACTGATGATTTTGTGATCACAATATTCATTGTAATCAAGAGAGGGATTTGTAGAAGAATTAACTAGTTACTGTTTTTTAGTACTACTCTAATCACACCCACCTGTGTGGGGATTTTCCAGCGAACATGTTTAACCTCACAGAAGTAGCTTTTATCTTGATCATTTATGTTGCTGGAACCAGCCAGAAAGGACAGTTGTCTGTCTCCTCACACATTCCAACTTTTATGACTACCCTGGATCACACTGGATTTTGTCTTTTTGTAACTGTTATACATGGGGAGTGATTTTCCACCTCCTATTTGCATATTGCCTCTATATTATATTATTTATATTCTTATTTCTGTTCGTCTAAAATTATACAAAGGTCCGAATCGATTTGTACTGAGTTGTGTTGTTGGAATAAAGAGATGAAAAGAGATGTTGGAATACAGAAAAGACGCTGAAGTGTTGGGTCCTCACTTTTAGAGAAATGAAAGAACCTGTGTGCAAAGGATCAACAAATGGGTGAAATTCCTTTGCAAGAGGAAATGTGTGCAATGACATAAAATAAAATGTACCCAAGGTCTTCAGTACTGTACTTTGCTGTAGTGTGTACTCATCTTCATGTCAAAGGCAGAGAATGTACCAAACACAAGATTTGATTTGAGGGTTGTATCCCGGTTATAAATAAGATAACCTTTATTTGTCCCACACTGGGGAAATTTGCAGTCTACAGCAGCAAAATTGGGGATGGGGGGGAGAAAAAAGTGTTTCATTGCACAGAATACATGTTTCAGAAAAGAACTGAAATTAATAATAAATATGTGTCATCTTTAGTTGTTTTACGTGACTTAGGAGCAATATCATTTTTTTGTTGTTGCAGAAATCATTCTGGGATCATAAACCAAGTATTATCTCGCTAATGGTTGCTAGCATGCTGCCACAGGCAGATATAAACAACGCATCATTAGCTTGAAGCGACGTTGTGATTATACTGTAACCAATCGTGCATCAATGTCTGCATGGTGGTGGTGAGAGAACTGTATAAAATTATCATCTTTCCTTTTTGTTTTGCATATGGATGTGAATGCTTGCTGGCTCCCCAGCGTAATTTTTGACAGACAAATTGGCCACTTGCCAAGCATGGGAAACATTTACCTCACCAACTCCCAATTTCACCTCATCACTAGCTGACTGAAAACAAAAGCTGCTGTTGATGACTATCTTCTCAAAATCTCTCAAATTTGATGATAGTTCAGACATCCGTAAGCTAATTTTTCATCAAAGTGGTAGTACCAGCTTCTGGCTAAATGAAACAGATGTTTTATTCTTTTATGTTTTTCTCCAAGCAGGTGAACCAGGTCAACCTCATATTTGCTCGGAAGAGTGTTCAGGCTTTAGTGATGTTGAAACACAAAAATTGTGATGTTTCATGAAATGCTACTGCGTTTACGACATGCTGACAAGAAAACAAGAGTTGTTTTTGAATCCCTAAAAATACACAACTACTCATCAGGCCTTCGTAGCTGCTTGCAGCTTGAGTTATGTTGACATTTTAATGTGTATTCATTATTCCTCAGGGGTCCTTATTTGGTAGTCCACCAACTACTACTTTGTATTGTTCTACATATGTTGTACCGTTGAATACAATTTTTTGAAATAAATGAAAAATACAGGTTCATAAAATGCCATTAGCAATGCTTTAAAACTGGCAATTTAAAAGCAATGAAAAATGTTTTTTACAGCGACCCCAACATGGAACATGGACCCTAATAATTTCTACAAAAACAACAGATTTTGCTGCTTTGGCCCTAAAAATAAAGCAGAGAGGCATTAAATTCGAACATACTTGCGGTATGGGTTTAGCTGTCAGGATGCCGAAACACCGGGTGCTGTCCTCTGGTGGGTAGAGCTTCCTTCTGCGGAAGTTGAGCTCATCCGGGAGTGGCGTGGTGAGAACCATCCCAATGACATATAGGTAGTAAGTATGCTGGGGGGTAGCAAAACTGTCCTGCAGACACTCTGGGATCTGAAGATCATAAAGAAGGGACAGAGAATTGTCAATGTCATGCCAAATCATGTAACGATCACCACTTCCGCTCATAAAGTGAACCACACATTTTACGGAAGCACTCATACAGATTTTTGGTGTACTTGTATCACTTTTATAGACAAATGATCCTATTTGTCGTAGCGAGATGAGGGGGCACAAAATATTTTCTTCTACCTTCGCAGGGGTAACAGAAAATTAGTGAGAACCACTGATTTAAACCGAAATAAATCCTCATACAAACACAATTGAAAGACTTCTACACACAAGTGAAATGCTAAACACTCACACACAGACAATTGAAATCCTTTCACACCTCATAATTTTATGAAATGAGTTCATATTGAATTATGTGTTTCAGTAGTGTACGTGTTTTAGACTACAGGTATATTCATATATATTTTTTCTCATATGTGACATGTGTTGCACTTATTTTCAAAATTCAGATTTTTTTTTTTTTTAATCCACAGTAGGCCTCTTTTGTATGTGGATATTAATCGCATTTGTATCTGATGCAACTACAGTCTGGACGCTCCGGTTGCACTGCAGTGACTAAAAGTCATCAAAAGGTGACTTAACTGTTCGACAAAACAGACAAGCACAAAATGCAGTGATGGACGAGTGAACCGAGAACAATCAGTGGTAAAGAGAAGATGATGTGAAATTATTCGGTGTTTGAAATGTTCAAATATGTGTGAGGACTGAGACTTTACGCTAGGGGCCATATTTAATTCCCTAATCAAATTCAGCCACTTGATGCCAATTTCTAGAGATGCCATATAGTTTCTATATAATACTCTAGCACCATCTGGTGGAAGCTTGGTGTTCTTGTTGAGTTAACTAACTAATCCAAATTCTTGTGATTTGTGATGTCCTGCTTTGTTGGTGGTCCTTGAATGCACCTCACACAGTGAAAAGTGGGGAAAAAGTATACAACTTTCTGCTTCACATTGGATATCATTCGGTCATTCACTATCATTGCACATCATTCAATTTCACTCCAAATCATTCCACAGAGATAACTGTTGGCCGGTGGCTCTACTAAGAGCCGTTTGGCAGCTGGCAAACATAACTGCAAATGTAGTCGTTCGTGTCAGAGTTAGCCTAGTCAAGTCAGGCGCCATAACAATGGTTGTTCATATGCGTCGCGAGGGTCAACTTCAAAATAAATAAAGGTGGACTGTACATTAATGGCAGGCCGGTGGACCAGTGTTTAGCGTGTCGGCCTCACAGTGCAGAGGTACCGGATTCGATTCCAGATTCGGCCTCCCTGTGTTGAGCTTGCATGTTCTCCCCGTGCCTGCGTGGGTTTTCTCCGGGTACCCCGTTTTCCTCCCACATTCCAAAAACACGCATGGCAGGCTGATTGAACACTCTAAATTGTCCCTAGGTGTGAGTGTGAGCGCAGATGGTTGTTTGTCTTTGTCTGCACTGCGATTGGCTGGCAACCGGTGTACACCCCCCCTCCCCCGCCTACTGCCCGAAGATGGCTGGCATAGGCTCCAGCCCCCCCCCCCCCCCCGCAACCCTTGTGAGGATAAAGTGGATGAGAAAACGGATGGATTGATTGATGAATGTACATGAATATCAATACTTATGGCCTTCTCAAACATATTTTTTGTTGTTCACAACAATCATGCAGTCAGACTACCAGATAAATGCTGTTCTGAATCTTAGACCGGGCGAGACGCCACACCTATCAGACCCCAAACAAATGTTACGTGGTTTCATCAAGATTCAGTGCAGTGGCATATGTCCCTTGGGGGGCGGTACAAGCAGCGATGTTATGTCGACGGAGGCATTATGTGCATGTGCATTTGTTCTCTGCTCAGAAAAGGCAAAAAAATAAAGACTATGGACCCTGTTCCTGGATGGTGGGGAGAGGGCAGTATGGACCGTCTTGTCTCCCAAAAGACCTTGAGGTCGTGAATGAATTTGTTTAAGGACACTATGTTTGCTAATCTGATAGTAGCTTTTCAGTTCGGAAACGCAACATTTGTGATGTTACGTACATTGTTCGTGTGCACCATATTTAGTCTCCTGTCATAAGTAGCAGAGCACTCTCTTCCTATTGGTCAATACCAAAGAACCAGTCGAAGGATGATGGACATTTCACACGATGTATAGCAGGGGTCTCAAACTCCAGTCCTCGAGGGCCGCTTTCCTGCTAGTTTTCAGTCTCTCCCTGCTGCAACACACCTGATTCAAATGATCAGCTCATCAGCAAGCTCTGCAGAGGCCCTGATCATTTCAATCAGGTGTGTTGCAGCAGGGAGACATGGAAAACATGCGGTAAAGTGGCCCTCGAGGACCGGAGTTTGAGACCCCTGATGTATAGCAAGACGAACACAAATTTTGTCAAGCCAGACTTTCGTTTTTGTGGTTGTGAAGCATCTCTCACTCTCGATCATAGGTGTCAAACTCAGGTCCTGGAGGGCCGCTATCCTGCATGTTTTCCAAGTCTCACTGTAACAACACACCTGATTCAAATGATCAGATCATCAGCAAGCTCTGCATAAGCCTGACATTGAACCTGTTCATTTGAATCAGGTGTGTTGCAACAGGGAGACTTTGAAACATACAGGACAGCGGCCCTCCAGGACCTGAATTTGACACCTATGCACGAGATGATCCATCGGTGAGTGTATAACACTGCACGTGCTACGATGCTATGAGACACTACATTTGTCTGCAACATGTCTGTCGGGCTATATTTGTGTCGTCTGATGTTGGGAGTTTTTATTTTGAAATTGGCCCTCGGAAGCAATCCTAAAGCCAAAATAACATACAGGTAATATGTGAAGGAATGTTCAGTTGTATTGAAGGGTGTGGGACGCTGAAATTGAAAGCATAATATATGTACCATTGGAAATAAATGGGGACATTTTTAATGTGAAATATGAAATTGGGGAAAAATGGCAAGTATGAGGAATGAGAAAAATTGTATGCTGGAAGGCGTCAATATTTGGAGTAGGGTGAAATTGGACCACATACAGTAAATCGGATTTATTATATGGGAGTTACCTCAGCCTTCACACAATTACTTGCCTATGAAATGCGAGCCTGAGAGTTGAAGCTGGCTAACGTCGGAGTTTGCACATCCTTTTTTTCTACACTACGTACTTGTATCCATCCGGATTTATTGGTTAGTTTGCACAGTATAAAAAGAGTTGCATGGAGGCGACTGTTATTTACTGTATTTTAAGTGAAGCTGCACGTTCATTGAGCGTTCATATGTCACTCACTTTGCTGGTTCCGTGGACAAATACATCACTTTTGTGCTGCAAATTTCCTCTTTTGTGCTCATAATTGTAGCATAAATCACACTGTAGTCTCTCTCAACATGATTAAGGGGTTTAGGTTTCCTTCCGTATTTTTTTCCTAACGAACATTTCTATTGATATCGATCCAGTGATTATCACAATACATATCGAAAATGAATTATTTTCAAACCCTAGTTCATCCTAATAATTCCCTCACAGCTTTTGGGTAGCACTGTCGCCTCTTTGTCGAGCCAGGCCGGCCAGGAACGCTGGTTTCCTCCTCATCGTGAAGGTCCAGCTCTTCCTCATATTTTACGGTTTCCTTCCCGACTGGCATCAAATGATCATCGAGCTCACCTTGGAAAGTCGGTTGCAAAGCATAAAATAAGGGAATAACGTGCTGAAAACAAAGGAGGACTATGGTTTCCATACTGTACCTATTCGATGGAGTTTCTCACAACAAAGTAGTGCAACTGCTTTCTCTGCCAATCTGGCACAATTCATTTTTGGACCCTGTGAAGATAGAATGTCTGAAAAAATTATTTGGTTGCTACAGCACTTGTTTAGGGATGTTATAGTTTATTCCATACCTTAACAGGAACTCTCAGAGGGGAGTTGATGGGTAAAGCAAGTGTGGACTGGAATTTTCCATCCTGCGTTTCAACGGTTTTACACTTGGGAGCCAAGTGAGTAAAGGGGTCACTGGGCAGGCGAGCACAGTACCTGAGCCATTTTAACAAAACAATTTATTTTTCAAAATGGCTGTTTGCATGGGTTCAATTTTGGAAACAATGCAACCGCAGATGAAGCATACCTGTTAATGTGACCAATGGCAGTATTGATGGTGACCCGGGGACCTCCATCCTCAGATTGAAGCACATATGGAGGAAGTATGTTGTCATCATCCAACACCTGCTCTCCTTCAAACTCACCAACCTCCACAGATTTGGAGCACTTGTTCCTCAAGATCTGCTCAGAAGAAACTTAATCATCATCATTCTACTCCCACCTTTTAAGATTATTTAATTTTAAACGTAATTTCGTTTTGTATTTGTTTGTTCATTTTATATACATATGTGTGATTTTTATATATTTAAAGATGTGGTTACGGAAGACTTGCAGATAGAAGTTAAAGCAGAAAATGTAGACGAGAGGGAGAGATGAAAGACAATTCACAATGTCAAGGGTCAAGCTGAAAGGGAAAGAAGACTCTAGTCTCCCCCTTCTCGAGCCGTAGCTTCATTGCGGGGGAGAGGTTTGCGTGGCCAAATCTTCCTAGGGGCTAAGTGCTCAGTATGAGATGTGCAGTCAGGGTAGGCAAGTGAGGTAGTGCTGCGCCCCACTGGCCGTTCAGAGACAAATAGTGCTCTCCATAATTGGGACACCCGGTTCAGATTTGTTCAAAGCCTCAAAAGAATGTTTTTTTTTTCTCAAATAGCAGAAGCACACTCAAATGCGCAAGTGCATGGTTGGGCACCCACATGTGTGTGTATGTGTGTGCGCGCACGGAAAATCCGTAATTTTCCCGGAATTCCGGATTTTCAAATGTTCATGAAAGGAGTAAGAAGGGATGCCCATGTGTATGATCTGTATGATGTGGCTCTTTGCAGTAACACGGTAACAAAATTGGCTCTTAGTCTCTGACTGGTTGGCCACCCCTGTCATAATCATTCAGCCCTCATTCCAATATTTTTGCTCACTTGCATAATTTCAAACAAAAGGTGCTCTGTCGTGAGTTGTTCAACACATCTAGATGTAAATACACAAATAGATGTACTTCTGAACTTCTGTTGTATATTTATCTTTTGATCTGAAACCCAAATATCTTCAGTGCACAACAAAAACTAAAGAATTGACCACGCAATTCTAATACTTCGAGGGAACACACACACACACACACCTTCCAAATAATTGTGCATGCAGTGAATGTTGCGTGTGTGTGTGTATATGTATATATATATATACACACACACATATATATATATATACATACACACACATATATATATATATACACACACACACGCAACATTCACTGCATGCACAATTACTTGGAAGGTGTATGTGTATATATATATATATGAGGGTGGGGGGGAGTGAGAATATCTGACCTTTTCTATCGCCTTGTAGGTACCGAGGTCATTTTCAAAGCACTTGGTCTTGTCACTATCAGCCAACATAACGTAGTTGGAGACAGGAGCTCGAGCTCTGCCTTTGGACTGGACATATGATCTGTATTCAGTTGGCAAGTCAAACCGCACCACCAAGTTACACTTCGGAATATCCACACCTTCCTCCACAATGCTAGTGGCAATCAGCAGGTTGGTTTCATGAGCTCGGAATTTACGGAGAACCTATAGGAGAAAGATGGAAGTCAGTTAATACAGTGCGTAAATATTGATGGATAATGTGTAAAAGACAACCGATCTTTGAACTATACGCATGATCAAAAGAAGAAACCAATAGGAACCCTGCTCTGGCTAAAAGTTCCTCATGGGTCAAAAAATACAGATTGAGATTTTTTAAATTCTATATTTAATTTCCTTATTGTAACAAACTATATGTAATACACAGGTTAACACAAAAATTGTGGCAGCAATTGAAACCCCGAGTTTTGAGAAAAATATGTTTAGAGCTTTTGTTTAGTATCTCAATGTTTCAAAAGTCCATAGCAACCAGTACCAAGGGAAAAAGATGTTGACCCCCAAACTGTTGTCAACTGTTGAAAGACCACTGAAAAGTACATTCCAAGAGCAGGGAAGGACATCAAATGAGATTTTTAATCCTTTAAAAGATGAGCAAGTTTGACCTCTCAGCAGATGAAACATGCCAAAAATTGTGATTCAGCCTCAACTGAAAAAACAACCTTGAACATCCCATTCATCTTACAATTCATATCCACAGGTATCATCAACCAAAATTTGGCTGTTGGGTTGGTCTTACTTGTGGCCTTTTTGAAGCGGTCAAATTACTTTAATGGAAAATGGATTTCTCAACTCAATTTCTTGAGCATTTTAAAACACCATTGCTGCAAAGAACATACTGAACATGGAAAAAAAATCAGTCATACAAACACAAAGGCAGTTAAAAAGAATAAACTAATTACAAAAATAGAGCAACCCCCCAAAACACAAAAATAATGCCGTGTCACATTGTGAGTCAAAAGCCGTCCAATAGACATGTGTTTTAAGAGTTTTTATGAGTTTTAAAAATGGACAGAGAAGGGGCTTGCCGAACATTTGTTAGGTCATTCCAAGGGGAGGGACAAGCAAACTGAAAAGGCTCAATCCCGTCTGAAGCTCTGCTGAACTCCAAGTACCTGTACTAGCGTCTAGTATGTCCAAATATTAATGGACTTAAGAAAATAAGAATAAGAAAACCTTTATTTGTCCCGCACTGGGGAAATTTGCAGTCTTCAGCAGCAGAATTGGAGGGGGAAGGGGGGTGGGGTAAAAAGAAAAACAAAGTATTGCATGCACAAATAAATGTTCCAGAACAAAATAGAGCTGTACACAGTACAGAATGCAAGATAAAAAATACAAAATACAAAATATAAGGTGGCTGTGCTATTTACAATATATGGATGGGTTGAGTCAGGTTTTTTTTTTTTTTTTCTTTCATGTGTGTTTATTGAGCAGCCTGACAGCAGTCGGTAAGAATGAGCGGCGATATCGCTCCTTCTTGCAGCGCGGGTGTAGTAGTCTCTGGCTGAAGGAGCTGCCCAGTGCTGTCAGGGTGGGCTGGAGGGGGTGGGAGGGACAGTCCATCATAGCTTTTAGTTTTGATAGCATCCTCCTGCTGCCCACCTCCTCCACAGTGTCCAGGGAGCAGCCCAGGACAGAACTGGCCCTCCTGACCAGTCGCTCCAGTCTGTTTCTGTCCCGGGCCGAGATGCTGCCTGACCAGCAGACAATGCCATAGTGGATGGCCGAGGCCACCACAGAGTCATAGAAGGTCTTAAGGAGAGACCCCTGAACCCCAAAAGACCTTAGTTTCCTGAGTAGGAAGAGGCGGCTCTGTCCCTTCCTGATCAGGGCGTCTGAGTTGGTTGACCAGTCAAGTTTATTGTTGAGATGAACACCCAGGTACTTGTAGGAGGTCACCCTCTCTATGTCCGTACCCTTGATGTTCATCGGTGCAGGTCATGACTGTTTCCTGCAGAAATCCACCACCAGCTCCTTAGTTTTTCCAGGATTGATCTGGAGGTGATTCTGCTGGCACCAGTCCACGAAGTCCCCCGTCAGTCTCTTGTACTCCCGATCATCTCCCTCTGTAATGAGGCCGACAATCGCAGAGTCGTCAGAGAACTTTTGAAGGTGGCAGGTTGAAGTGGTGTATCTGAAGTCCGAGGTGTAGAGGGTGAAGAGGAATGGAGCCAGGACAGTCCCCTGCGGCGCCCCAGTGCTGCAGAGAAGCCTTTCCGACTCACAGCCCTGTGCCCTCACATACTGTGGTCGGTTTGTGAGGTAATCCGTAATCCATGATGTGAGGTGGTGCTCCACTCCGGCGTGCTGCAGTTTATCCTCCAGTAGGTTGGGCTGGATGGTGTTGAAGGCACTGGAGAAATCAAAGAACATGATCCTCACAGTGCTCCCAGCATTCTCCAGGTGTAACAGCGCCGAGTGGAGGAGATAGATGATGGCGTCCTCCACACCGATGCCGGGCTGGTAGGCAAACTGCAGTGGGTCCAGTGATGAGCTCACCAGCGGTCGCAGGTAGTCGAGGACAAGTCTCTCCAGCGTCTTCATCAGGTGAGACGTCAGCGCCACCGGTCTGTAGCTGTTGAGCTCCTTCGGATGGGGGGTCTTGGGCACTGGGACCAGGCACGAAGTTTTTCACAGCTGTGGAACTCTGCCCAGCTTCAGGCTCAGGCTGAACATGAGCTGGACAAAGTCACACAACTGGTCAGAGCAGGTCCTGAGGAGCCGGGAACTGATGTTGTCTGGACCTGCTGCCTTCCTCACCTTTATCCTCCTCAGTTGGTTCCTCACCTGCGCTGTCGTAACAGACAGGCATGAACCAGGAGACAGACTTGGGTTTGGGGGTGTAGTGTCGGTTGAGAGGCCAGGTGATCGTTGTTGGAAGCTGGTCGTAGGAGGAGGGGAGGGAGGTGAAGTCCACAGTGGGAGTGGGTGCAGCTGCAGGGGGTGGTGGTGGGGGGGAGGGACAGACGTCTGGTCAAACCGGTTGAAAAACCGGTTTAGATCATCCGCCCAATCCTTGTCCCTCACAGTCTCTGTCCTTGGGCTTTTGTGGCCTGAGATGGTTTTCAGGCCCCTCCAGACACTAGTAACATTACTGGCCTGTATCTGATCCTCCATTTTTAACCTGTAGGCCTTTTTCCCCTCCCTGATGCTTCTCCTCAGTTGGATCTGCACGGCCTTCAGCTCCTCTCTGTTTCTCAACACAAAAGCCCTCTTCTTCTCCTTCAGAAGGGCCTTTATGTCGGGAGTAATCCATGGTTTGTTGTTCGAAAAACACCGTACAGTCCTGGTTGGTACGGTGTTTTGCTCACAAAAGTTAATATAGTCCGTGATGGCGTCAGTAAGTGAATCAATATCTTCCCCATGAATCTCACTGAAGAGCTCCCACCTGGTTGAGTCGAAGCAGTCCCTCAGAGCCTCTTCGGCCTCTGTGGACCATCTCCTGACCATGCGCGTCACAGCTGGCTGCCTGTGCACCAGGGGTTTGTACACAGGCTGGAGATACACCATGTTGTGGTCCGCTCTTCCAAGAGGGGGCAGGGGATAGGGTGTGTATGCCTCCTTGGTGTTGGCAAAAAACAAGTCCACTTGACAACAGATATGACTTATCTATCTGCATAACAGTCAAAGGAAATACCATGTTTTCTTGAGATGAAACCCAGGAACAGCAAATAAAATGAAAACAGCAAGGGCCCCAAAATTGAACCCTGTGAAACATCCTCCAACAGAGAAGCAGAGCGGGACTCATAGCAACTAAGACTAACCCAAAAGGTTTTGTCAACCCATCAAGATCTAAACCCCTCGAGAGCACTACCACGAGTACCCACAGTTTTTTTGTTTTTGTTTTTTAAAGGAGCCACTAAATCCAGTATAGTAGAGCATCATAAGTGGAACCAAGATGTAAGTTCCTCTGTGTTTTAAAAGGAAACGCATAGATCATCATAGGCAGCAGCAGGAGGTTAAAAAAAGTCATCATCAAAGAATACATCCATATGATCAGAAATCATATTGTCCAAGACTCAAATTTGACACCGGTAGACCATATGCAAGATACTTTGATGTCTTTGTTTTCAGTATGTGTTGAGAAAGTCACACACTGCGTTAAAGGGGTTACAGGAGAGGTGCCCATTACGTCGATCGCGGTCGACCGGTAGCTTGCGGACTGGTCCCTAGTCGATTGAGAGGGGTGTAGAGGAGAAAAAAAAAACAACACATTTGTATGTCTCTATGCATGTTAGTAATATATTTTTTGTGTTAATGCAAACTGCAAACATCATCCTATCAGTCTCACCTTTATAAAAAGTATTGAAAAAGTCAAACAAAATAGGTCATCTTTAACCTATGGTGGCCCGTGACTTGCGCCACCGGAAGTTGTGATGGAATGGAATGGAATGGAATGGAATGGAATGGAATACAACTTTATTGTATTGTGATCTGAGCTGTTGCGCAATATCTTTTATCGTTATCATTTTTCTCATTCAGAGTTTGTTTCATGTACAATTCACAGAGGGCACTGGCAAAGAATGGCAATCTGGAGGACCGAGAGAAGCATTTTAAAGTTTGTGTGAGCTACGATAGTTAACAGGCTGCAAAAGTGCATCGCATGCCTCCGCGTCCGTGCTCTTCATGGCATGTGGCAACCTCACAGTGCAGAGGTGCAGGGTTCGATTCCGGCTCTGGCCTCCCTGTGTGGAGTTTGCATGTTCTCTCTGTGCCTGCTTGGGTTTTCTCCGGGCACTCACACATTCCAAAAACATGCATGGCAGCTTAATGGAACACTCAAAATTGTCTCTGTGTGCCCTGCGATTGGCTGGCAACCGGTTCAGGGTGCCCCCCGCCTACTGCCCGAAGACAGCTAGGATAGCCTCCTGCATCCCCCGCTACCCTTGTGAGGAAAAAGCGGATCTGAAAATGGATGAATGGATGGATATCGATAAAATGTGATTGTTAAGTGTTATATTGTACGATAGAGGTTTGGAGTTCTTGAGGTCATGTAATGGAAGACAATTTTTCTTTTCTTTTGGTAATATATTCAAATACGTGAAATGCCATGTTTTTCATGCCACACATCGGCCTTTTTCGTATTGATGTGTGCGGTCAGAGGACTTAGAAGGGAGAGTATACAGACAATTGTCAGTGAATCTTCATAGGTGTTTTTAGTAACATACTCTGCAGTGTGAACTTAGCCAATTTTTGGAGGGGAGGGTAACTTATTTTGTTCCTGATTGTAAAGTGTCCTTGGGTGTCTTGAAAGGCGCTTATAAATAAACTGTATTATTATTATTATTGCGATGTTATGGTGTTATTAAGAAGTGAATTAGATCACCAGATACCCATTGAAGGTCCAGGTCCAAAACTCATCATCCATCACTGGATTTTAGAGCCTCCTTTAAAGCTATCACAACATATGAATATTTTGCACCTCATTCGCCCTTCCAAGGTTCATTTATCAGGTTGACAAGTGCAAAATTCTGGTAACCAGGCTGGCCAAGATGGGATGGTCAGGAATGCTGTGAAGGGGTGGCTCCATTTTGCACCGTCCACCGCTCTACTCACAAGCTTGCGATTGCGGGCTTAGCCTCATTAAGATGGAAAAACTCATCCCATCAATTCAGGTGTGACGCACCTGTCAAGTGTCCAAGTATGTGAATCCAGGCCTGAATATATACAAACATATTTTATCGTGTTTGGAGCACCGCCTACTGGATGAAGGAGATGGTTTATCCTTGGCTGTTTCTCTCCTTGAGGGTTAACCAGATGTACCTCATATTTCCTGGGATGAGTGTTTAGACCTTCATGATGTGAAATGAAGTCATACGCTGTTGCTGTGGCAATGTACTGTTTGCCAACAATACAATGCAAATTTTCAGGGTCCAAACATGCTTGAAAACCCAGGAAATTTTCAAACACGCCAGGCTTGGCAAAATCATCAATACTTTATCAGGTCTTTTTTTTTTTTTTTTTTTTGGTGAAGAAAAAAATGTGTGGACAGTTTTGGCTGTCTCTTCAGCGTTTGCCTGAGCGGTCAGTGTCATGGCTTCCTTGTGAAAGCTGACGGGGTCAAGAAACATTAAAAATAAGGCTACCTGGTCAAGGCTGCGAACTAACTCCCCGCCTCTGCCACCATTAAAGCAATGTGTGCCTGGTCACACCTGAGTGTTTTTTTTTTCTTTTTTACTTGATTCATTTTATGATATTACTCGATTCCAAACATGGATACTTAGGAAATTTTGTAAGTAGAGACACGCTTTCCATGTAAATGCCCTAATCCGTTCCAAGGCCCACCAAAATTCAAACAATGTTTTCTAAAGCACAAAAACGCATCAAAATATGTAACGAATACATGCTACAATTAGATTATTGCACAAAAAAAGGAGATGTGTGCATAGTGTAAAAAACAAAGAAAAGAGTAAAGAATAGAAATAATGGTAATTTAACTTTTAATCTCATTATTTTTTGCCCTCTTGAGTTCATGTTCTCTCTCAGAAGTGGTTTTGGCCTGGGGTTTTATAAAGAACTGATCCAAAGATGTTTGCTTTTGTCGGCTTTTACCAATCCTTTAAAAATGCATCGTGAGCGATCGCCCGACTGGTGAACACTTTTTCTGGGTGATTCACATTTACGTAAAACTATCGGAACGCCTCATGGCCCGATGGGCGAATGACGAGGATGCTGCATCGACATATGTATCTATCTACACACAAATGGTAGAAGTCCCTCTTAGCCTAGGAAGATGTGTAATGGCAATTTGACATATAACAGCGCTATAATGGAACTAACTGTTCGTACTATTGAATGCTGACCGTACCTTTGAATGCTGACCAGTTATTTTGCTGATAAGCAAAGTTGCACTAGTCTGTACTCTGTGTAGCTGCTGAAAATGCTGATTGCGCTGGCCTTCAAAAACTCCCAACAAGATAAAATGAGAGCTAGATAAAATAGACAAAAAGAAGGCTCCCTTGACGGAACAGTGAACGGTGTCCCTCCATGTTTTTTTCTTTTCTTTTTCTTTCTTAAATAAATCTCATCATTTTTTATAAACACTTTTGTTGTCTTGGTTTCCCTGGACAAGACAGATGCTCGGTAATAGCCAATGACATAAGTATGTTGCTTTCAGGAAACTGATCTGCTGCGACTAGCAGCCCATACTGTATTTTTACCTTTTGTATCTTGAAATTTCTTTCATAACAACAGGCAATATTTTCCTGTTGAGGCTTTTCGTAACTTTACAATTTCGTATGAAGAGACGTTCGTAAGTAGAGGTACCACTGTACTTTAAAATTTGGAATTGTCGCTAGCAAAGAAACAAATATATGGGCCTCTCAAATACAGTCGTCGGCCAATTTTGAAAAAATGTGTGTATTTTAGGTAAGTGTGATCCAGCTTGTGTCTTAGCATAAATTTATTTCTTTGACCCTCAAGTACTTCCATGCCAAAGGGGACCTTTGCTTCATGAATCAAGTCAAAAGTCACTAAATCGCTGAACTACTGATCATATTGATTTCTCACAATAATGACCAACAATGATTTAACAAGGTAAGAAACAGATGCATACAATATGCAACACTACCTCTATCAACCTCTGCAAGCCTTTATATTTTCAAATCTTTACCATTCCACAGAACACACCATGTCCCATGCGAGCTATTTTTAGAACAAGCCTACTGACCACTCATGTGGTCCTTTGGGACTACCTGGTGCCCACAAGCACCATGCTGAGCTGAGAAGAGCAGTGTGGGAAATAGAATTTGTCATGTACAAGTGCTCTTCACATATTTTGAAAAATTCTCCAAGATGGTGGCCACTTGTCACATTTCTACTAAATGCACAAAAAAAGGTTATAGTGATTTTTTTTTAACATGGTGTAACATAACATTACCATCCACTCTCTACAAAAATTCTCCTCTGTGTTTGTAGGTGGATGTGTCTTCCTGAGTTGCTCCCGCTCTCAGATATTTGTCATTGGTCGGCTTCATCTGTCTTGGCCCAGCCCCCATGACTGGGGTTTGTGATTGGCTTGCGTTGGTGCTGCATTTAACAGCAAACATAAAAATGAAGCTGTACATGCGGTTGCGAGTGGGGAAAATACTTATCGTTGATTTTAAGATATTTTGAACGTTCATGTGTAGCTAGGTTATAGCGATACAACTATACGCTGTTCATCCCTAATACTGACTCAGGTGGTCTAGGCGTAAATCATTATCCATTTATAATCCAGTGTAGGACTTCAAACTATGCCAACAGATAGAGCAGTCACCATTCCCAGCTATTCTGGTCCATTTAATTCGGCACACTGTTTGGCAAAATATCTCATTTTCCCATGTATTTTATTCATTTTTCCACGTTTTCTGTGTGTATTGCCCTTTTAATTGGGCATGGAGAAATAGGCTGCAACAACCTTATTGTTTGAATGTATTGTTCAGGGCTGTAGTAAAATAAAAATTAGCATTGTTGAAGATGTTCCCCCGTTTGAACCATTGCTCAACATATATATTTAAAAAACAAACCCTGAAACAAGTCAACCCTTTAAAACATATTTAGCTTTGTGTTATTTATTTATGAAATTGATCTTAACTGTCTAAATGTGATATTGGCCCAGGTTTCAGATCCAGCTGCTACAGGAGACACATTTCAATTTTCTGAATATTTGTCATTACAGTAATACATTAAAAATGAAATGGCACACAGGTGAAGTGCACCAATACTTGGTTTGCTAGTATTCTTGTTGTGTTTTTATACCTCCTCTTGCTTCCTGAATTCCACCTCCATCTGCTTGTTCCTTGGCTGGTTTTTACCAATGCTATGGCCAGTAATAAAGTTGTTGCTGATGTAAGCCAACTCTGGGTCCTGCTTTCCTGCCTCTTTGATAAGACTGAAAAGGAAATGCAAAATGTCACAGAAATGATCAATGGCATTTTGTCTGTGCTATAACACTGTACTAACAATCAGTGAGTTGAACATGTGTACAGAAAAAATAATCAAATCAGGATTTATGATCATTTTTGATCGATTGCACTGAATACACTGTGCCTCTTACACCAAACAAGTGGTGACTTGGGTAAACCTACCGATTTAGGACTACTGCAGTGTAACGCCTCTCCACAAAGATAATTCCACATAGAATGTTGGTGAATGGTGAAGGAAAGTTGGCTTCACCCCTGTCTTTGGTCTCCACCTCTTCATCCTCATCTTCCTCTTCAGAATCACTCCAAGAAACATAGTTGTCCTGATTGCGGTTGTTGTACCACTCTACACTCTCAAACTGTTGCCGCTCAAAGGGCTTGTATTCATGCAGGATTTCCAACAGACGGAGAACCTTTGGTGTGACAAACTTGAGGTCCAAGGAGGCAGGAGAGAAATGTTCTTCACAGAGGGCATGTACTTTTCTGAGAATGGTGTCGGTGAAGAGCAGAAACTTGCGGTTAAGCTCCCCCTGTTCATGCTTGATATACTTCTGGAGCTCACGCACCATGATGCCTGCTGCTTTGTCTGCACACCAGGGCCCCAGCACCTGCAGCACAGCCTTGCAGTCACTTAAGACCTGAACAAAACAAAGACGGTGTTAAAAAGAAGATATATTTTGAATTTCTAATACACAAACAAACAAATAAATAATCCATTTATCTCTAATCCGCTCTTTTTTTGGGGGGGGGGTGATGTCCCGAAAAATGTTACCATAAACATAAGCAGGATTGCTGGCATTTTGACCACGACAAAAAATATTCAATTTGTCCTTAAAAACTGTTCTTTGAGTCAAAATTACAAGGATAAACAATAGTGTCAATTCATGTATGCATTTTCTACTGCTTATCCAGTGTTGGGTTGAGGGAAGCCCAGACTTCACTCTCCCCAGCCACTTCTTCCAGCTCTTCCCAGGGGATCCCAATGCATTCCCAGGCTAGCCAGGAGACAGTGTCTCCAGGGTGTCCTAGGTTGTCTCTGTGGCTCCTGATGGTGGGACATGCTCAAAACACCTCCAGGAGGCATCCTAATCAGATGCCCGGAGTCACCTCATTTGGCTCCTCTCGATATGGAGAAGTGGCTTGACTGTGAGCCCCTTCCAGATAAACAAGCTTCTCATCTTATCTGTAAGGGAGAGCGCTCAACACACTACGGAGGAAACCCATTTCATCCGCTTGAATCTGGGATCTTGTTCTTTTGGCCAATACCTACAGCTCGTGACCATAGGTGAGGGTCGGAATGTAGATCGACTGGTAAATTGAGAGCTTTGCCCTTTGGCTCAGCTCTTTTCACCACAACAGACCGATACAAAGTTTACATCGCAGGAGATGCTGCATCTATCTTCCGCTCCATCCTGCCCTTAAACTCCCCCACAGCTCTAATTGCATGACCAGAAGAGGGGACTCCACCCTTTTCAAACTGAGGAACATTATTTCAGATTTGGAGGTGCTGATTTTCATCCCAACCGCTTCACACTTGCCAGCGCACACCTCCAGTGAAAGTTGAATATCCTGGCTTGAAGAAGCCAACAGTACCACATCATCATCAAAAAGCAGAGATGCAATACTGAGGCCACCAAACCGGACCTCTTCAACGCCTCGACTATGCCTACAAATTCTGTCCATAAAGGTTAGGAACAAAATCAGTGACAAAGGGCAGCCAACCGTCACTGGAAATGAATCTGACTTACTGCCGGCAATGAGAACCAAACTAACATGGGGGTGGGGTGGCTGGGGGCGGGGGGCGAACAGCCATACTCCTGACCCTGCCCACACAGAGGGACACGGTCGAACGCCTTCTCCAAGTTCACAAAAAACGTGGACTGGTTGGGCGAACTCCCATTAACTGTCGACGACCCTGCCAAGGGTGTGGCGCTGTTCCACTGTTCCGCGGCTGGGACGAAAACCACACTGCTCTTCCTGAATCTGAGACTCAACTTCCCCACTGACCCTCCTCTTTCCAGCATCCCTGAATAGACCTTACCAGAGTGTAACACCCCCCCCGCCCCCCTGTAGAACACACCCTCCGGTCCCCCCTTATTAGAAAGAGGGACCACAAAACCCCGGTCTCCCAATTCAAAGGCACTGTCTCTGATGACCACGTGATGTTGCAGAGGGTCGTCGACCAGGACAGCCCCACAACCAATGTTCCCTCTAATTTTCCCTCCGTCTGATCATTCATACAAACTCCCTGAGCATTCCTTGGACAACTGTGAGCAACATCAGACAGGCACACTGTGGCCAAACCAGAAACACACCAGTCCAAAACCTGCGATCATAACAAGGTACGTAATGTAGTAGGTTTGGAAAAAATTCTAATTACCATATCTTCCACACTATAAGGTGCTTCGGAGTATAAGGCGCACCTTCAATGAATGACGTCTTTTAAAACTGTTTTCATATATAGAGCACACCACATTATAAGGCGCACAGAATAGAAGCCACAATGGTGGCTGAGGTTGCGTTATGCATCAACTAGATGGATCGACGCTAAAGGGAATACAATACAATGCATTATTTGTATAGCGCCTTCACAACCACTGCAGCTGTAACAAAGCACTTTAAAGAATATTTAAAATAGAACCAAAAAATACAGGACCTTCAACTAAAAGAAGAACATACATCTATCATGGAATCCTCATGTAAAGAACAATACTGTCTTTACTGTGCAATACTGCTCGATGTGCAATACTATTTTGTTGACGGAACCACTACCTCAAGACCTCAAGTGCTAAGCTTACAGCCTCACTCTCATCCTATGTTTTTCCTTTGCTCTGACTGTCTCTATAATAAGCCGCTCTTGCACAACTCTAATTGCCCCATGGGGATAAATAAAGTTTTCTGAATCTGAATAAACAATACAACAACAATGCACAGATTTACAAAAAGATGTGGAGATGGGATCTAAACCAAATGCTGTGGGTTTAAGGTGAGAAATAACCTTGATCAATAATTCGGCATCAACCAGGACAAATATTCCTGGTTGATGCTCTGAGGTCTTGGTATCTAAGGAGGGACAATGTGATACGTTTGACCATATAGCCTCTATCTTACTATTAAAATGGGCTGAAAAATCTTCACACATTGAATTTGACAACATATTGATTTGGGTGGGCGCAAGGGGCCAATTGTTTCGGACGTCAGCCTCAGTGCAGAGGTCATAGGTTCGATTCCGGCCCCCGGCCTTCCTGTGTCGAGTTTGCATGTTCTCCCCATCCTGCATGGGGTTTTCTCTGGGTACTGCAGTCTCCGCCCACATTCAAAAAACATGCATAGGTAGTTAATTGATCACTCTAAATCAGGTGTGTCCAATCAATAGTCCGCCGACTGGTCCTAAGGTAACCGCGACGGGTGTATTATGAAATGGAAGGGGAAAAAAGGATTTGTGTGTCTGTGTGGGTGTGTTATCAAAGTGTATATTTGTGTTAGTGTACACTGCACCCGAAGAATCCGATTAGTTTAACTTTCACAAATAAGGGGAGTCAAAAAAATAAGACCTTTAATCTACTGTGTGGCATGAACTGTATCACGGAAAGTTGTTAGTGGCCAGCAGTCTGCAATTGCAGCTTGCCATCAGAGCTGTTGAGCTATATCAAACTTTTTTGGGGGGGGGGCGGGGGTATATTGTCATTCAAAGTTTGTTTGATCAGTAATTCACAGATGGCAGTGTCAAACAATGGGAATCTGGAGCGCCAGGAGAAGTATTTTAAAACGGTAAACGTGAGCTACAATAGTGATGTTTCTAGAAATTAACACGGTGCAAACGTGCATCACTGCCTCTTGTGTCAAGTACTACTAAGGTAAGCAGGGATTTATATTTTCCGATCTCAGTGTTGTCTTGTATTTAGTTGATTTTTTTTCCTGTTTCGTCCATGTTAGGGTCTGTTATGGCTGTTGCTCATCATGGCATTTATGTGTGCGTGCGTTTGCCTACGTGTGTTTGCATGCACCTTGCGGGAGGTTGGCCTCACCCCTGCTCCAAATTGTCCTTAGGTATGATTGTGAGTGTGAATGGTTGTTTGTCTATGTGTGCCCTGCGATTGGCTAGCAACTGGTTACAGGGTGTACAAGGCCTATTGCCAAAAGTCAGCCGGGCTAGGCTCTAGCTCTCATGAGGATATAGTGGTTCAGATAATGGAGGGATGGATGGATTGATTTGGTCATTAAAAACAGGATTAATGATACGATCAATTGTGGAAAGTGTTTTACGATTATTCCGGTTAACACTAATACGTTTTGAGAAACGAGCTTGTCTCGATTGCTTTATCATCTTATTATAGATATTTAGCTGTTTGTGATGGCAATAATGAAAGTAACAACAAAGTTAATGGAAGAATAACGTGTGTGTGAAGGCCTCAACCTCCAGAAAATAATAATAAAAATAGTGTAGAATAACTTGAATGACTCAGCCTTTACACAATGATACAAAATTTGCATTAATTTCATGCAATTTAAGGAAAAATGGATAGGGAAAATAAATAGGGGACTTTTTTTTAAAAGCCCATATCCAACTGAGCGGAGGACAATTGCGAATGGTTTCGAAGGCAGTGAAACTCAGAAAAAACAGTAAAACTGTTGGTGAATGTCTGGTGTACGTTGAGCGAACATTTCTCGTACATATGCAGCATTGAACGAACCCTCACGTGAACACATTTTTCTACCTTTGCCAATGGTCGCAATTGTTTGCTTCTCAGTGGCCCTTTGTGAGTTTTATTCTTGTTCATTCAAAGACAGTCCATGTACTTTGTCCATTATTACATCGGTGCCATCCAGTGTCCAGGCTGAGTCACCACAGCTATATTTAACAGTAATTAAATGGCAGGTTTCCAAAATGTTAATTCAAGCCCTATTATATTAAATATAATTTTTGCACTTCACTGTATTTCTTGAATAGAAGTTGGACAACCGCATTTGTATTGGGACTCTTTCCTGCCATTGGATATTTGTGTTTACTTGTATTTATTGATTGATTTATTTTCAGCTCATTTTATTGTGTGTTCTATACAAAATACATATGAAATATTTTTAGCTATACTTTTTATACATTAAAATATTGGATTGGATACGTGGTATTGGACGTTATTGTCAAATGTGCTGTATTTATATTTACAGTTGACCTCTGCTATTTGCAGGGACTAGAGACTAGGATGCCCCACAAATAGCAAAAATCTGAGTAATATTAACACCAACTGTTTTACAGGTCCGCCCATTTGGGAACAGATTTGCCTCCATATGTTCCCTGAGCTAATTGTATTCTGTTTTATTTGTTTAACACAACGTCGCAACTTCAGTGGGTTTGTAGGTTTTCCAAATTTGGTACAATGCAATTTGTTTTCATAACAGTGGAGCTGTGTCAGATCTTCCTCCACACCTTGCCGTATACTTGATGGCAGGAGACGCTTGAAGTGAATGAATTAAAAGCAACATGATATAACCATTCTGACCTGTCGAGGGATGACTGTAGGACCCCTGTCTTCTCTTGCAACAGAAATGTTACAATCATTCAAGAAGTCGAGAGCTCCATCTAACTCCGCTTGTAGACAAGAGGAGAGCCCACTTTTATCCAGATAGGGGCCACAGTCCAGCACAACTTCTCTTGGCTGAGAGGCATATCTGGAATAAATTGAATAGAAAAGACATTTGATGTATTGATCGTGAATATATTAATCCCACACTATTTCATTGATTTCCATAATATATTAATCATGAAAATAATTATATTACAGGACCTGTCAAGAACTACAAGGTCAGTGGCAGTTTCCGCGCTGCTCTTCAGGACTTGCTCCAAATTCTGGATTTTCTGCTCAAGATCTGATGGGTTACACTTTCCATTCAGAATGGAGGCTGTGAGACCCAGAATACGAGGACTGCATAAACTGCCATCAAAAAGCTGCAGAAAGTGACAAAAACAAACAAACAAACAAAAAGCAGCAAGATCATTATCAAGAAAAGAAAAGAAAAACTATTCAAGATACAGTGGGCCGTTGTGTGCAGAAACTGTCTTGAGTTTTCGGCTTTATTTTTTATTTCTGGTGATTGGTATTTTGCTGAAACTGTTGATGTACAAAGATATGGTTTGTCCCCTGCTCGTTCCTGAACACACGGATGTAGTCCGTTGTGGCGCGTTCGGAAACCTATCCATTCCTGTTTCCAACCAATTGTCGGGTCTCCCACAGTGATTTGGCTGTGCTGCCGTCCATGCGTCCTCCGACGCGGCATGGAAGCCCACCTGCTGAAGGATGCAAGGGGACCCTGACCTCGCCGATTGAAGGAGTTGCACACTCTTGCTGCTCCCACCAGGATAGTGTTATTAAACACCAGGGTGTTGACAAACAAAACCTTCATTCTGAGGGAGCTATTTCTTTCCAATGACCTGGATTTCCACTGCCTGATAAGACTTGGGCTGGCAATGGTGAGTGCAGTGCAATGCGAGAACTATTACCGCCTGCATGTTCTTACTTGGACGCTCTGAGAACTTCAGGTCGTGGTAGAGGAACAGCAACTATTAAAAATAAAAATATTTTTGATGTAAACAATGTAAATTATATTCACCACATTGATCACCAGTTTAGAAGGCACTTTCTTTGAAGTTGGCAGGGCTGTTCCTATGCTCTGCGCTGCCATTTACTGTCCTCCAACACACAATAAGAATTTTCTGAATGGCTTTTCAAATCTTACTGAAATCATGCTGATATATGAATACATCCTGCTTCTGGGGGATTTTAAGATACACGTGTGCTGGCAAACAATTCAGGGTGTGTCCTGCCTACTTCCCCTGGCTGGGATAGGATCCAGCACACCCGCAACCCTCATGAGGATAAGCGGCTTGTATAATGGATGGATGGATTAATGGATAATAATGTTTTACAAGCACTTCAAAGAGGTGATCCAGTCTTAAAGTCAGCCATAAGTTTTGCAAAAAAATAGAATGGGGAACTAGCTTAGCAGTCAACATCTTCACTCTCAAATGTCAACAAAGAGTCCTCCCAAGCCAGTCAGAATTGAACAAAAATAGGAAGAAAAAAACAAAACTAAAACAAGTAACAGAACCAACAATTCTCAGTGAGTCATGCAAATGGCGACAACATGACAGTTGGGCTGTTACAATAGAATTGTTGTCATGTTTTTTTGTTTGTTTTTTTTGTTTGTTTTTTTTTAATTTGTGGTAAAATTCGGAGGGCGGCCCGGTAGCCCAGTGGTTAGCACGTCGGCTTCACAGTGCAGAGGTACCGGGTTCGATCCCAGCTCCGGCCTCCCTGTGTGGAGTTTGCATGTTCTCCCCGGGCTTGCGTGGGTTTTCTCCGGGTGCTCCGGTTTCCTCCCACATTCCAAAAACATGCATGGCAGGCTCGTTGGGCACTCTAAATTGTCCCTAGGTATGAGTGTGAGCGTGGATGGTTGTTCGTCTCTGTGTGCCCTGCGATTGGCTGGCAACCAATTCAGGGTGTCCCCCGCCTACTGCCCGAAGACAGCTGGGATAGGCTCCAGCACCCCCCGCGACCCTAGTGAGGATGAAGCGGTTCGGAAAATGGATGGATGGATGGTAAAATTCGGAATCAAAGGCAGAGAAGTAAGCACATTTCAAAAAGTGAAGAAAACGACCTATGGATGTTGTTAAATGTCATTTGCTAATTTTACTACACCATCTTAATGACATTTTTGTCAAATCTTATTTCACGAAGCACGAACAATATTGTCATTGGCTAATACTCCCATGCCATGACTGTGAGACACAGTGCTCAAACCATTCGCTTTATTTTATTCTGATGCATTTCCAGTTAATTTAAACAATTCAGGAAAGGTATGGATGGCATGGCTGTGTGAAACTCTCAATTCAACTGTATCTATACAACAACCATCGCTGTATACTAAGTGCTCTACATGGTGCAAGTATTATATATACAACAATAAAACAACAACTTTACAAAGACAGTAGAAAGCACACAAACAGTAAAACTAAATTAAGTCTGAGTCTGGTTTAATCAAAAGTCAAAGAACAGAAATTAGTTTTGAGATGAGTTTTAAAGATGGGCAGTGAGGGGGCTTGCCGATGTTCAGTGGGAGATCATTCCAAAGAGAGGGACCAGCAACAAAAAAGGCTTAATCCCCTCTGGGCCTCCACTTGGTTCTTGGTACCTCTAATAATGTCTGGTCTGCAGACCTGAGGCACCAGGCAGGTGTTTCGGGGCAGAGGAACTCAGAGAGGTAAGGTGGAGCGAGGCCATTTCAAGATTTGAAAACAAATTATAAGATCTTAAAAAGAACTCCAAAATGTACAGTGGGGCAAATAAGTATTTAGTCAACCACCAATTTTGCAAGTTCTCCTACTTGAAAAGATGAGAGAAGCCTGTAATTGTCAACATGGGTAAAGCTCAATCATGAGAGACAGCATGTGGGAAAAAACTCAGAAAATTACATTGTTTGATTTTTAAAGAATTTATTCGCAAATCATGGTGGAAAATAAGTATTTGGTCAGCTACAAAGAAGCAAAATTTCTGGATGTCAAAGAGGTCTAACTTCTTCTAATGAGGTCTAACGAGGCTCCACACGTTACCTGTATTAATGGCGCCTGTTTTAACTCAATATTGGTATAAAAGACACCTGTCTACAACCTCAGTCAGTCACACTCCAAACTCCACTATGGCCAAGACCAAAGACCTGTTGAAGGACATCAGAGACAAAATTGTAGACCTGCACCAGGCTGGGAAGACTGACTATGCAATAGGTGAAACACTTGGTGTAAATAAATCAACTGTGGGAGCAATTATTCGAAAATGGAAGACATACAAGACCACTGATAGTCTCCCTCGATCTGGGGCTCCATGCAAGATCTCACCCCGTGGCGTCAAAATGATAACAAGAACGGTGAGCAAAAATCCCAGAACCACACGGGGGGACCTAGTGAATGACTACAGAGAGCTGGGACCACAGAAACAAAGGCTCCAATCAGTAACACAATGCGCCGCCAGGGACTCAAATCCTGCACTGCCAGACGTGTCCCCCTGCTGAAGCCAGTACACGTCCAGGCCCGTTTGCGGTTCGCTAGAGAGCATTTAGATGCTCCAGAAGAGGACTGGGAGAATGTGTTATGGTCAGATGAAACCAAAATAGAACTTTTTGGTAGAAACACAGGTTCTCGTGTTTGGAGGAGAAAGAATACTGAATTGCATCCGAAGAACACCATATCCACTATGAAGCATGGGGGTGGAAACATCATGCTTTGGGGCTGTTTTTCTGCAAAGGGACCAGGACGACTGATCTGTGTGAAGGAAAGAATGAATGGGGCCATGTATCGAGAGATTTTGAGTGAAAATCTCCTTCCATCAGCAAGGGCATTAAAGATGAGACGTGGCTGGGTCTTTCAGCATGACAATGGAATGGAATGGAATGGAATGGAATACAACTTTATTGTCAAATGTGCTGTACGTATGTGTAACATACAGCACAGATGAAATTTCTTCCCCCTCAACATAAAACAATGATCCCAAACACACAGCCAGGGCAACAAAGGAGTGGCTTCGTAAGAAGCATTTCAAGGTCCTGGAGTGGCCTAGCCAGTCTCCAGATCTCAACTCCATAGAAAATCTGTGGAGGGAGTTGAAAGTCCGTGTTGCCCAACGACAGCCCCAAATCATCACTGCTCTAGAGGAGATCTGCATGGAGGAATGGGCCAAAATACCAGCAACAGTGTCTGAAAAGCTTGTGAAGAGTTACAGAAAACGTTTGGTCTCCGTTATTGCCAACAAAGGGTCCATAACAAAGTATTGAGATGAACTTTTGGTATTGATTTGCAAATAAATTATTTAAAAATCAAACAAAGTAATTTTCTGATTTTTTCCCCCCACATTGTCTCTCATGGTTGAGCTTTACCCATGTTGACAATTACAGGCCTCTCTAATCTTTTCAAGTAGGAGAACTTGCACAATTGGTGGTTGACTAAATACTTATTTGCCCCACTGTATAGGGAGCCAATGAAGGGATGCCATTGTAGGATTTATGTGCTCCCTCTACCAGTCAAGAGGCGTGCAGCAGCATTCTGGACCAACTGGATACACTTAATGGAGGATTGGTTGGCTCCAAAGCAAAGTGCATTACAGTATTCCAGCCGGGATGTGACAAAGGCATGAATTACCGTTTCAAAGGGTGCTCATGAGAAAGGATCCTTTTGACAAGGCTGTACAAATAACAACTGGTCTGCCAGCAGACCTCTTGGACTTTGTAGCCTCGACGGTCATCAATCACCCATCCCTACGGTCGTTGCCCCCACCTCGAGGGTGGTGGTTTCCGGCAGCCTCCGGAGAGTGATGACGAACTGTGCCTTTTAAAATGTACTTTTTAACTTTGCTGCTGGATACTGTAATCATGTGGATTTAATCAACATTGGATTACAGTAGGGCGGCCCGGTAGTCCAGTGGTTAGCACGTCGGCTTCACAGTGCAGAGGTACCGGGTTCGATCCCAGCTCCGGCCTCCCTGTGTGGAGTTTGCATGTTCTCCCCGGGCTTGCGTGGGTTTTCTCCGGGTGCTCCGGTTTCCTCCCACATTCCAAAAACATGCATGGCAGGCTGATTGGACACTCTAAATTGTCCCTAGGTGTGAGTGTGAGTGTGGGCGTGGATGGTTGTTCGTCTCTGTGTGCCCTGCGATTGGCTGGCAACCAATTCAGGGTGTCCCCCGCCTACTGCCCGAAGACTGCTGGGATAGGCTCCAGCACCCCCCGCGACCCTAGTGAGGATCAAGCGGTTCGGAAAATGGATGGATGGATGGATTACAGTACAAATTGACTTGGTCTCATGACATATTACCGCACTTCCAACATCCCGGACAAGAGCGCGAACAGTGGGACCTGCATGGATCCTTGTCAGATTTGGCAGTAGAGAAAACGTAAACAAAAGCGGGGATTCTGAGCTAATGCCTCTCTACTTCCAGCATCAGATCCATAACACAAAATGGCTGAACTGGAACTACTGGATGTAATGGATAAAAGCTCTGACACTGCACTTTGGCATTACTGTCATAGTAGTTAATACTTGTTGGAACATAAACAGCAACAGAAGTGTAGCTCTGGTGAGTGATATTTTTAATACTTTGTTTTTATTTTGGTCCTTAAATGTCTTCACCTGAAAATTACCTTTAGCCATTAGTTGGGGTCTTGCATTTATTTGAAAAAGTGTGTGTGTGTGTGTGTCTGTCTATGATAATTTGAAATATCCATTCAATAAAAGACTCCGGTGTGCAGTCCTGCTACAATGGTCTTAGATAGAATTTTAAGAGTAGGAAAATTAAAATGAACTGATCCAGAAGTGGTTCAGTGGTTAGCACGTCGACTTCACAGTGCAATTCCAGCTCCGGCCTCCCTGTGTGGAGTTTGCATGTTCTCCCCGGGCCTGCGTGAGTTTTCTCCGGGTACTCCGGTTTCCTCTCACATCCCAAAAACATGCATGGCAGGCTGATTGATCACTCTAAATTGTCCCTAGGTGTGAGTGAGGGCGTGCATGGTTGTTCGTCTCTGTGTGCCGTGCGATTGGCTGGCAACCAATTCGGGGTGTCCCCCGCCTACTGCCCGAAGACAGCTGGGATGGGTTCCAGCACCCACCGCGACCCTAGTGAGGATGAAGCGGTTCAGAAGATGAATGAATGAATGAATGTTCCAGAAGTGAACTTCTATAGCTTGGCAGCTCTGTGAATGTGATGTGGTCAAAAATGTCGGTGCAACTAACTTTCGCGGGTGTGCAACCAAGGAGAAGAAGAAAAATAAATAAATAAAAAGTTGGGCGCACCAGTTGAACCACAAAAAGTTACTCTAGATCAGGGGTGTCCAAAGTCGGTCCTCAGGGGCCGCCGTCCTGCCTGTTTTCCAGCTCTCTCAGGAGCAACACACCTGATTCAAATAATCAGGGTCGTTCTAATGCTGCTTCAGAGCAGGTATGTTGCAGCCGAGAGAGCTGGAAAACAGGCAGGACGGCGGCCCCTGAGGACCGACTTTGAACACCCCTGCTCTCGAGCCCCCGAGTAGCCTCCATTATTAGAGGGTTGTGTCCTGGTTGAACACAATGTTAAAACGTGGCTTTACTGGCCCAGCTTTTCTCGTGTTAAGATTTCCCTCTGAAATTATCTTTCTGACATGTGTGTGTCAAGACTGTAGTGGTCCCGATAAGGTCTGAGCTAACAAATAATAAACATATATTCAGTACTGTATTTCCACCCCAAATCTTTGTGTGTGAGGAAAGACGATTGTCGAAGTATGAAGTATGATGTGGAACAGAATGCAGACAATCAAACAGGTGTTCTAACTGAGAGTGTCTGTTCTTCTTTCTATTTGAAGGAACACATGTCTTGAGGTTATTGGAATTGTGTGTGGGGTCTCTACCATGTCGTTGGGAACCTCCTATGGCACAATTTGATAAGTCATATTGTTTCCCACAGATCTTATCAATTGGTCGGTCCAAACATGGGTGTTATTTTTACAAATTATTGACTCATCTAAAACGTTGCTCTTTTTGACGATGCAATGTTAATTAAAAAAAAAACGCATCATTTTGGGGTCTCCTGAAAAGTGGTGATTCTGGAGGTACGAGGACTCCACCCCCCAGCAGCGAAAACAATCATTTACGACTTGAAAAATCTGAATTTGTGTACCAGGCCCAATTTACCTAAGTAATCATAAAAAATCCACACAAAATGAACACACAAACCCTTCAAAGTCTGATTATTACATTATTTTGTAACACTTACACACTCACCTTCATTATCTCACAGTAGGGGTGATTGGTGATGGCAAGATGACAATCGTCAAAAACCAACAAGTTGATTTTTGTCAAGGGTAAGATTTGATTCCTCAGTATATGCAGGAATATATGGCAAGTCATTACCAGCACCTACAACATACGAGATCAGAATGACAGAGGGAAAAAAATAAATGGCAAGTGAAAAATCATGCTTTTCCAGATGTGTCGCAGAAACAAATTAAGTTTGAGGTGCAACTTATAATAATAATAATACATTTCATTTAAAAGCGCCTTTCAAAACACTCAAGGACACTTTACAATCAAAACAAGAACAATAAAACCACAGATAAAATTATAAATAATCAAAAGGAGAAATGCATTTAAACTGAATCTGCGATTTAAATAGCGATTTTAAAAGTTGACGCCGGCAACATCGCCGTCGCGAGGAGCACTAGCCGACCCAACCAGGCCGGTCAACACGCCGTGGTCCGCGGATCGGCCGTCGTTTCTGCCGTTGTCTCTGCGTGGCCAGAGGGAGGACGACCAAAAAAAGGTGATGCCCCTGGAGCCATCGAGGTGGAAGCCCCGACGAGATCCGTGGCGGATGCAACTCCGGGAAGGACGAGGGGCGACGCCCGGGAAGCGGTGCAGCGCAGGCGGGGAGCCCGACCACCGGAAGGAAAACCAAGAAGCCCCGCCACCGAGCATCGCAGCAGTCCCCCCACGGGCAGACGGAGGAGCGACAGGACGGTCACAGCATAGCCCAGACACAGGCCCCGTCGACCCCCACCACGGGGCGCAGAGGGGTGGAGAAGGCACTGGGCCCCGTCTGACAGCCGAACAGGCAGGACGCCGCGACAGCTCGACCGAGGCCAACCGTGCGACGACCAACGGTCCAAAACCACTACGAATTGCGACAGGAGTGTAGGGTTTCTCCCATGATGAGAGTAAACCATAAAAACGACAGTAAACCGTTAAAAAAACGTTTTTTAAAAAACGCTAAAAAAGAATAATTGCGGGTGAGCAGCGGCAGCCAGACGCGCCAGCGTTCACTCAACCCGGAAGTGACCCGGAAGTCCACAATACCTCCTTATCTGACGCTATTTGAGATACATAGCCAATGCCATCACTGGCTTGAGGGCAGTTATTCAGACTACTTTTTGTGACCTTAGATTATGGCATTCTGAAGTGTATAGAAATATAAAAGAAGAGAATTCGACTGAGATTTTTCTACTGAGTGATCGGGAACCCGTTATCATCTCGCGCCACAGAGTAAGCCTGTAGAGATGCCACCCCAACATGCTGTTTACAGAATATCTCAAATATCTCTCAAGTAACATAATTGATTTCCTAGAGGTTATTCCATTTGCAAAATTTGAGACGAGAAAGGGTCCTGCCAATGCGCCAAGCAGATAGATAAGCGGCCGGTGGCAAACAAACATTTCCTCCTCCGTAACACGCCCACTCCTCCGCCCCTTTACCAGGTGGTCAATTATCACCACCTGTGCTATTGCCCTTGACTGACCGGCGGAATTACCGAAGAGTCACACATAAAATAACCTGTGCTTTCTCACCGGGACTACATGGTGTCGCCGATCTTTTTCCCGCACTAATTCGACTGTGACGTCTGGTCACCTCGAATCAGTTTTGTAAAATACTTGATTATCGATAAGGACAGAAGTGACCTCGATGGATCATAAATCCCTGTCACTGAGGACGTCTTGGAGGAATGAACGAGGTATGCGTTGAGGATTTTTTTTTTTTTTCTTGAGTCAGTTTGGCTCCCCAAAACCCTGCTTCCACCACCAGTTGGAAGCGGCTTTTATGAACAGACGGCAACCCGTGGCGTGGTGAGTACAAAACTCCATGCGTGTTGGAGAAGGAAGACGCCATTTCCTTGCTGCGGCCCGCTGGTGACATTACTTCTACATTGAACAGGCCTGCCTCAGTCAGAGACCTTAAAACCTCGGTACCAAGTGGGGATATCGGATCAAGTGTTGGATGTTGTTGTCGTTTTTGTTTTTGTCGATGGGGTTTGAGCACTCTTGAAATTGATAGTGCACCGTTTGGTTCCACTGGGGGGTGCTATTGCCTTAAGATGACCCGTTAGTTAAATAAATCGGTCCTCTACTTCCGGGTCATTTGGTGCCAGACCGCACAGAAAGAATAAATAACTTACATTCGTTCAGTTTTATTAATTTTGGAAACTGAAGGATGTTTTATTTTGAAAAATTACCGGATTCTCTGTTATATCAGTCGGCAGTATGTTACTCTTGACGCAGGTGAATGCGCGCTTCTTGGTCACGTGATAAGAAATGAAACCCAGGTGCTAGTAAAATGAATAAAAAGCAAACGTATTTGAAAAGTTTTTTTTGGGAAGGGGAAAAGGCCCAGCCAGGAGACAGAAGAGGAGTCTACAACTTTCAAGAAAGAGAAGACTACATTTAATAGACAGTATCAGGAGTCCTATTTTAAATACAGCTTTATCTCAACGGGAGATTCACACGCACCAAGCCCACTCTGCATAATAAGCGACAATGATGAGTCGTATTTTTCATGCACTTTTTATTTGCGGCGCATCTTATTTTGAAGGCACATTTAAACGTTACCGTAACAACCAGAGAATGTTGCGGCCCGGTATGACGTTACTGTAATGATTATTAAGATTTCGAAAATACCACACTTTTCATGCAGGTCATATCATATCATATTGTTGTATCTATCCGGAACGGCTGGTCCCTGAAAATATTGTCTGACATGAAACCGGTCCGTGGGGCAAAAAAGGTTGGGGACCTTTGCTTTACTTAACAGTCATCACAAGTGTTTATTTTTTTCTGCTTACTACCTTTCCGGATCAATCAGACGGTCACGCATTATATTCAAATGCTAGACTTAAAGCTTATTTTCCAGGGTATAGAGCAGGGGTGGCCAACCCGCAGCTCGCGAGCCGCATGCGGCTCTTTGGCTGGTTCAATGCGGCTCCCACACGACAAGCGTCAAAACGCCTCGGCAGTGGCGATGCCATTCAAACAAGGCGCCAACTTCACAGAACGTACTCCGTCAGCCTCTCATCAATTCCGTTACTTGATTGACATAGAGGGCAACCAATCAGATGACTGCATCACCGCTCATGCGCAAACAACGGTGCTAAGTGCTAAGCTAGTCAGCGAATTACCTCTGATTTTAAGGCAGGGGTGCCCAATACGTCGATCAGAATCTACCGGGAGCCAGCAAACTGGTCCCAAGTCGACCGCAAGGGGTGAGAGGAGGAAATGGGTGGGGGAAAAAAAGATTTGTTTGTTTTTATCTTGCGCTTTCATTCATTTTCGGCCCGTTCCGACTGTTGCTCATCGTGGTGTGCTTGAGTGCACCCACGTGAGTGCGTGCGTCCATGAGTGCGTGCGTCCGAGAGCGCGCGTGTGTGTGTGTGTGTGTGTGTGCTTGCACGTGCGCCATCGGGTCGTTCGTAAGAAGTTGGTCGCTTCAAAAGTCGATCTTTGGCCAAAAAAGTGTGTGTGTGTGTGTGTGTGTGTGTGTACGCGCGTGAGGAAAGGTATGATGTGGCTCTTTGCAGTAACTCAGTAAAAAAATTGGCTGTTCGTCTCTGACTGCTTGGCCACCCCTGGTATATAGAGGATAAGCAGGTGAAATTCATCTTTATGGGACCATTGATATGGAGGATACTCCAGGCAAATGAATGGACAGTATTTTCCGCACTATGAGGCACACCTAAAAGCATTCAATTCATTCTGTAATCCGATGCGCCTTATATATGGTGTGAGTTACAGTCTCTTTATAGTCCCCATTGAGTTGTTTCTCCGTTGGTGTTCCTATGCTAGCTAGTGGTGATTATTAGCAGGAACCAAATGTTACGTAAAAGGGTTCTGCCCGACACAAATTGACATGTGCTTTCGCTAACACATACTCAAACAGACAACGATTTTGTGACCTCTGTGAAGCCATTTTGTAACGAAGATAATACCAAAAGCATAGTTAATTTCTGACTAAACGAAGGAAGGAGACAAGCAAGACTTCTAAGGATATTTAGCCACTTGTGGATGTGAGCCCACCAGGTTTATGTGCCTTTTTGTTGAATCAATTGTCCTCATAACGTTTTGTTTTTAATTTGTTTTGTCATGCCATTTGTATTTACAAGTTTCATGTCCATGTTGGTGACCAGTTCTCACAGCTTGCAAATAAACAAACCTTGTATTTTTATGGACTTTGTGTCAGGCTTCATGGTACATCCTGAGGGAGCTACATATGGATCAATATTTTGATTTCTTGGACATAGTATTTTAAAAGTTCTGTAAAGTGCTTTGTTACAGCTGCAGCGGTTGAGAAGACTATATAAATAAAGCTGGATTGTATCGTATTTCTTTTGGCGTGGCTCAATCTAGTGGATGCACAATGAAACCACAGCCACTATTGTAGCTTCTATTCTATGCGACTTAAAATGCAATGTGCCCTATGTATAAGATAACCTTTATGAAAGCAGTTTTGAAATAGGCCATTATTTGAAGGTTCGCTTTATAATCCAAAGCAATTTAGAGTGCAGGAAATATGGTGATATTAACCAAAGAGCAATGTTACATTGTTTGCTGTAAATCCCACATTTTTAAGTTGCTGCAGTATTTGAAACCAACCGGATAAAAGACACAATCAACCTACCATCTCTGCTGTCAGACACCATCACTCTTATTTCAAAGGATAAGCAGCTAATCAGAAATAAGGCGGAATCCACATACCTGTTGCTTGATTATCTTTTCACTCCACTGATGGTAAGTCCACGTTGAAGTCTCTTCCACATCTGTGTACTCTCCCACTTGGAGGTCAGAGTGAGTTCTGACTGCAGCTGCTTGCTGAACAACAGCCAAGGCTGCACAAAAACCATGACTAATTTTGAATTTACATCCCAAAAAATGAAAACATTATTATTTATAAGTATCAGGACAGAGCCATCTTCAGCACAAAACCACAATTATTTTCATAAACAAATTGAGGCCACAATAAAAAAAATATGAAAAAAAGAAAGGAAATTCACCAGGAATGTCCCAATCTAATTACATGAGCAGAAATCGGGGGTGATCAGGTGGTTTTCAACTAACCGGGGATCGGGGCAAAAACATTGTTTTCTTTCCTTTCTGAAATTTTATTGGACCAAATAATGAAAAGTTATTAAAACCTTGTAAAACAGAGCAGTACGGGTAATAGCTTAAAATTTTATATGACACCTTGTAAAATAGAGGAGTACGGGTAATAGCTTAAAATTTTATATTTCGCAATGTTATTTTTTTTTCTTGCGGTGGGGGGGCACAGTGGTCAGACAGGCAGGAAGAGTCTCTCACACAAACAAAAGCACGCACACGGAGGCTCTATCCACAAAGCTAGCGCACACCCTTCGCGCTGCTGCGCCTTAAATTGTGTTTGGAGCAACAAGGAGACACAAACAATCGGTCACTCAGGGCAAACCCAGAAATATTTGTGAAATAGCCTAAGTCTGCGTTGTCTGACATAACGCTGCCTTCTTGAACGGCTTCAGGTTTGAAAGAGCGACAGACAGGTTAGTAATTGTGAGACGTCCAAACGACGCAACTTCAAATAGAAGTTTAACGAGTGTAAATCTTTTGGTGACAGCCACTGCATTTAACAAGGTCAGAAATCAATCACACATCCACCTTATACGTAGCTGCCTCGTTCGCCATTTTAGCATTTACCATAAATCAATAAATCAAATGTACTCAGTGGAATCCCTCATTCTGTTCATTCTTATGAAGATAGGCCATTCAACAAATTAGTGCCATTTGCAACCCCAGGTACTAAAAGGTACAAATGCACAAAACAATTATATGAAAATGCATGTTTATAAAGTGTCCTGCACACTGATATGCATTGTGCTTCATGTTCGCATTTTATTAGTATAAATAGCATGGCTATTTTATGTGAAAAACCTATGAAGTTTCAGTCTAAAAAAACAATGACAAAAAAAAAATCTTAATGCTCAAATTGTGAGCTAAGTAATACATGATGCATAGAAAGAAAAGTACAAAAGATATAAGTTTAATTTATTTTGAAAGTGAAAGCAATTGGCACTGATTTGGTGTAGCGGGTCATATAATTGTCAATATCCACGTGTATAATATATATACACACACATCTGTATGTACATTTATAGATTAATTTGAGGCCATTTGTATGTGGTTCCCCCTCTTTTTTTAAATTTTGTTTAAATGTATTCCCAAGGTATCGGATCGGGACTCAGTATTGGCAGATCCTTAAAACCAAAGACTGACTTGCTTGGGTGCACAAAAGGTGTGGTTGGGGCATCCATAGAAATTACAATTCAGTGTAGAGTAGACTACATCGAAAAATAAACTCTTAAGACAATGACCTGCAGTATAGTTCTTAATCGGGTAATTGTTTCATCCCATTGTGCATTTTCTTGGTGGGAAATAAAAGCATGCGGCAGTCAAAGAAAAACAACTTGATTTAAAAAAAGTAAATAAAAATTACATTAAAATTTTTTTTTAAACTAACAGCCGCGGCCACTTTCGTCACTTTTGTCTTTTCGCAAAAAATTTCAGTTTTGATTCACACATTTGGGCGAACTCAGCCATGGAAAACTGGCAGCCCACAGGAAAAATGTTTCCTACATATATACACACACACGCACACGTATTTATATATATATATATATATATATTATACACATATACCGTGGCAAGTTGGTCATTAGATCTCTCGGCTAAACGCTATGAAAAATATTATGAAACCATATTGGCTATTCTATAATTTACTGGTTGTAGCATGGTAACTTTAGGAATAAAACATTCGTCACAAGGTGTAGTAATGCTAATGTTAACTGTTGGTAGAACTAATGATGACCTGTGGTAGATTCTTCCGTGAAATTGATAGTAGATTACGCATGCATCGTTTTGGGAAGAGGATGTCAAGCCACATCAATACTTACCTGTATGAATGATTACCAGTAAATGAATCTTTGCAGTGTGAGATTGTAAAAAATACTCTGATTTTGTGGTATGCTGTATTCATGATGCCATATGAGTGCACCCTATTTTGATGATGATGATCATTGTTAATGCATAGTTTTCAAACATTTACCCTTGAAACATACTTTTGAGTTTCAGAATTCTTGATTATGAATATCAGTCAAAATAAAAAATGGGTTCCCATGATGAATATTTACGGAACCCAAAATTAGTTACCGTGGTTTCCCATTGGGTAATCCAACGGAACCGAAAAACAGTGAATTTCCGAAATCTTCAGGCCTGCTTCTGAATTATTAAAATTTTTGCAGCATTTGTTTATAATTGTATATGTTTGTGTTATTATCATATGCAATTGAATAGGTAGACCATTTCAGAATTCAAAATTTGGGACTCTCTAAATGCATAATGGGACTCATACTTTTCTGATCAGCGAGTCCCTGGGACTCATTGGGGGTAAACTGTAAAATGCTCACTATATTTATACACACACATATATATATATATATATATATATATATATACACACATGTGTATATATATATATATATATATACACACCGTATTTTCACGAATATTAGGCGCTATTAAAAGTCTTAAAATTTCTCCAAAATGGACAGGTCGCCTTACATTGCGGAGCGCCTTGTCTATGTGCTGAGTTCTAAAGCCTGACTGAGAGCACGTCTGGCCGACACGCTGGTTATATAAAAAAAAGGCGGACGTGAGAGAGGATAGGCATGCGGAAGTCCGCCAATGAATGACGGGTGGGCGTGTAAGAGGATGCTAATGGCTGGACGTGAGTGAGGTCCGCCAATGAGTGAAGTGTGGTCGCGTAAGAGGCACGCCCCCTAGCAGGTACGGCGGCTTTTTCCATGCCTCGCCGTCACTCTTGATTTGCGACTCCATACGTGCCCATCTCACAGCAGCAGTGAAAAACCAAGTCAAGCAAATGAACTCCGAGCTTGCCGTCATTCCCGGCTTAACTAAAGAACTCCAACCACTGGACATCGGCATCAACCGGGCGTTCAAAGTCAAGTTGCGAGCGGCATGGGAACAGTGGATGATCGATGGCCAACACAGCTTTACAAAGAGTGGGAGGCAGCGCCGGGCTAGTTATGCCACTATTTGCGAATGGATTGTGGCTGCTTGGACTAACGTGTCTGCTTGCACTATATAAATAAAGTACAACCGAACTCAGTTTTGCTTCCTTAGGCTTTTTAAAAAAGTGTTTTTAGCGTGTGTCCGTATGTCTTCAAGGTCAAGGTCAATACTTAGCGTGCATGCTGCCGTATGCTTCAAGCTAACGTGTTTTTAGCGTGCGTGACTGCATGCCGTATGTTTAAGCTGGCGTATGTTTGGCGCCCAATAAAAAGGTGCGCTTTGTGTATGTGTAAAATACAGAAATAGCACCGGTTACTGAGACTGCGCCCAACAATACAGTGCGCCGAATAGTCGCGAAAATACGGTATATATACATACAATTTATATATACATATACTGTATATTATATATATATATATAAAATGATATTACATGTATTTATTTCTGTCCACAAAACCAAATTATATGTGGTAATAAGACAACTGCTATGAAAAAAGTATCATTTAGTACTAACTAAATGGCAGTTGGGACACACAAAAACACGGCATGAATTGTATTTGGCAAGTACCTGAGTTGACAAGAAACACAGTCCTCTTCGCATCCTCATGATATTGTCCACGAATTTGGTGCGAGAGCTCCTTTGTTAAGAGAACTGCAATAAATGTCTTTCCTGAGCCAGTATTTAAGCAGACAATAGTGTTATGTTCAAGAGCTGCTTCAAGAAGTTCAACCTGTGGATGAAGATTCAAGTCATTAATGAGATATTCGAAAATAAATCGCAACAAAAATCTAACTTTATTAACAAATAAAAGAAATTGTATTAATTTTAATACCATATAAAGACTGATATGGTGAAACGCCCAAAGTCGAATACCTTCAAGTATTTTGGGATTTGAGTCAGAATGTGTTCTTGCATTGTGGCATCTCTCATGTCTCAGTATGTGTGACAACTGTACAGGATATGGGAGTGGCACATGTATCGTGTAAAAAGTGTGGCGCTTTTGAGACAGACACCCGGAATTGGGGATGTTTTATGGAATATTTATTCAGCTAAAGAGTCAATAAAGTGTTCGACTTGGGAGGTTTCATTGTACATTGTATATCAACACACGAGCAACTGTGACTTTTTCCACAAACCCAACTAATAGATGACTCTTGATACAAAATCACTCAAATGACTTAAATTTAGTGAACACAATTGAACAACTTGCCTGATATTTTCTAGGTGTATAGATATTATCGTGAATAGCCTCCTGCTGCCATGGAAGTCCAAAAAAAGGCCCCATGGGAGATGTGGCCGGGGTGACGAGCTTCAGGCCAGCCATTTTTCAACGAGATGGAGAATAATGGGCAGAACTCCTCCCGTCGCCCACTTTATTTTATTTCATATCGGATTTTCCACAAATTCACTAGAAAAGGAGATTGGGACACTATATCAAAAGCAGAGAGCAGCGAGCAGAGAAAATAATACGTTGGAATTTCACAATATTGAACAAAATCTGTCCAAAGATATACTTACAAGTCTGGAACACAATCTGGATTAGGAAACACTTAATCTTGGTTCCATGATTAAATCTCTTAATTCCTTACTCTTCCATGAACACACCTGAGGAACAGAAATACATGATTGCATAATACTGCATTTGTGATACTGCCGTTGTGAAATGAAATTTATTTCCTCTCAACCACAGGAGAGAGAGAGGAGCCTTCTTCGCCACCACCCACATCTTTCTCCAGACGGCAATGTTGATGAATGGTAATTACTGTATTTGGTTTTATAATTAAAAATGCGTACTATTGCAATATTTGTCTCAAATATGTAAAGTACAAAAATTGTGTACATATTTTAAACATGCTGGTAGCTGTGATGTTTCTTACTTGCAATAACATCACTGATCAACTCAACTGAATTTATAGAGCACTTTAAAACAACTACCACTTTATACAATGTGCTGTACATGGAGCAAATATCATATAAACAACAATAAACAATAGAACAATAAATTAATAACGAAGAGAGTAGACAGCACAAAAACAGTAAAACTAAGATCAAGTCTGCGTCATGCGGAGTCAAAAGCCAAAGAATACAAATGAGTGAGCTATTAAAAAAAACAAGCACAAGCAAAATAAACTATTTAAAAAAATAAATAGCGTGTTTTTTTTTGGGGGGGGGGGCAAACTGCGCTTTCCCAGGGCATTGTGTGTTCTACACAAAATGTGCAAATTGCCATTAATTTCATGCAATTTCAAGTAATATATCGTGTGGCATATTATTAAATTATTCTTCAAAATCGTTCAAAAATCGTCTTGAATAACTCCAGCAGAAACCACAGACAATCAAACAGGCTCGGTATTAATTATCTGCCTATTGAAAAACAACAAAAGCTGCCATATTGGCCAACAGCTATTTTTAATTAGTTTTTTTCTTTTAATTATTTCACACTATTTTGTACTAATTCCCCTCTTAACACAATTTATACGTGCATAATGTGTTATGCTTAACATTTCTTTTTAACTTTATTTATTTAAACACATGGCTGCTAACTTTAATGGAGAACTTTCTTTTGGTGTGGTTAGTTCCGTGTTGGAAAACGGTAATTGTAAGGTGAATCTGAAAATGATTTGTCATACAACTCCGAAACCTAAAAATGGTCTTAGATGAACGCCAATAATTGCAAAAGTGTCAATTTAACCCACCGTAATTTGCTAGCACGGCTAGCAAACAGAGAAACGTATCGCTCTTGACAATCTCACAAGCAAGTGAAAATATCCCCCACTTATTTACAAGCGCACCTGAGTAATTTCTTTATACACAATGAAACCGAGTTAAACCCTAAATATAAACACACGGACGTACGGCATATGCTGTAGCTACCACGCACCTTCACCGTATTAGCTAGCTAGCTAAGTGGTTTATTCCAAGCGAAGCCAATAGCTTTTGTTGGGTGCTCTAAACAAAGACATATGTATGCACAAGCTCACCTGTAACGTGTCCTGTTGATCCAGAATATTTTATTTGAAACCCGTGTCTCTCATTCACTCTACTGTCCCAATTTATGTGTCCCCTTTTCCACTCGTGTATCATTTCCTGTGACCTGCTCCTTAGCTACGACCAAACATTAACGTAAATTGCGTAATGTGCCGCATTTGCGCAGTTACCACGTTGAACTAAATTCACCAAGAATATCCGTAAGGTGTTCGCGCTGCCGTCATCGGATGCATATAATAACCGGACTGCTTACGCCGCCTTTCTCGCCTTTGCGAGAAGTGAAGCCACCGGCAGCCATCTTACATTGCCATTTTACCTGACTTGAATACATTGATTTTTCTGCGTGAGAAAAACTCAAAATGCACATTTCTTCGGTATGAATGTAATTATTAAATTTATCTTATTCTGTCTCTCTCCAAGTGCTACTCGATTATTCGGCTTCATCATGATGTCAGAACTACGAACGATGAAATGAAATTAAACTCCATCAAGAAAAAAAAATGGCTTTGAAATGTAAACCTCACTCCTGAAAATCATGATTCACGATAGTGAGATGATATTGGAGTGATCAAACGCCCTCTTCTACCCTGATATTTAGGCTTGTTTATATCCTGTCTGGGTGTCCGGACGAAATTTTATAAATTCATGAAAATGTCCGGCGTGTACTGTTTTTCATGGAACTAATTAGCATATGGCTAATTTGAATGATTATTTTAGGAACAAATGAGAAGCGGAATGCTTAAAAAATATGAGTGGTAGAGTGCACCGTGACCGCCATGTGTGACGTAAGACTGAAGAACCCAGAAAAGAAGGCTGCGGTAGTTAGGCAAAGTGTCTGTGGAACAGGTCCCCTCAGTTCCAAGCGTGACAGCCATAGAAAAATGTTTTCTGCTAAAATTGGTTGGACTCAAGCCAAAGTTGAATAAGCAAAAAATAAACCATCCTTTAATTCGTCTGTGTCTCAACGCTGTGGCTGAAGTCACTGGACCGAGAGGTGCGTTTCGATCACGAGTCGGAGCTGAGGACAGTGAGAATGCACGAAAAAGCTTAGGAGAGTCTGCAAAGCCCGCAAGTACTTACTGTATTTCAATGTCTAATAAGGTGCAATTCGGAGGGCTAAAAGCTCTTATGTTTTATGTTGAGAGGGAAGAAATTTCATCTGTGCTGTATGTTACACATACGTTCAGAATATTTGACAATAAAGGTGGATTCAATTCAAGACAGATTCGCCTTTTCTTTGTGAAATTAATATTCTCGTGAGTCTACTTTTTTATTACCGTACTTACATTACTCCACTGAAACAATGCATATTGTTAAAGATTGATTTTCTTCAGAAGTACATGTATTATGCAGAAGTACATGTATTATTTTTTTAGATCAAAATATGGTTACCCGAGATAATATCCTCAAGTCTAAATGGTCAATGCAGCGAAGAAAGTTCACTCTCCGCGAAATTACTCCATTCACGGTACTGGCATTTTTAAAAAAATGCAGTGATAAGGGTGTTTTTCAGAAAAATAAATAAATAAATGAAGACGACTGCTACTACTAATATAACTTCTACTACTACTGCTACTCCTGATAATAATAATAAAATAAAATAAAATAAATTGTCAATAAAAGAGGCAACGAAAGATGGCTGCCCTCTGCCTTCAACTGCCAGAGTCGATTGGCAGTCCACATTATTATCAAATAAGTACATGCATCGAACACGCCACTGATGCGATACAGTAAATATTCTCTAGTACGGACTCATGTTTGCGCTGTCCAATCTGTCCTTATAACAGAAATTCCTCTTTTGGGAAATGAGCATGGTACATGTCCTTTATGAACCTGCAAGTATGTTGAAAACTGCATGTGTAACAACACAAGCAATAAAATGCAAAAATATACTGTCCAAAAACTGTTTATATAACAAAAACAGCAGTACAGTATACAGTACAGGTGTAGATTTATAAAACCACAACACAGTATAGTATGTACAGTATTTTAATGTTGATTTTTTTCAGTCTTGGGAAAAAATGAGTCTATTTTGGGTTGTTTTGTTTTGTTGGGTTCTTCCTCGTTTTCTATGCCATGATCTACAGGACGAAGTAAATAAAGTTAAAATCGTTCGCAATTACAGTAAAACGCACGCCAATAAAAAGTCACTGACACATAGTCGTTTCGAATTCGATGACATAAACGGCGAAGCAAACACGTTTCTTCCATCTTCTCCAGTTGTGTTGAGTGGGCGTTGCTTTATAAGCTCGTGCCGCGATCAACAGGACGTAAGTGAATAAAGTTAGAAATCGTTCGCAATTACAGTAAAACGCACGCCAATAAAACTCACTTACACGTCGTCGTTTCGAATCTGATTATCAAAAAATGCGAAGTGAAAAGGTGTCTCCGTTGGTGTGTTTCCGCGTATCGGGTGGAGCGTTGCGTGTATTTAAACTCCCGCCGCATGACGTCTCCATCCGGGTTACGGATAGTGGAATTTCCGCTTACGTAGTTCCGGTAACATGTAATATCGTAGTCAAAATGTTAATGCATAGGTTTTTATTACGGGTGAAGGATATTCCTTTTCATAGAATTCCGGGGATGGGAATGTTTACTGTATTCCATTTGTATCCGGAAGTCAGAAATTCCGAGTTCCTAGTTGAAATTTTCAAGTGGAAACCGAAGTACCCAGAGAAAATCCACGCCGACCGGGGAGAACATCAGGAAAGCCGGAGCTGGAATGAGGCCCGGTACCGCTGTACTATGAGGTCGACACGCGACCACCAGGTCGCCCTATACAATATTCGATGTAAATATTGGCAATGTTGCTGAAGTACAAAATTCCTTTGTCCCATGTTACACACTGGACCCATGCTAACAATAGACAAATAGATTACTGCCAGACATGTTGATAGACAAATGGATGGATAGATAGATATTTTGAAAACTCATCATTTTTTTTCACCCATTGTCCGAGGACTTATGATGGTATAGTCCAGGGGTCAGCAAACCGCGGCTTCAGAGCCAAATGCGGCTCTTTAGCGCCCTGGAGCTTTTTAAAAAATGTTTGAAAATGGAAAAAAATGGGAGAGAGAAATATATTGTTATTTTTAAAATGGTTTCTATCGGAGGACAAACATGACACCAACATGCTTAACGTTTTACAATGCTGTAAAAATGTGGAGGATAAATGTTAGATTTCAACATTCCTGTCAAGGAGCATTTGCGTCATAGCCTGCGACACACGTTTCTATTAGCCGGACGGGATGCCAGGCAGGTGGCTGTAATAATTTTTTTTTTAAAAAGGTGTTTTAGGTACAATTCACCGAGGGTACTGGCAAAGAATGGGAATCCGGAGGGCCGAGAGAAGCATTTTTAAACGGTGCACATGAGCTCCGAAAGTTAACATGCAGCAAAAGGGCTTCCCATGCCTCGATCATCTTCAGGGCCGTTATGCTCATTATGTAAGTGTGTGCGTATGCGCGCGTGTGCCGTAACGGGTCGATTGCGGGAGGTTGGTTGATGAAAAAGTAGATCTTCGGTCATTCGAAGTTTAAGGTCAATCAGATGAATCCTCTACAACAGGGGTGTCCAAACTCAGTCATTAAGAGCCGCTGTCCTGCCTGTTTTCCAGGTCTCCTAGGAGCAATACACCTGATTCAAATCATCTGGCTCATTCTAATGCTGCTTCAGAGTTGATCATTTGAATCAGGTGTGTTGCAGCCGGGAGACATGGAATACAGACAGGACAGCGGCCCTCCAGGCTGGAGCCTGGGCATGCCTGCTCGACAACAAGGGTGTAAAAGCATGAATGTGAAAAAATGGGTAAACATTGGATTTTCAAAAATTCACAGCTGTTCCTGTTCATCATTTTTGACCAGGGGTGTCAAACTCATTTCTCATTTTAGGCCACATACGGCCTCGGTAGATGTCAAGTCGGCCGGACCATTAAAATAATATCATATTCTGCTATAAAAAAAAAACAAATAATATGTCTTTCCTTTGTCTTGGTCTAAGGAAGCACAAGAACATTAGGAAAGTGTTGACATTTAATGAACATATCTTTTACGAAACATTTCATGAAGCACCTTAGATTTCCTGAGACAAATGTGCAATTTACTTTTATCATTCATATACAGGTACAGTATATGCATTGCAACTGATCCCACTGATTGTACCAAAGCACAAAACTTTAACAATTGGTATTGAAAAATATAGTAATGCATTTTCAGATTAAACGAGATTTATACCATTACACATGTGCATATAAAATCTAAATTTAATCCCTGCCTACACTTTAGAAACCAAGGAGAGTGCTATTAAATGTGTAAAGAATAAAGTAATCACATGTCCTTGATAGCGTCTGCTGTGTTGGGTCTGTCTCAGTGACAGACTAAGGCCGCTGTTGTCTTATCTCATTAAAACAATGGTGTCTTCTACTCTGATCAAAACAGTGTGTCCCTCTAGCGGATACTCCATGAATTGCACCTTATTAAAAATATTCATTCCGTGTCTTTTATGCTTTTTTTCACTTTTAAATGATCCTGTGGGCCTGATCGAACCTCCTTGGGGGCCGGTTGCGGCCCGCGGGCCGTATGTTTGACACCACTGTTTTAGCCAATGCTCCAATAAATTTTCTGTACATCACAGGGTGTTACATGGCACCTACCAATTTTTGTCGGCCTCGGTTTGCATGTTCTCCCCGTGCTTGCATGGGTTTTATCCGGGTACTCCGGTTTCCTGTCACATTCCAAACACATGCATAGTAGGTTGATTGAACGCTTTAAATTGTCCCTCGGAGTGAGTGTGAGCGCGAGTAGTTGTATGTCTATTTGCGCCCTGCAATTGGCTGGCAACCTGTCCAGGGTGTATCCCGCTGAATAGACTCCATCACACCTGCAAAACTCGTGAGATTCGCGGTTCAGTTAATGGATGGATGGATACAGTTAATGCTCAATTACATGTATAAAAGATCCCCTCTTTGACAGCAAAGTGTGCAACACAAAAAAAAACCCTACATATTTAATTCCCGCCCCCCATGTGAAAAGGGGCTCTTGTGCATAAAAACTGCCATTTAAAGATGGCACAAAACAGCTGATGACAAACCAACCACCAGTACAGACAATAATATCAAGGTATTTTATTTGCTTACATTACTGACATCAAAATATCTGATAAAATTCAGTGTGCATCAGACCATAATATCCAGTATGAACCTAAGATACAGTTCCTCTCTCAGGCGGAGGCATGTTTCCCCTCCAGGTCCTGATTAAATACAATTTTTCTTTCGACTCATGGACTTGCAAATACTCACCAACATGGGCTTTCTTCTGGTTCTTAGCATCTGTATTTTCCCAGTAGTTAAGAGTGAACACAAATTTCAAATACACACTGGACACTGTGATAAAATGTGCTTGATAAAACTCAGCATTTTACTGGAAAAATAAATGGATGTTTAATATTTCTTTCTCATAGTGCTGAACTGTATTCCACGTACTGTTTAGAAATAGGACTTTCATTTCTATTCAAAATGTTGGCTTTCAGGTGGGAGACAGTTAAATTATGTTTAAATTCATACATCCATCATTTAATAATATAAGATAAATATAAACATAAATAAATAACTTATACCATACTAGAGACATATATTTTTTTTTACTTGAATTCAACTACCATCCAGTCAAGAACTGAGATACTGTACGAATGTTGATTTCTCTCAATGTTAGGAAAAAACAGAAAAATGTTTTAAGTAAAAAGATTTGTTTTCAAAACAATGAAGATAGTCAAATATTAAACAGATGAAGATGTTTCTGTTTTGACAGTGTGTACTGTATATAAGTAACGAATATGCTTTGAGTGTTTCAAACAAGGTAATTAATGAATCCAGTAATATTGAGACAGGTTGAAAAACAGACATTGAACAAATCATGTTCACTAGTAAGTAACCAGGAGATGTGAAAAAGAAACACAATCAAATGTATCCTTATCATTGTGGTGAAAATGTACAAACCCCAACTCCAATGAAATTCGGATGTTGTGCAAAACACAAATAAAAAACAGAAGACAATTAGATGCAAATCCTTTTCATCATATGTTCAATTAAATACACTACAAAGACAATATATTGTTTGATCAAATTGAAAAACTATTGATTTCCTTTTTTTGCAAATATTTACTCATTGTGAATTTTATGTGTGTAACCCATTCCCCAAAAAATTGTGTTTCATCACTTTTCCTTTAACAACCCTTAATAAGTGTTTGTAAACCGAGGACACCAATTGTTGAAAATGTTGTAGTCGAATGGCACTTGGTTGATGTACGGCTTCATTTGCTCAACAATCCAGGACCTTCATTGTTACATTTTGCGTTTCATAACTCGCCACATGTGTTCAAAGGATTAAAGGTCTGGACTGCTGGCAGTTCATTCTAGTACTGTATTCATACTCTTTTACTATGAAGCCACGCTGTTGTCACACATGAAGAATTTGGCTTGGAATTTTCTTGCACAAATAAGCCGATAAGTCCCTGAAAAAAAAATATTGCTATAATGGTCGCGTATGTTGCTCCAAAACCCGTGTCTATCTTTCAGCCTTAATGGTGCCTTCACAGATGTCTAAGTTACCAATGCAAGTGGTAACACACCACCATAACAGCAATGGCTTTGAACTTAAAATCCAGATAGTCCTTTTCCTATTTGACGCAGAAGACATGATGTCCCAAAACAATTTGAAATGTGCACTCGTCAAACCACCACAGCACACATTTTCACCTGGTGTCAGTTCATCTCAGATGGGCTTGGGCCCAAAGAAGCGGGCTGTATTTTTGGGTGTTGCTACTGTAATATATGGGGCCCTATTTTCATTTCTAGCGCAAAGCTCAAGTCTAACTGTGCATCCGGGTGATTTTCTTTCTTTTGGTATTTTGCTAGACTATGCACGGGTCCAACTGAGCATAACAAGGCGTGTGTGCCTTTGTGTGCCGTTGTGAATTGGAAGTAGCCTTTTGGCGGCATCCCTCATTTGCACTAAAATCAAGTTGGTCAAAACGCAGTCTGCTCGAGTGTGCCATGACTGACATTACGGAAGCAGAAATTGACTCACTAGGGTCTCTGCATGATATTGGCAGGTAAACTGCAAGTTGATGTCGCCGGCCCTGCATGTGATGTGGGCGATTGGAGACCAGCTTGCACCCACAACCGTCCGTGTGTGACCCAGAGTGACGAGGGTGCTATGAGTTGTGTGTTTTTTGTTTTTTTTTAAGATGGGAATGATTATAATTCATTCAATGAATTGATTTCTGCAATGATTCAGAGGAATTGTCCAAGCTGTTGCCATCTTTATAAATGAAATCCTGTGACATCCACCACTCACGTCCACGGAGCGCCAATCCGTCTGCCTTCACCTCCATCAAATACACCAAAATTGTGTTACCCCACTTCCTTCAGGAGTTAGACATACTTTTAACAGAGCTTAAAATCTTGTCTACTTTTTGTGATGCACCGGGGGCCGTATTATAGAAGACACTCTCGGTCCCCAGAACACCAAGTAATACGCAGTACCAAATTGGAAAAACCACCATAAAGTAGACTTGCCCCAGCACAAAAATGGAGATGCGACAGTTTTTACACAGAGCATCGTCTACTTTCTGTGACCTTTTTTTTTTTTTTTAAATTATGAGCAAATCACTGTATTTTGTTTGAACATTTTACAGAACGTTCCGACTTCATTGGAATAGCGGTTTGTAATTCCATTTTTGCATATGTGGAATTTGGTATGGCGTCATCTTAATTAAGAAACCAAACCACGGATTAGTCAAAGGTTTCATGACATATCAAACACATTCTCACTGTTAGAAGTTGTGCGTTCTTCCTCAAACATCCAAAGCAGGTCCAAACACTTTTTGCAGACTCTTGGGGGAAAAAAAAAAAACCCCCAACAAAAAACAATAAAAACAGATCCTGCTTCAGCTCCATTGACTGACATGAGTCAGAACCATTATAATTTGCTTCAAAGCCATTGTGGTAAATACAAATTTAGAGCAGTAAACATCCACTTTGTCAGCTGAATACCAAGCAAAGTCAACAGATAAATGTGCCGGTATAAACAAAAGTAATTAATAGAATAACGACACTCACTATTGTTATTGAATGATCTTTGAAGCATGCAGAAGCATTTAGAACATAACATCACCACGCAGCTGTTTGTGCCGACGCTTGCACAAGAGCACCGATAAAACTTCAAAATTCTAGACCAATTAATAAAGTGGTTTGGTGTTGCCATGGCAGTGACAGATAAACAAATTCCCTTTCGTACAGTAAAAGCATTTTTTTTGGGGAGCCGAAGTGGAAGAACGTGACCGGCCTGCACAGAGCACTGGAAACATGCAGATTTGGTTTCCACTTCATCCTCAGCACTATGGCTCAACCTCCTCTTAGCCCCAATACTGCTCCACACACCAAGTTAACAAATAAAATAAACTACTTTTTGTTTTGCTCTAGACTTTATATATAGATTTTGTAATCAAAATATCTATCACATTTGGAAACGCATCTTTCTATTTACAATTTCATTCTCTCTCATCTGGTAAAACAGCTTGTAAAAATATGCAGGAAACTCCAGCATGCTCTCATATTATTAGAATGTGTCATTGTAACGCGATCATTTAACATTGTGACGTTGTCCTAAGTTCCACCGGGGCTTGAAGGATGAATCACAGTGGCCCTAATTATAATATTCTGTGGAAAAATAAGACTTGGATAACAATCATTCAATGGCAGTCAGACTCAAAACTACAGTTATTATTTTACAGCAAAAGTTGCAGTGAGAACTGAAAAGCCATTCATTTTTGTACCAGCTCAAAAGCCAACAAAGAAAAAAAGCTTGTCAAATGCATTCACTTAGTTGACTAAGGCTACAAAACAACGCTGTGCAGTATATATATTTTTTCTTAATCCAAACACAGAACAAAAAGTGTGTATTTGTGTGTGTGCGTGTGCGCACGCGCGTGAGGGTTGAGTGTCTTCAGTGGTTGATGTTGAACAGCAGACTCGGCAAAGTCTTCAGGTCCATTTGTGGCAACAGCCATAAGCAGTAGAGCAGCAGCCAGAGAACAAACAGCAGATAAGGCTCCCAGCTCCCACTCCAGCTAAGCAAACATTATAAAACAAAAATATAAAATCAGAAAGTTGCGCAGAGTTTGAATGAACCAAAAAGTTCTTACTGTTCTATTTTTAAATACAGTAATGTATTTTCCACACTAAAAGGTGCACTGGATTATGAGGCGCACCTTCAATGAATGGCGTGTTTTGAAATTTTTTTCATAAATTGGATGCACCACATTATAAGACGCAATCTACAATGCATCCACGAGATGGAGCTACGCTCAAGGAAATGCCAACAGAATGATCAAATGTCAGTAAAACTTATTTAATAAAGCAGCAACACAGTTCACTTAACCAACAGCAAGTAATAACATTGACTCGTTAACGTTGAACTCTCTTGCCGCTGCTCTATTTCCGTATTCAACCGTGTAACCGATCGCCTTAAGTTTGAACGCTGCATTGTAAGCATGTCTCTAGCAAGGAGCCATTTTGGGGTCGACATATTACCGTAATAACCATACACAAGGCGCATCGGATTTTAAGGTGCGCTGTGAGCTTTTGGGGAGGGGGGGGGGGCACGGACTGGGACGGACGCGCTTTAAAAGGATAAGGACAGGGGACGATTATATGAATCAGATCGGAGGAAGGATGACGGAAGGGTACCTGGGTCGCGGACAGAGGATGGACCGGAAAAATAGGATAAAGTGCCCATGTCTGCAAGATTCTAGAGAGAAAATCGTACTCGCTAAACAGATACGGTACTGGAAATGAATTTACTTTCTTTACGGTATACGTCAGCAAGGGGTAGTGATTTATTAGGTTACAGGTATATTAATATAGTACAGTCAAACCTCGGTTTTTGTACTTAATCCGTTCCAGAAGACTGTTCGAAAACCGAATTGTTCGAAAACCGAAACCATGTTTCCCATTGGAATCAATGTAAACATTTTTAATCCGTTCCAAGTCAAGAAAACAACTTTTTTAAACCACTTTTTTTTTTACAATTTCACACCATAAACTGTACACATTTAATAAGAGAGCAGGTAATATGTAAAATACTGTACAAATAAACTGTAATATGTTTTATTTTCACCAATTTTAACATTAACATAGTAACATAAAAATTGAAGGAACATCTCTCTCTCTCTCTATCTGTCGTGGGGCATGCGCCTATCCCAGCTGTCATCAGGCAGTAGGCGGGGCATTTCTGCATCCCGAACTCCTTCGCCAACACAGACACACGCACACCTGACTCATATTTCGCGATCAAATCTTTCTTAAATTCTATAGTTTTGCGCACTATTTTCCTTTTTTCTTCACCAGGTTTACCACTTCCACTTGCTTTCTTTGGTGCCATGATTAGGGGCTGATATACGATGCAAAAATAACAGTCCGATATTACGTAGTTCTCAACAAACACGTCTGCTTTTTTAAAAAAAATTCTTTATTGAACAATACAAACTTGTCTGCTCACAATGGACGCTACACGAGGAAGCTGTTTCTGTATGATTGATGATGAGTGTTGATTATGTGCCGCTGCATTGAAAACTGCCGGCCGTAAACAAACGCACGCACTCCTCCCGTGCTGCTGGGGCAAACCATTCTGAAAAGAGGGGGGTTTCACTCCCCCTAACAGAAGCGTCTCACCAAACACGTCTGCTCACAATGGACGCTACACGAGGAAGCGTTTCACCAAACACGTCTGCTTTTTTAAAAAAATCTATTGAACAATACAAAAACGTCTGCTCACAATGGACGCTACTGTAGCGTCGCTTCCTCGTGGAGCATCGCTACGCGAGGTAGCGTCGCTACACGAGGAAGCGAAGCCGAGAAGAGTGAAGTGACGCATTCAAGTGCGCTCAGTTAGTTCGAGAACTGAAATTTGTTCGTCATCCGAGGCATAAAAAGCTCAACATTTTTGTTCGAAAACCGAATTGTACGAGAACCGAGATGTTCGAAAACCGAGGTTTGACTGTATTGGCAAGTTTTGTGGGTTTTCTACAGGTACTCTGGTTTCCTCACATATTGCAAAACCATGCATGACAGGTTAATGGAGCACTCTAAATTGTCCTTAAGTGTGAGCGTGAGTGATCGTTTTTCTGTGTGTGTTCTGTGATTGGCTGACAACCAGTTCATGGTGCCCCCCACGACCCTTGTGAGGATAAGAAGTTCAGATAATGGATGGATGAAATATTTATTAATCATCAGTAATGATATTTGTTTTGTTTTCACATGGAGTCATGAGTTTGGACTTTGACTTTTGAGGTCTGCACAATGAATGCTCTCAAAATATTGCACAATTTTTTAAAAACAATTTAGCTTTGCTGCTGTACTCAAGGTGAATTTAAGAAAAACGGTTGATTTTATAAAAAAGAGAACCAATTGTTATATTGTCATATTTATTAATATTTGTCATCGTTTTATATACCCTTGCTTTAGGTCTCTGGGATTAACTTGCCCAAAAAAAAAAAAGCTCCACAAAATGATTAATTTGCTCCTCAAATGACGTCATTGATTTGCAAAACTGTTCCGTAAAAAAAGAAAATCTAAAAAAAAAAAAAGTATTCCTTCAAGATTATTAAATACACAAATAAATAAATAAATAGAGCCTTGATACAAAGTGATGACGCATTACTTTCCGCTACTGAGCCAAACTAGAATTTTCATGAAGCCATCCGGAAGTCATTCTTTATGGCCTTTCTGAATTCCTCTCATGCCTTGCTTTAGCATCCTGCCCGTATCCATCACCTGCCTCCAGGGGTAGTGAGGGCGTCCCTCACCGCTCGTGTCTATTAAATGCCAATGAGCCAGTTGGTTGCCTCAACAATGGAGGCTCACCACATTATGGCCCACTCGACAAGATCATCCGACAATTGCCTTTGGTGCACCAAAATGCTTGAATGTGGTATTTGAACAACGTGTGACGCCCATAAAAGTTGACAAACGGTTGAAGGAACAGTTCTTACCAAAATTCAGGGTCACCATTCTTATATTTTCTTGAAAGTGTCCTCGTGGTCATCTGATTGCTCTGTGAGTTGTGGGCGACAAACACAATGTGCAGTCAGGCTCAACAAAGGAGTGTTAGGGTGGTTCTCTTAGAGACCAAAAGGTGGCACCGTAGGGCTCCTCTTGCAGTGGCACACCTGTTGGTCGTTGTGTCAATGACCAACAGCGGACACTGAAAACAAGTGTGCCACTGCAAGAGGAGCCCTACAGTGCCACCTGTTGGTCACAAACAGAACCATCCTACAAGGAGAGAATGGAGTGAAAGACGAATCTAACCTGAGAGAAATCAATTCCTCTCCTTTGACGCAGGACTGGAGGGATCGGGATTTCATTTTGACTGGGAATTTTTGTGCCGTCTCTGAAAGGAAAATTCTAATTAGTTGAGGCAAAAGTGCAAGTGCAACAGAACATGAAAATAACACATGATTATTTACCTGTCTGTTTGTCCACAACACTACGATTCACATAACAACTAACATTTTTCGTTCTTATTTTTACTTGGTCTGGAGTCTCTGAACTATGACCATTTGTTTGATTTTCCCTCTCAAGATTGGGACCATTGACCAATTGAAATACCATGAGTGACCTTTGCTCACTTTGGTGCAAGACCACACATAAGTGCAGTGCTCACAAACACAATTTGAGGGTGTGTGCCCCAAATAATGATCCATGCACTAGCACATGTATTGGACAGAAACGTATAAAATCCATACAATGAAATACGACTGCTCTTGCCACCAGATATTGAAAACATACTCATCACCTTGTACAACAGAAAATATGAATGGGCAAAAAATGATGAAACTGATCTATTTCATTTTCACACTTCTCTGTGAAGTACCAATTTACATGCTCTAGCTGAAATTCTCTTTGGCCAAACTATCACCTCTGATATGCAATCCGCCTCGCTTCAAATCATTTGACAGTGCTACATTTAAGGAAATAAAAGAGTGAGCCAAGTCAGAAACTGTACATTGCCACAACTCTGGTTGAACTTACTTTCCACCAGGAATCTAACAAGAGAAAGCCTACCTGATAGTCTCTGTGTTTTCCCTGGAAGGGTCTTGGGTATCTTGCTGAGCCTCACTTAGATCACTGCAGTCAGGTGGGAAAATACTTTCTGAAAGGTCTGTGATTTGCCCCCCAGGCAACTGGCATAGTCCTTTGAGTTCAGATCTGCTGCAAGTCTTATGTTTGATCTCAGTTATTACCTAATGAGAGCAACACAAAAAGAGGGGTTGGCAAATACAATAAGGTACAATGGAGTGATTTTCTGGAGTGTACCTGTATGTGTGATAGTGTGAGGGAGGTAGATTTATTAAAAAAAAAAAAAAGTGGAGCTAAAGTTAAAAAAAAAAAAAAAAGTCTGTTGGAAAATTTGATTGAATGGTAACTTTAGAGTCAGCAGGGAGATTGGCTTGCGGTCAAAAAAGTTAATTTCAAATTATCCGACAAATGGTCAGTTATAAGCATCTATCTGCCTGTTACGTGGCACGAGTGTGCCAAGTTAATGAGCCCACTTTTGCTTATACACACTCACAGGCACACACACAAAGATTGCAATTTCTTGATAGTTCAAGACCCAACCGTCCATAAATACATTGTGTTTTGCAACAGTAGTACAGTCATCCCTCGTTTATCGCGGTTAATGGGGACCAAAACCACCCGCGATAAACGAAAATCCGCAAAGTAGCAACCAATTAACATATACAGGTAAAAAAGTCCGCAAAATGTCCGCAAACGGTCCGCGAGAAGCTGCAAAACAACTGCGAGCTTCTCGCGGACCGTTTGCGGACTTTTTGCGGACTTAAAAAAAATAAAAATAAATAAAATTATATATATATATATATATATATTTATTTATTTTTTTTAATGAATATGTTTGAAAAAAAATCCGCGATGCACCGAAGCCGCGATAAACGAACAGCAAAGTAGCGAGGATCACTGTATTTAAGATTTATAATTCCTTATACTGGATCAGAGCCAGAAGAAAAACAATGCAAAACCAAAAAGCACTTGCAAAAGGCAAGGTTTAATAGGAACACCAACAATATACAAACAAAATACCAAGAGTCCAATAACACGAAAACAACGATCATAGTAAAAATAAAATAATGGAAAGACTTACAAACCAGGATCCATGAACAAAACGAGAGTGACTACGAATAGTATCAAGAGGTCAAGAAAATAACACGTGAAGCAGCAACAGCAAGCAAGGTCAATAAACCGACAAAAGCCTTGGCAACTTGGCAGTCCTTAAATACTAAGCCAGGCTTTACTAGAAACAGACTGCAGGTGCACCTGATGGCAACACCCTTCACTTCATCTGGAGCTGAGACACAAACAAACATTCAGAGCATGACAATTCATGTGCCTAGTCTCTTTTGCCAAAATGCCAAGAGTGTCGTGGTTGGGAGACAGGTTTCCACCTTCTGTGCGCGGTCTGACAAAGAAACAGAGTTGAAGTGCCTTTGCTTCATTTTCTTCCCCTCCAAGTATCAGATGGAGCATGAAAATATGCACTTGCGTGACTGCCACCAGATTAAATTTTTAACAGCGCACACTGAAAAGTTGGCCGCATCTGTCAGCATATTGATCGCGATGTCGAGCCCTGATTTATCAAACGAAACACTCTGAAACTATATGATCTAGTTCAGAGGTCCCCAACACCTCATCCGCAGACCGATATTGGTGCAAAGCCGCACAGAAAGAAAATACTGTATAACTTACATTAATTCCATTTCATTTACATCCGAATCCGAAAGATGTTTTATTTTGAAAAATGACCCGATTCACTGTTACATCCATCTATGTCACTCATGACGCACGTCAAGGCGCGCTTCTCGGTCACGAGATAGGTTCCGCTAAAAACAAAACGCAGAAACTCGCAAAATGAGTAAAAAACAATGACTTTGGAAAGTTTCTTTGGGAAGGGGAAAAGGCCCAACCAAGAGACAGGAGAGGAGACTTCAACTTTGAAGAAAAAGAAAGGTACATTTCGTAGACGATATCAGGACTCTTATTTAAAATTCGGATTCATTCCAGCGGAAAATTCCCTACGCACCAAGCCCATTGTGAATAATATGCAGCGACCGGCTCTCTAATGAGGCAATGAAGCCATCAAAACTGCTTCGCCACTTGGAGACCAAGCACACTGCATTAAAAGACAAGCCTTTGGAGTACAGTATTAAGGAGGTAGCAGTCATTCTCGACTCTAGAATGATATCATTAAAGTTATTAACCACATCAAAGCACACGCCCTGAACTCACGCTGTTCGAGGAAATTTGTGAGGAGATGGAGCACAGACGCTTTCTCTTATACACAGAAATAAGATGGTTATCTCGAGAAAGATCGCTGGCCAGAGTGTTTGAATTACGGGAGACGCTGCAAAGATTTCTCTCAGAAAAAAGTGACGGCGGCCAAAACAGAATTACGAAGTAGACTGGACATAAGCCACATACTTCGGGTGTCATTGTCTCCAGTTACCCTGAGATGGGACCGCCTGGTTGCAGAAAAAACAAGCTCGGGGCTCCCACTGATTCAATATTGTGGTGAGTCGCATTTCTCATGTACTTTGAATTTGCGGTGTCTCTTATTTTGAAGGCACGTTTAAATGTTACCATAGCGACCAGAGCGTGTTGTGGCCAGATAGGCCGTTCCTCGAGTCATGATTCGTGTTTATTATGTTTAGAAAATGCCACACTTTTCAGCAGGTCATATCATATTATTTTGTTGTATTTATTCCACCCTAAAGGCTGGTCCCTGAAAATATTAAATATATTAAACCGGCCCCTTGGGGTAAAAAAGGTCGGGGACCGTTGATCTAGTTAACGTCAAAACAACAGAAATAATGTAAAAGTACAAAACAACCCACTCTGCCACAATACACAGAGGTTGTTTGAAATTAGAGAGAGTTGCTATGACTGAGGAGATGCAAGTGTCAATAAAACCTAGAACAAACAAAAGTAAAGGTGTGTTTCAGTTTAACGTGTTATTTGTACAACAACTATAGCTGCAAGCAGCTATGAAGAGCACTCGCAGTCCGGGCCACTTTGGAGTACTGGCATGTAGGAGTGGGCGATATATATCGTGAGCGATAGCGTCACAATGTACAATTTTACACTATGGAGTATAAATATGGTGGCTCGGTGATCCAGTGGTTAGTGCGTTGGCATCACAGTACAGAGGTCGTGGGTTCGATCCCAGCTCTGGTCTTTCCTATATTGAGTTTGCATGTTCTCCCCGTGGGTTTTTTCCAGGTACTCATTGCAAGAATTATATGATAGACCCATCTCAGACCTTTGCTTCTTTAAGAAAGATTGTCAACCCAGCAAATTCTTGATGTCAACCGCACTTTTTGATCAATTCCAATCAGGTTTCTGACCTCACCATAGTATCGAGAAACAGTCCTTACTTTTTGACTTAAAATTGAACACTGACGCAGGGAAAGTGTTGTTGGTCGTCTTATTGTATCTCAGTGCAACATTTGATACAATTGAACAAAAAATACTGTTGAACAAATTGAAAACTTGGATGGGATTAAATGAAACAGTTGTTTCATTAAATCCCCCTACTTGGGGGATTTAGCTGTTATGATGAACACAAATAGAATTAGCTGAAGTCATCCCCAAGTCTAAATGCTCTTAAATCTAGGTTAGAAACGTTTTCCCATGCCTTTGATTAAGGCCTTCTGAACATGTTCAAATCTTTTTTCTTTTAGTAACTTTTGAAACTTTCTCTTATTTCTTCACTTTTAAAGGAAACTGAAATACCCAGGCAAAAGCCACGCAGGCACGGGGAGAACATGCAAACTCCACACAGGAAGGCGGAGCTGGAATCAATACCTCTTCACTGTGAGGTCGACTGGTTTGCGTGTCGACCTAACAGTGACACGCCCCTTATGTATAAAATGTGTGATATAAATAAAGACAATGGGACAATTTGTCATTTTCAAGTATCATTATCAATTAACTGAAAATGCATGTCCTTCTATTCTTACGGCTGGATGAGCCAAGTGACATCATGTAAAATAGCTGGAATTTTTACATACCTTGCTGTCTTCATTCAACAACTTTGCAACGTCTTCATCCATCAAATAAAGTGGCTTATCTTGAGGTACTGTCTCAGAAGCTGGAACTGGCTTAAGCGGTGATAAACTCAAAACCAATGGCCAGCTCTGCATTTGAGTATTAAGTGGATCTGTAAACAGGGCTTCCTCTCTGTTTGGGTAAAAACAATCCAAATGCTCGATAGAGTCACAACCTTGGCTGGGGTCTGTGGAAAAATCATTGATTTGCTTGGATGTACCAAGTGGGTCATTACATAAGTCGATTTTCTGATATTTTTGTGGAGGCTCATTTTGTTCATCTTGGTGTCTGGCTGCCTGAGAATCTGAGGACATGTCTTCTGTATTCACAGGACAACCTGCAATCTGGCCTGTTCTTATTTTCGGGTCTGCATCTTGGGTGTTTGATTCCAACTTTACTTGAAGATCTGGCCAATGTCTTTCATCCACATCAATTGATTTCTTTGGTTTTTCTGTGGCCTCCTCCTTTCTTTTGTCGCGCAATGAACACACTGTTTTGTCACATTCTTTTTCCAACGGAATGACTTCATCAACATTTACCTCTCCAAGACTTTGCTGACAGTCAAACTGCCTTTTAAGAACTTGTGAATCGGTTGCATGGTCCGTAGTTTTCTTGAAAAAAACCTCATCAGTGCTTGTTATACCACTAGACTGCTGCTCAAGTTGCTGGTGAGAGTATGATTCCAGGTCACTTTTGTTATGGCACTGGGCTTGGTTGGTTTTATCACTTTCCAATTGATGGGCATCTCCAGAGGACATATATTTTTCTGTGTCACAGCGGGCAGTTAAGGGCTCATCGTCATCTTCATCTTTCACAAAAGAATTTGGACCCATTTGTTTCGACTGACAATCTATTTTGGAACATTCATTTTCAACTTCAACTCCTTTGTCAGTTTGATAATCAATTATTTTTTCATCAATCTGTGAATCCGTCACACAGTCCGTGGCTTGCTTCAAACATCCCTGTTCTTCACAAGGACTTGTTGCCACACTAAATGGCTCTGAAAGCTCTTCATTCGAACAGAGTTGTGGTTCAGTTTGTGGATGTGCAGCGGATATGGAAGGATCAGCGGTTTCTTGAGAGTCAGATCCAAATAATGATGGTCTTTTTACCGGAAATGTGTCCTCTATGGATGCTTCAACTTGAAGCAAATGATTAGTATCAGTCTGTCGAACCTGACAATCTCTGTTTTCGTTTGAAGTTTCCAATATAACTTTTGGAAATAAGACTTTGGTATGGTTCTTGAAATCTCCCTCCATCTTTTCTGCAACTCCCTTGGAATCGTTTTGTTCGATTTCCTTTCCAAGGACTTTTCCCTGTGTATCATCAGAGTTAAGTGAAAAAATACCTTCATCTATACATGAGTCTGTAATGAACTGGTCATCTGGAAGTTCACATGTAATGGGAACAGATCCTCCATCAAAAGAAGTAATGTGCACATGGGTTGCGCAGTCCATATCCCAATCACATGACGAACTTCGACTTAGACTCTGACAACATTTCACTGGAACTACTCCATCCTCACTCTCTACCCAGGAATCTGGAGAACTAATAGCAGAATCATCCATGACAGATTCAGTTTTCTTCAACTCGAGCGACGGAGAGTCAACGCCAGAGTGACTTTGGGTTAATTGTAGGGAGTTAGGGGTTATCTCGGATAAGACTTCTTCTGGGGGTTCAGCATTTTCTTCCGTCCTATTTAAGTTGTCTTTCATGCAGGTGGAATCAGCAAAGGAGTCTTCACTAAGCCACGTACAAGATATTGGTGGATGAATGGATGGTGAACTGTTCCCTTTGTCTTCTGACACAAAAGAACATAAGATTTGGGGTCGGGGTTGTGGACAGTACGTCTGGAACATGAGGCATCTCTCTTTCACAATGCTACGAGTCAGGGTCGCACGGTCAGGGTCACAGAAGCCGAGTCGATCCATCGAGATACTCCTCTCGATGAAAGGGTTAGGCTCATTTTGCTAAGGAAGTCAAAATGTAAAAAGTCAGTCCAGTATTCATCATCGGTTTAGTTTCTCAACATAATGTGATGACGGAAAAATTACATCCATGCATATGTTCAGTGATTTGTACCTCCTCACTGCCAGGGAAGTGCTCGAGGAACTGTGATACATATGTCATGATGGACTGTTCGTCTGGTGCGTTTGGTCGTCACATCTGGGATAGAGAGAGCAAAGCATTTATTGGAGTTACCAAAATACAGGGAAAATATATCAGTTAGGCTCCATTAACCACGACCAAAACAGTCAAAATGATTTTAGACTTTACACTCTGTTGCATTAATTCAATTGAAAAATTTAACTATTCTCTCATTAACATCAGCACTTATCAGTCCCTCTAGAAATTTGAAATATTGTTCACACGAAAATTCAACTAATCCCGGTGTATTATCCAGAAGCTTGCAATTTCATCCAATCACTGCAACTTTTCCACTTTGCACATTGTCTCACAGCTGTCATTGGGTGGTACAACTGCACGATGGTACCCTTACATGAGGGGAAGTCTTTTGATACTTTTGTCATGTCTTTGTTTATCGTAGTTGCTTGTTATTGATAAGACTAGTGTAGACTGTACTACCGTAGACAAATTCCTTGTCTGTTCTACATACTTGGCCAATAAAGATGATTTTGATTCTGAATGGAATGATTAAACGTTGCGATCTGCTGGCTACTTGCTGCCATTACCTTTGAATGATGAAATGCCAAATAATAATAATAATAATACATTTCCAAAGAGCAGATTGTGGAGATTGTTCAAGTGTTTTTGCATTTTGACTCTTTTCAGACATTGCTTTGTATTATGGTATGTTATTTTCAGCTTTCACCAGCATGTCTTTGAATTGTGAAAGAACGTACATCTCATTTATCTTCATTGGCTTCGGTTTCTTGGTGTTGAGTCAGTGTTTTTAGAACTCACTGCATGAGAACACTACCATCATAATAAATAATAATTTCTACAAAAACAAGAGGGAACCTGCAGCGGTCGGTTCAGGTTCAGGCGATTTATTGTGCGATGTTTGTTTTAGCACAGCTTCAACCAGATCGCCTGAGCAGACACAAAAACATTCTGAGGATATTCGCAAAGAACAGTAAGTTCATACTTTCGACTTAAAAATAGTTCTATCCAGACATTCTAGACTGAATATATATATATATATATATATATATATATATACAGTATATATATATCGGTATGTTTTTTTTATATGAAGTACATCAGATTAAAAGCCATTTTGATAAACTTGACCTCAATATGCCTGATGTTTTAGTTGCTATGCAGTGGCTGTGGCCCCTCTGTCATATTGGCATATGTCTCACAGTATATAAGCTCGAGTTACTCAGTGATATCTTGTCAATACGTCGAGCTTTCTTCTTGAGTGTCAGCTCTCTTCCGTGTCTTCGGCATTCAGTCGTGCTCCTTTGTATTTTCTTTCCGATGAGACTTTAATTTTCCCACACGCGCAGCATCTGCATTCTGCGTTTCTCATTGATCACAAGTCGTACTGGCCTCGTCTTGACCGGTCTTAATCATTAGTAAAAAGACCCTTGAAAAATGGTCTCGAGAACTACACCAATAGTATTAAGTAAAAATATCCTTTATTCTAATTTAAAATTATTGAATAGAATTTTCGCTAGGATACTTCAACAATGAAATGTTCCATAGCTGCGGCCCTAAATTCAACCAAACATTTTATTTTTTCAGGAACCTGGGATTAATCGGAATAAAAACATTCATTCATTCATTTTCCGAACCGCTTGATCCTCACTAGGGTCGCGGGGGGTGCTGGAGCCTATCCCAGCTGTCTTTGGGCAGTAGGCGGGGGACACCCTGAATCAGTTGCCAGCCAATCGCAGGGCACACAGAGACGAACAACCATCCACGCCCACACTGACACCTAGGGACAATTTGGAGTGTCCAATCAGCCTGCCATGCATGTTCTTGGAATGTGGGAGGAAACCGGAGCACCCGGAGAAAACCCACTCAGGCCCGGGGAGAACATGCAAACTCCACACAGGGAGGCCGGAGCTGGAATCGAACCTGGTACCTCTGCACTGTGAAGCCGACGTGCTAACCACTAGACTACCGGGCCGCCCGGAATAAAAACATTCTCCTTAAAATGATTAATTTGCACCTCAACAAAGTCCTTGATTAGCAAAATTGTTCATCAAAGCAAAATGGAGCCTAGTTCCTGAATGGTAGATTAATACTTCATTTGACATTACGAAATAATTTTGATGGAATTATTTGGTAAACAAAAAATGTTGATCAAAACAGATTTTTTTTAAAAAAGTATTTCATTGTACAGTCAAACCTCGGTTTTCGAACGTCTCGGTTCTCGTCCAATTCGGTTTTAGACCAAATATTTTGAGTTTTTTATGCCTCGAATGACGAACAAATTTTGGTTCTCGAACAAATTGAGCGCACTTGAATGCACCATTTGACTCCTCTCGCCCTCCTTTCCTCGTGTTGCTTTCCATTGTGAGCAGATGTGTTCAGTAAACATTTTTATTTTAAAAGGAGCGTGGGTTCGGTTTTCGAACAATTTCGGTTTTCGAACAGCCTTCTGGAACGGATTATGGACGAAAACCGAGGTTTGACTGTGTTATATTTTTAATTTAGTCAAATTAGACACCCTTTTGCCCACAACAGCTTTCACATCTTCATATTTTTTCAGTCAGCTTGACGATGTGGATGTTGCTTCATGACCTGGACTGACTTTCACTTTAGACCTGTGCATTATCAAGAGGGGCGGCCCGGTAGTCCAGTGGTTAGCACGTCGGCTTCACAGTGCAGAGGTACCGGGTTCGAATCCAGCTCCGGCCTCCCTGTGTGGAGTTTGCATGTTCTCCCCGGGCCTGCGTGGGTTTTCTCCGGGTGCTCCGGTTTCCTCCCACGTTCCAAAAACATGCATGGCAGGCTGATTGACCACTCTAAATTGTCCCTAGGTGTGAGTGTGAGCGTGGATGGTTGTTCGTCTTTGTGTGCCCTGCGATTGGCTGGCAACCAATTCAGGGTGTCCCCCGCCTACTGCCCGAAGATGGCTGGGATAGGCTCCAGCACCCCCCGCGACCCTAGTGAGGATTAAGCGGTTCAGAAAATGGATGGATGGATGGCATTATCAAGAGTGAGTAGCTTGAATTTTTTTTTGACCTCGTAATATGTATGAGACAATTTATATATGAACGTGTTTCCAAACCTTTGACTGGTACAGTTCATTAAAATCAGGTCAACAGAGTAGGACTTATAGCAGTTTACCTCCTTGTTTTTAACAACAGGGGCTGCTTAGCTATATGCTAGCATCGCATATGCATGTTTTAAGCCAGTGCTTCTCAAATAGTGGGGTGCGAGGCTCCGTCAAGGGGGGCGCGTTTGACCTCGGGGAACATGCTTTTTAATTTTGATTTGTTTTTTTTTACTGTCCCAGAATAAAGTGCAATTGCACCTCCACTACAATAGGGGCAGTGGCGCTCTCATTGGCAGAGTGTGCGCAGGGAGGTGTAGGGGTTGTGTTTGCACTGAGCATGCGCGCTTTGCACACAGCACTGTCATGTTCTGGTGTCGGCAGCAGGTGGCGGGCTGAGCATCGTTAGTGGTTGCACACCTGCTGCCAATCTGTCATTATTGCACCCTGTATATTAAGACGACTAACTGGCATTTGTTTGCTGGAGAATTGTATGCCTTGCCACTGCTCTTGCCCCTGTGTCAATTATCTCGCGCTCGTTCTCATCATAGTTGCTCTTGTTCCGCGCGTCAGATATTTTCTGTGAGTACGGTTTTCGTTTTGGTTCATGATTCCCCATATATGTGTATTGCGTAGTGATGGGAAAATGAAGCCTCATGAAGCAATGAGGCTTTCCATCCAACTCGTTCGTTACTGGGCCGAAGCATCATGAGGCTTTATTTGTACTATTGCGCCATAAAATAAATGTCATGACAGACAGTGATTAAATGTCATAATTAGTAGACCTTTTTCCACCTCCATCTCAAACTTTCATATCCGCGGGATTCCTCAATTCGCGGACTAAAATAGCAACCCGCATGCGCACATAACGTTATCTGCCCCCCCCCCCACACACACACACAGAAAACAAAACAAAACAAAACGAAAGTAAATGCAGTGATGGCTGTTTGAAAGTGCTCTTTAATACAGTTGAGTTGAGTAAATTAGAGAAAAAAAAACACACCACACCACAAACAAGCAAAGTGAAATCGCGTTGATCACACAGGAGAGATTCGATCGCGTAAAGTCAACTCGTGTGCGGTGACTTTTATGGGAAATGATTTTTCGGTATCGTCAAAATGACGGCACGGAAACAACACGCTACCGGTAACGATCGTAACCATGAAATCCTCAGGCCTGCCGTAGTTTTTTTTTTTTTTTGACTGAGAAATTTCCTTGCGTCCCAAAAACGCACATTATTTGGAACTGTGCGTCCCGCGGGAAAATTATGCATCGAGGACGCGGGACGAAGAGGTAACGAGATGGCTGCCGTCCGTCATTGTCGTCCCGGTGCGCCGTTTTATTTCGAATCATCCGCGAAACTATTTGTTGGCGGTGATGTAGGAATCCCGTCTCGCAAGGCTTCAGGCGTGGCCACATGCGTAATCGACACATGCCTCGAAGCGCGCTTCGCAGATTTTTTTCCAGTTTACTCGGCACACTCATCGGAGCCTCGGCACAGTTGGGCACATCACTAGTATTGCGGTCTTCTCATTTCGTTTTGATAGTCTTGAGTTTATTTTCCTCCTTGCCTTTCATGCAAGCGCTTTTTGTTATCGTGTTCTTGTGTATTTTCCTGGTCCTTAGTTTTGACCAGCACTTTCTGTTTCCATTTTTTTACGGTGCCATTTTTGTAATAAACATTTTTGTACGGAGCTCTTGTTGGAGTCTGCATGCTATTTGGGGATCCAAAACATTATTCGCTTCGAACGAAGCGTGATCTTCTCGCTTCGTTCTTATCGTGACAAGCACAGAGTATGAGTATGAAGTGTAGACACAAAGTGTAGCAGACCCTCAAGTGACACCATGAAAAAAGACAAACGAAAGTCTCCCGTAACTAAGATGAGGAAATATGACGAAGCGTATGTAGCGCTTGGCTTCACTGTGACTATGGTGGGAGACGATGAAAGACCAGTGTGCTTACCGTGTCTGAAAATGTCGGCAGCGGACAGCATGAAGCCAAATAAATTAAGGTGTCACCTGAAGACACTACACTCCAATCACGCTGATAAGCCGCTTGAGTTTTTTTCAGCGAAAACATGCCGAATATTGCCAAAAATCATCCCGCTTTGTGACTGCTACTTCAGTAAACCAGCGAGCGTTGTTGGCATCATATAAGGTGGCGTGTACCAAATTGCTCAGTGCAAAAACGCCATAGCAGAGGAGCTGAAACTGCCTACAGCATTGTGTGCTCCTTCAAACCTTGCTTCGAAAGGCTGTGCATTGCAAAACATGCTCATTGTTGCCATTAATACAGACATCATCTTTTATTTAAAAAAATCAGCATAAATTATTTGATATATTTTTGTTTTTTTTAAATATTGTGCTCTGAGTTAATGTTGGTGATCAATTTGAATATATTATTATCTATTGATTTCATGTAATTTTAATTTTCAGTATCGTATGGTTTGACAGATCAGTCAAAATATTTTTATGGTTTAATTAAGAATGTAATGTTATTTTTGAATTTCAGATGCATCTTTTCTGTTATCGTTAATAAAGCTATTCTTTGTTGTAAGTTGGTCCATATTTATTTTTTAATTCTCTTATACGTTAATAAGGATACAGTGCAGTTATAAACAAATTAAACGATTTATTGTGATGAGGGTGTGGGGGCGGGGCGAGATTTTTTCTTCTTCCTAGGGGGGGGCATGACAGAAAAAAATTGAGAAGCACTGGTTTAAGCCAAGTTTCTGTGGTACTCAAAAGACCTCAGTCAAGCAATTCAGGGTTTCCAACACCTTTACAGAGTGGAATTCTAATTATACGATGTTGCAGTATATTATAAGTACTGTATTTACAAAAAACTGTAGCACACCTTCAGGCTCCAGGAGGCGTGGGATACCCAAACAGTAATGGGCAATCCTGAATGCATCTTCCAGATTTTCTTGTGCAGTTCTCAGCAAGGCCCTCCTCATATCTACCAGGGTGGGGTCGATGGACTTGATGACTGCAAGGAAAGCAAGACCACTTGTCCAACTCTTCCCAAAGTCCTGAATTGCCACACCATACCTTGGGAACAAAAGTGGTCATACAAACTAATTGAATGTTGCTCTGAACTAATAAATGAAAACAAAAAAAAACAACTTTAGCTTGAAGTGAAAGCTCACACTCACTTGCGTGTTTGTTTCTGGACCCACTGCAGCAGTTTTTTGAAGGCTTTGCCATGTTCTCTTGTGGTTGCGGCTGCCATATGCCTTCCGGCCAATGATGTGTTGCCGTTGGATAGGTCAGAGCTGGTAGGTGTAGACGACAAGGTGGAGGTTGAGGGGAACTGGCTCCGTATGTTGCCAGTCAACTCCTTAATCTGGCAGAATATGGAGAGTTGTATGATGTTGAAATGAATTTTGTTTGGATCCAACATCTGAAAGATTCAGTTGCAAAACTGTTTGATAAACTTCATTCTTTCTTAATCCAATGTATGATGCCGATTTTAGGAAAATTATATTGTCAAGAGAAAGGATATGACCGAGTCTGAAAGACGAATGAGGAATAATCGTTCAGGTGTTTATTTTATTATATTATTCTATTTTTTTCAACAATAATTGTCATATTAGTATAAAATCTCGTATCTCACAATTATACCAAATCTATAGGTATGTGCAGACATTACAAAAAATTTTTTTCACGATTACTATTTATTAATGAGTTTGTGTTGTTTATTTGGTATTGCTTTGTCAATAAAAGAACAAACAAACAAAAATGAAGAAATACAACACAAGAGGTATGGAACTTTTTGGAAGTGATTCAGTTATGAGTTGAGTCATTGTTTTTCAAAGTAAATGCAGATCTTTGCAAATGTCTTGTTTTGATTAAACACAAAAAATAATCACTGTGCTTTCACAAAGGACTTCAGAAATCAGAGATTAATTACTGTTGAGAAACTGAAATCTGAGGATTTGGATCATTTTAAGATAAACAATGGCTCTAAAGCAGTGGTCCCCAACCCACGGTCCGCAGATCGGTATCGGGCCGCACAGCGACAGGCCTGCGTGCTGTGAGCAAATTTACTCCATCAGACATGATGTTGAAAATATGCGTGACTCCGATCAATCGGAGTCCCACTTCTACCATTGGTTTGCAAGTTGACATAAAGAGAACCCGCCAAAAATGAAAGAAGAAGCAGTGAACAGAAAGTAATCCTAACAAATTGACCAAACGTGCAGCTGAACGCGCAGCTGCTTGGCAGCCATGACTTCCCAAGATGAAACTATTTTGACAAGAGAAGTTCCTCCCCGAGCAACATAGAGGAGTTATCGTGTGTGCTATATTGTCAAAAACAAGACAATACAAGAAACCTGTTGAATAATTTGACCAAGTAGCAAAAATGCGAGCGGAGTTTGAACAGCCCACCCAAGTAAACATTAGCATTTTAGCCGCTAATAACTAGCCAGCAGCCACCGGATGAAAGCAGCAATCAAACATGTCATCTTTTGATCAGCCCAATTTGCAAGTAGCAATGATGCTAACACCGTATGTAGGATCCGAACTTGAAAAATTATTGTTTACATCACCGGTCCCCAAGTAAGGACTGGTTCAGGACGGGATCAGGACTGGTTCCAGTCCGTGGGTCATTTGGTGCCAGGTTGCACAGAAAGAATAAGTAGCTTTAAGTAACATTACTTCCGTTTTATTCATTTCGGAACATGAAAGATGTTTTACTTTGAAAAATTACCGGACCCTCTGTTATATCCGTCTACAGTATGTCACTCTTGACGCAGGTGAAGGTTACCGCTATAATGAAACCCAGGAGCTAGCAAAATGAGAACCGTATTTTGCGGACTATAAGTTGCAGGGTTTTTTTCAGAGTTTGGCTGGGGGTGCGACTTATACTCTGGAGCAATTTATGGGTGAAATTATTAACACATTATTATATCATGTCACATGTTATTTTCACATCTAACCACAAGAGGCCGCTCTAGACCTGTCTTGATAAAGCCACGATGAGACTGACGTAAGCGACGTCGAAGAGGAAGGGCTGCATCTTCTACCTCCGGAGTTGGTGGAGTTGTTTTAAAGTGACACAGAAGATGAAGATGTCATTGGATTTAGTGATTTGGAGTGACATTGATGGTTTGGTGAACTTGTTAGCATGTTCTTTATGCTATAGTTATCTGAATATCTCTTAATATGTTACTTGAACATACCAGGCACGTTCTCAGATCATTGTTTATGTGTCATGTAAGGTTAGCATGTCGTACACTTATTCAGCGTGTTGTTTTCTATTTTATTTTAATTATAAATTGCCTTTCAAGATGGCATATATGTTCTTGGTGTTGGATTTTATCAAATAAATTTCCCCCCAAAATGTGACTTATACTCCAGTGCAACTTATGTATGTTTTTTTGTTCTTTACTATGCATTTTATGGCTGGTGCGACTTATACTCAGGAGTGACTTACAGTCTGGAAAATACGGTAATGAACAAACGTCTTTGGAAAGGGGAAAAGGCCCAGCCAGGAGACAGTAGAGGAGCTGATGACTCTCAAGAAAGAGAAGGCTACATTTATTAGACAGTATCAGGAGTCCTACTTAAAATACGGATGTATCTCAAGGGGAGATTCCCACGCACCAAGTCCACTCTGCATAATATGCAGCGATGGTTCATATTTTTATGCACTTTTTATTTGCGGTGCATCTTATTTTGAAGGCACGTCTAAACGTTACCCTAGCTACTAGAGAGTGTTGCGGACGTCCCTCTATCATGATTCATGTTTATTATTATGTTATGAAGACACCACAGTTTTCATGAAGGTCAGATCATATTATTTTGTATTTATTTGCCCTACCTTAAAGGCCGGTCCCTGAAACTGTCGTCTGACATTAAACCGGTCCGTGGGGCAAAAAAGGTTGGGGACCGCTGGTTTACATTATAAGTCGTATTTATTATTCTTAATTGGTCCATTTCTCAGGAGAGTAGTCCACTGTTATTTTATTTTATTCTACATTTGTTTTGCAGCAAAATAACATTGTTTGAAAGGCGTCAACGTTAAAGTGTTAAATTACGCTATAATTATCATTGTCAGTAGCAGTGCTTTAAAACCAGCAATTTAAAAGCGATGAAAAGAAAGGTTGCCGGTCCGCAAACGGCATTTACTTGTCTCAACCGATCCGTGACACAAAAAAGGTTGGGGGCCGCCGCGCTTAAGGATTACTCGATGATTCTAATAGTTGTTGATTAAATTAGATAATCAACGAGTTGTCAATTAATCGATTAATTCTGACACTTCTCCAATGATCTGTTTCTTACCTTGTTAGATCATGAACATAATCAGTGTAATCACAATGAATCATCGACAGTGAAGTAATTAATTATTAAGAACATAATAAAAGGTCATTTGAGCAAATTTCTCATTTCCAAAGTGTATATCCAACTTGTAAGTCTTCGTTTAATCAGTACCCAAGGGAGAGCTCTCACTTTCAAAAAGGTTGGTGACCCCTGCTGGAAATGGTTGCACTGCGCTACATTACCATCGATTTATTTGAATGGAAGTTCCCAGCCCATAAGACAATTTTGTTCAATCCAAACCTTTTTTCGAGGGCAACGACAGTCGTATCAAAAAAGGGGGTGTTAGAAACAGTGAACACAAATGAGGGAGGTTTTAAATAGGAATACTAAAGAAAAGTATGAGAACCTGGAAGAAGAGAATGATGTTCCAGATCAGTCCCAGGATGACGGATGAGTTTCCATCGACAACATCAGCAGCGTCAATGCTGATGAGCCTTACCTGTTGAGTGTGCACAGGACATTTATTTGGCATGGATCAACACTTCAGCAATTATTAAAAGTAGGATTATCACATTAAGGGGATAAATATAGTTGTGGCACTCACTTTTCGCTCCTCAAGAAAAGACAAAACTTGGGTAATATTGTTAAGTCTGAAGATTCGATGGGATGATTTCTTGAACCCCTGAAGCTGGACAATCATGTCAAATATTGACAGCAACAAAGCAAATATTATTTTATGACAATTCTCATTGAATGGATAATGGCAGGTACAAAGACAGTAAGAGTCTGACCAGCTTGCACCCAGAGAGCTCCTCCAGAAGAGCCATGAGGATACGTCCATCCTGAATATCTTGGAAAAGGTCTTGGACTTCAATAGGTGGATTACACTGAAAGTGGATGAAAACATCAAAATACAATATGACTCGGTGTCAGAGATTTTTCTCGGACAAAGTTAAAGAAATGACTCGGCACACAGGAAAATTGTCTTCAATATCGACGGGAGCGGATCTCTGAGAGCGAACGACGGTTAGTTGCTCCGCGATCACACTCAGAGCCCCGCCCTCCATGAGTTCGACCTTTTATTGTGACATATGCAAAATACAATAAATAACACTGCCCCCGACATTTGCATACCGCACCCCTGGTCCGGCCCCTCGGTAGTGATTGGTTACCTTGGTTTGAGCTTTGATCCACCGGTACATTGACACCTTTGCATTTGGTCAACATTGAATCAACATGTTGCAGACTTTGCGGAGACAAATGTCGCCTGGGCGCGACGGGTGTTCTCAAATCGTCTTTTGATGTTCAACCGCTGTTCCCAAATTATTGCTTCCCCCTTTGTGACCGGGTCTATCCTTATCTCCTCTGTTCGCCCCCCTCTGCATTGACGTGGTAATTGTGGACTTCAAAAGCCCTCCGACCGGCTGGCCGGCGCCTTTGCCTTTGTGCATAGGCATTTGGGGGTGCTAGATATGCACCCAAACGTTTAGATGTGCTCAAATTAAATGAAACTTTAAACATGATACAATTTCGCTCATAGATTTCTCTGTCATTCGGACAGTAAAAAAAAAATCACAATAAAAAAATTAAAAAGCATGTTCCCCGAGGTCAAACGCGCCCCCCTTGATGGAGCCTCGCGCCCCACTATTGCTCCCATCAACTTTTAAAATTTGTTCGAAAACCTCCATTCATTTTGAAATGTGTAGCTATTAATGTTTACTGCATTTAAAGTTTTTTTTTGTTTGTTTGAGTTTGAAATGTCCGACTGTATTTGAATGTACGTCACATCTTGCCAAACGCATGAGGTGTCAATGTTTCATGTCATGTCCCCATCAACCACAAAGGTTGAGTGTCTTACAAACGATAATACAAATATTCAATCACAAGCATCTACCCGTTACATGACACGAGTGATCCAAGTAATCAACCAACAACACACAATAAATGTTTCCCATGTTTTAAGGTAGATATTGCCTTATACTAGTAATAATTGGAGACCTAACCGCCCATATATATATTGCGTTTCACAACTGTAGTACCAAGAGTATTTATAATTCAACATGTGCGACTGAAAATAGACAAGCGCACAGTGTTTGTTACAAAAAATGCAGAATGGGTCGTGAGCGCCTCATTGAATGGGAGCGTGCTGAATGGGAAGCCATCCTTTAAAAAGCAAATAGCGCTCGTTAAATAGGATGGCCGTTAACGTGGCAAAGTAAACATCCAGACTTGAATGTTTATTTATTTAATTTATACAGGAAGGATTTAACCTGACACACATTCCACCTTCTGTGTGCAGTCTGACAGAGGGACAGAGAGTAGGAGTGCCTTGACTGTTTGGACCGGTAGAAGCATGAAAGCATGCGACTGGATGGAATTTTTATCAGCACATATCTAAAAAATGGTAGCATTTGTGATCATAATGGTCGCCTGAGCCTACAAAGGAGGGAGCAGCCCATTGGTCCAACTTCAGTATTGACAGTACTGTATACTGAGCCATTTCGGCTATTCTATGGGCGGTGTCACTCCCGATGCTAGTTTCACAGAGCAGGCAAAGAACAGCCACATACGAGGCAGGCTTTTGTAATATCGAAATCAAGCTAGAGCGAGCGGGCAAGTTTAACTGGTGGTTCGCCGTTGTAACATTTGGGTAATGCGGGGAGGGACTTTGAGGTTATGGCGTTAACGCTAGCTGGCTTTCCATGACATGCCTTCAACAATGGCGCGTGATTCAATATTCCAAAATAATCGTGATACTAATCAATCCCCTTTGCTTAAGAGTGATCACTGGCATACTTTCGTACTTCCCAAAAAATGTGCACAACAAAAACCCTGGGGAAAGCGCAAGCAATAAATTGTCAACAAAACAAGCGAGATGAATACAAATGGGAAAACAAAAGTACAACTGAAAACACAAATCAATGTACTCAAATGAGAATCGGAAGGCAGGAAAACCAAAAGCGGAGCAAACTAAAACAGAGTATTTACAGCACAACAAAAACACAGTTGAGGAACAGAGTTGAGCAAGTGAGAAATCCGACACCTGTGTGGAGCCTGTGCTGCCCTTTCAGAACAGCATATTAAAAACAAGAAGCAGGTGTGTCGCAGAACAAACCACCTACCAACACTACCTCTGGTACTGAAAAACACAAAAACTCAACTTGAGAGAACACGCGTGGGCTAATTTAAGATGTCAGCTAATGAAACAAATTCCAAAACAGGACAAAGTGGCCTAAATTACATAAGTCACTTTTTGTCAAAAAAATACAATAAAAATAAAAAGTACTGGGTGGAGATGGAAGGGAGGTTTATTTGGCATGGCTGTTTGCTTTGGGACCCAAAAGACAAGCTGTTCTGCCTTTGCCACGTCCCTGCTGCGGCAAGACAGACAGACAACTCCTTCAATGACCACACCTGTTGATGTTTCTTGCAATTTATTAACAGTTGAGGCGAGTCAAGAAGGTGTAAAATTGTAACACACTGTTACAAAGTAAAACGTGGCAAAACAATGCGCCCCACTTGTCTGGTACATGCCGAATGCGTGACTACGCTTGTATTGCTAACGTTCGCGAGCTAATGCGCTAATCGCTATCGCAGATGCTAACCGTAAAGAATTGCAACGTCATTCAAATGTAAATTCACGGGGAACAAACCTTTACATAATACAAGCAGTGCTTGGCTTAGAACGCAAAGCCGCAGTCCATCTTTCGGAGAATGTAAAACAGGTTCATCCGGTGTGCATTTCACAATAACAAACTTCCCAGTCAGCAAAGGCATCTGGCCCGGATTCGGCGTGAAGCTGGCACAGCTGGCCTTGTTTCGGCACTGGCATAATGCATGTGGGCCGAACACGGCCCAGGCGTGGCAAAGGAGGCACTGGCTTGACTCCGGCAAACCAGATGTGGGCCAGTTGTGGAGTGAAGTATTTGGGGCAGAAATACATTTACAACACCGGCCCGTATATGGCCAGCCAGTATTGAGCCACCCTTAAATGCAGTTTCAGATTTTTTATTCTACACACAGCCTTGTTTTACAATTGCACACCTATGCGGAATCCCATTCATCACACACACACACACACACACACACACACACACACACACACACACACACACACAGTTGCACGTGCACGTACTAATTCTTGTGCACGCTCGCTAGTGCGCACACGCAAATTAAACGTGGTCAATTAAGATAATGTTGAAGTCGACTGGTGTCAGCGAAAGAAGGTACAAGTTTTGAATGTTCATGTTTTCCCCCCCCTCGTACGTACTTTAATGTACAACAGTCAAGTATTGCTACACTCCGATACAGTAGGTGGGGATGTACCGCAAACGTTAGCTCAACCGCCAATTAAGTAAAAGAAGAAGAACATGAAGAAGAAGAAGAAGAAGAAGAAGAAGCAAGAAGAAGAAGAAGAAGAAGAAGCAAGAAGAACAGCGCTCGCAGTTAACGACGACGCTGTTTGCCCACAGTTGCCCATGCACGCTCCGGTGAGACATCCGGAAAAGACGTGGTGAGTAAATTTATTTCATGCTTAGGTTAACATTAATCGTTTGTGACAGTACACTGACAGTTACAATACGAAGACTATTCTGTGCTAACAATGACGATTAGCATTAGCTCGTTATGGGGGCGGGGGAGGGGGGGGGGGGGGGGCTTATTTGCTCCAAGCACAGATATGACTTCTTTATGGTGGCATCGGGAAATATAAAAAAATATATTGTGCTACAATTTCAGGGTTATTTACATGTATTTTTTTCTAAAACTGTCACCTGCCGTACCTAAATCGAGACTGAAGCGCTCAAATTTTGAAAATAAACCGCTCAGCCACGTCATATGCAAGCTGGGCGTGAACCTGCGAGCATGTGAGTTTCTGTGTGCATGTGAGTTTAGTGAAAATGTAAGTGATTGAACAGTCAGAGGTGCTGCCAAAAAAGAACCCTTTCTGCACTGAAGTACAATGAAATTAATTTTGATTCAGTTTGCTGCGATACAAATCGGATACTTCATACTTGACCATAAAGTTAATTTAAAACTTAACACCTCAATTCAAAAACTAAATCTAACGTTGAAATGAAAAGTTTTGTATTTGTAAGACTGAATATTAAAATAAACAGAATTTAATATTCAGTGAGGATCAAATACAGTTTCAAAGAAAAAAAAGTCGTTCCTTTCAAATTCAGATTGTACAATTCAGATTCAGTTATTCAATATGATTCAGAGTAAAATATACAAATCCATCCATTATCCGAGCTACTTAACTTAAATTCATGTAATTCAAATTCAGTATAAACTGTTTAAAAGTTATTCACGTTTAGTTTTTGGTGGCAAATATTCCGCCCCACAGTGTCTCACCTAGTTGACGAAATTTTAAGGGTTATTTTTATATTCATTGGTCATGACATGTACAAGTGTTTGTTTTCCGAACACACTGTCCATCCTTGTTTTCTTACAGTTCTTACAGCCGCTGTGAGACCTAACAGCCTAACATCTTGGGCCTCAGACCAGGAAATTGATGTCATAATCAAAAGATGGCTACATCTGGCTCCTGATCGGGATGGTGACAGGAAGGAGAGCATGAGAAGAAAAGAGGGCATGGAGAGCGCAACAATTTGATGGATAGAAAAATGCCATTCAAGAGTCAGCTGCGTCCCAATTTAGACTTTGTGTTCACTGTTAAATAAAGAAAAGTGCATTTTTCCAGTGCATGTGGAGTTATATGTGAGGTTCACAATATTATGACAATAAACATATTTTTATAACAGTCGTTTTTGAGACTTTTTTTTTTTAAATGTGGGTCAAATATGGATCATGAAAGATGTGGCTTAGTTAAGGTTGAATTAAGGCTGATATAAGGAACCTGTTCTGGCCCGGCGTCGGGCCGGAGTAGGGCCAGATATGGTTATACAATGCGGCTCAGATCTGGGCCGAATGCGGCCCACATCATGGATGCCGGACGTGGGCCACTGCAGGACCGTCATTCATTGAGGTATGTGGGCCGAGTGTCATGCCGTGTCTGCCCCAGAGCTGGGCCAGACCAATTTTGCTGACTGGGTTACTTTACAAAATAAAGCAGTTCCGTAACTATAGAAACAGAAAACAAATGATAAATGGCTCTTCAGGAGCCAGAATGGTCAGATATGTCACCAGCCGGCCTGACAGCTAAAGTCAGATAAGGCAAGTGCATTGGTAAAGAAGGCAGCTAGTAGCTACAAGCACTAATGTGAATATCACAACACATTGACCATCAACACTTTCTCAGCGTGTTGTGGTAATACTACAATTCCAGAGAGGTGACATTCCACATCCCTTGAGCCAGCTTACAGAGCTGGTGATCAGACGGCCAAGGTCCCTGACTTCAGCCACCCCCGAAGTCACACACAGCGTCCTACCCACGTTGTCTTTTTAGGCTGTGCTGGGGCGCTCGATGGGTGAAGGCCCACCAGGCACTCACCCTTGAGAGCCCCACCTCCAGGTCTGGTTTGAACGGGGGGGCCCTGGTGACCCCCATCAAGGCAAGGGAAAATGCTGTCCATTGATTGTATTCATCATAAGGGATGTTTGGAATCACAGAATGGATAGATAAAATGCATTTGCTGCAATAGCAATGAGCAAAATCGGGTCTCTCCTTTCACTCCGGTTTCCTACCACATTCCAAAAACAGGCATGGCAGGTTAATGGAACGCTCTATAAATCGGGGGGTGCAACACACCTCTGCCTGTTTTCCATCTCTCCCGGCTGCAACACACCGTGTGTTGCAGCCGGGAGAGATGGAAAACAGGCAGAACAGCGGCCTTCCAAGCCCGGAGTTGGACATGCCTGCTCTAAATTGTCCAGAGTGATGCTCCCGCTTGCACTGAAGCTCCAAAGCACGCTTCAAACTCGATAGCGGACTTCTAGTGAAGCAGTGGGACGGAGCTTGCCTCAGGTGACGTCACTGATGACTAGTTGATGTTAACATAGTTGATGTTAACATAGTAGCCATGCTAATCAGCAACATTTTCTACCTCGGTAGCAAGCTATTCAAATCTATTTATACAGTATAATGAATCTCTTGAAACAGGAAATGGCTGGTTGCAATGTGTTTAGCAGCGATGTGGGACTCACGTGGCACTCGCAATGACACAAGGCTGCACACTGCCGGTGCCCTGTGGACTGAAGACTCGGGGGTGGAGGTGGGGGGGAAACGTCCCAGCTATAGCAAGTTGTGGAGTTTTTAAAAAAGGTGACAAAATTGTGGTATGCCATCAAACCGGTAACAGACTCATACTTACGCTTAGTGTTCATATGATCGGTATAAACAAGCCCTGTAGAGAAAAGGCCAAAGGAGACTTTTTTGAGGAGGGTCTTTGGCATGCAGGGGAACAAGGCAACAGCCATTTTTTCAGGGAATGCTTGGGTAACAGTATCTCAGCTCCTCTACCAGGGACAGCTTTGTCCTGGGGTGCCATCTGGCCGCAGATTGCCAGGGAGAAGATAATGGCAGCAATGCTTATCCTTGCAAATGGACAATAAGTCCTACCCACAACAGGACCCAATAAAAATCAGTCAGTCAGCTCATTCATCCCCAATGTGTGAAGGAGTGGAACCTCAGGTCTGTCCATTCTTCTGTTGCCAAACATTACAATCAAACCTTGATGACTCTCAGTGGCCAAGTGTTCAATTGCCCATGATCAGATGTTTGACTTTATATTTACTACTTATAATGTATAATTTAATTTGATCAATCAACCTTGTATAATTTATGTTTTCAGAATCTGAGTGACCTTAAAAGTTATGTTTTTGCTCAACCAAATATTAAAATCAAAATTGGGAGGCTGAATGTGCCGTCAAGATATCAATTTGATTGCTGTGGACGTGACAAATACATTGATTTATTCATTTCCATTTAATTCAGGGACATGACCAAAAATCTGACAAAGATAGGGATGGGCCAAATGACTGAAAAGTATGTCATATATTTTATATTGGTCTATTAACACTGTGTATTGAATTTTTAGTTTTTTAACTATTGAAAATAAGGACCTGGAGAAAAAAAGGATGAATTTAGGTAATTTTATTTAAACATATAGTGCTTAATATTTAAGAATTCAATGCATAAATATTTCATATCAGTGAATATTGATCATTACAGATAATTACTTTTTATTAACCTAATCTAAAAGGGGAAAAAACAGTTTTAGTGTAAATTGTAATCCAGTGTAATGAGAAAAGTTGCAACATTGTAAATGCTTTTCTGCTTGGTGCTACACCAAACCATCATTAACCTTCATTCAATGTTCATGCTGTCATGAACGCGAGCGGTGGAGGGCCTCAAAAAGCAGGCAAGAGGGAGGAGCAAGGTGAACTTGACAAAATGTATTCATAAAACACTGAAAAAACTAAATCCAAAACCAAGTCCTGAAAAACAACACAAAACCAAAGTAACAAACAAAAACCCATGGCAGACGCAAAAACGAGTTGAAAGCAATACAAACAACAATCCATGGCAGTAACGCACAAACACCAACAGAAAACACTAACAGAAAACACGAATAGAATGACCCGACATTGAGTGGTCGGGCTGGGAGTCCTTTAACAGAAAACTAATGACACAATGACCAACACGTGGGCAGCTGTATGAAGAGCCCTACAGTGCACAAACAGAACCATGACAAACATACAATATAAGTCTGGGGTGTCAAACTAATTTTTTGTCGTGGGCCACTTGTCGGACAGCCGATGCAAAATCTCAACGTCAGTTATTTCCCATGAAAAATTTACATTTTGGCACAGGTTTCAGCAAGGATCATATGTTGAAACACATGATTTACTCCCGCGGGCAACATAAAATGATGTGGCGGGCCAGATCTAGCCCCCGGGCTATGACTTTGACACCAGTGATATAAGTGGAGTGAACTAATACCCTCTTGCAGTGGAAGAAATGCAAGTGAAGGACATAAATGCAGCGCCGTTCTTTTCCCTGGCTTTGGATGAGTCAACAGACGTTAGCCAATTGACGCAGTTCACAGCATGATTGCATGATATGCTGTTGGTGACACACACAAGAAAGTCTTGTTGTTCTGCCAATAAAAAAGTCCACAGGAGGTGAGGATTTATTCAAGTCTTTCATGGAGTTTGCGCTAGAAAAACAATCTACCTATGGATATGGTGGGGAAAAACAAAGGATTTGTGGCTCTTCTTCGTAAACATGAAAATAGACCCATCCTTAGTTTCCATTGAATTCTGCATTATTACATAATTATTTCAAATAATAAATTCAGAGGCTTATTATCGTGACATTTAGTTGAATTCACTTTTAAAATATATTACATGGCTCTCACTGAAATACATTTTCAATTTTTTTGCTTTCATGGCTCTCTGAATCAAAAAGGTTACCGACCCTTGACCTGGCCCTAGGCGCAGCCGAAGGATGTAGTGGGGTTTTTCCAATTTATTTATATACAAAGTCAAACTACCACCCTTACATACAAAAGGTTGCTCTTCTCGGTAGTATGTCCTGGCTCACACTGACCGAGAGACCCAGGACCCTCACCTAAGCCAATTAATTAAAAAATAACAGTTTTCTTTTAAAAACCACATTTTAATGATAACAATATTAGTATTTATAGAAGAATATAAACATCAACCAGTCAATATCCCTGTGCACTAAGACTGCTCAGGAGTAATAAGAAAATTATTTGACTTTAAAAACCCGACATTTCACCATGACATCACAAGGCCACAAAACCCAAAGTAACAGCAGCACTCGGTTTGACAGTGGAGACTTGTGAATGGTAGGCGGATACTGGAGAAAAGTTTGTGGAACGCAAGGATGATGGCGTGGGAGATGGTTTAACAGTGATTTAGTGTGTACACAAAAATCACTGTGTGTACACAAGATGAACGTGGAACAGGACATGGTAAAATAGGTCTGTGGTATCCATGTATGAGAATGTTAGATTTTGGTTGATGTCAACGGCCTCCCCACGGGCCCTGACAGGGCCAAACTATCACACCCTTTCATTCACGGGTACATGTGGATTTATAAATAATGTTAGGTACCACTGTAAAACACACTGTATACGGCTGGTTGGGTCTTAAGCAATTGCTACCTTGAAACCTGGAAATGTTTTAATTGTGTGTGCAAAAGACGGTGGGTGACTCTTTTTCCTAAAGCATAAAAATGCATCAAAATATGTAAGAAATACATGTTACAATTAGATCGTTGCACAATAAATGAGTTGTGCATAATGTAAAAAACAAAGAAAAGAGTAAAGAATAAAAATAATCGTTATTTAACTTTTAACTGTGTCCTCTTCCCCCCATTTGTCTACGTTCTCTCTCAGAAGTGATTTTTGCCTGCCGTTTTGTCAAGAACTGATCCAAGGACATTTGATTTTGGCGGCTTTTCACAATCCTTTGAAAATGTCCAAGGCAAACATCAGCATAGTGAGCGATCGCCCGACTGGTGAAACACATTTTCTGGGTGATTGACATTTAAGTAAAACTATCGGAACACCTCATGGCCCGAGATGCGAAAGACAAGCACGCTGCATCAACACAAATCTATCTACACACATTGACACATACGGTAAGAGGTCCCTCTTAGCCAAAGGGATGCTCGGTAATAGCCAATGGCAGAGCAGTTGTGTTCAGGAAAGTCGGAGCTGCAACTAGCAGGCCATACTGTATTTTCATCTTTTGTATCTTGAATTTTTTTTCATAACAAGAGACAATATTTTCCTGTTGAGATGTTTCATAACTTGAAAATTTTGTATGAAGAGACGTTCGTAAGTCGAGGTACCATTGTATTTGTAGCTTTTTCACTTTAATGGTTGCTGCTTCTTTGGTGAAATTTTAAATATCGCTGCTGTGACAATCTGAGTTGGCACATAAGATTAATAAAGTTCAATATGTCTGTCCGTCCATTCATCCAAGCTTGAATATTTTTTTTTCTTGACAGTATTACAAAATTGTGTATGTTGTGTATGTTGTCAACACATTAACAAACCTTTTCTAAATGTAGATTCATCCATCGAGTAAAGGTCCTCTTCTGAACCACTTCTCTCTCAACTGCAACAATGACAAGAAGACAAAAGATTTTTTTATGAAAACCAAACTGTTTCAGAAAGACTGGAATAAGAGGCAATAATTACCTTACAATATATATTGAGAATGCATGATAATCATTGTTCCAATATTGGATTTTCTTTTATTTATTTTTTTTTTTTGTGGTCCAATACTGCAAATTAGGTCAATATTGAAAGCTGCATCAAATATAGTGACGTAAAACCGGCCAAAATCTCCTAGACTATAAAAACAATATTTATTATTTTTAGAAATATTGAAACTTCACAAGCAGGCTAAAATGATGAGTCCACGCAGTTAGGTATACGGTTGGTGTGTGTGAGACTTGTCTCATCTATAAACTGCATGATTAATTTATGACCTCATTGAATGCACCCAGAGGCTAAGAAGCTTGCTTGTCATAAAATAATGTACACTCATTAAACTTTGAAGTTACATCGTTTGGATGAGTCCCACTTGCTAACCTCACTGTAGGGCTCTCAACTTATGCCGTTCAGTAAGGTGTCTGTATATCAGGCAAGGCAGACTTAAGCTGTTTGGCATGGCAGATTTAAGATATTTTAAAAGTATATTTTGGCTTACTCCAATTGTTTGGGCATTGTTTACGTCTCCTTGTTGCTCCAAACACAATTTAAAGTGCCGTAATGTCGAGGGAGTGCACTCGCTGTCCACAGAGAGCCGGTCTGTCAAGTCAAGTCACATTTATTTATATAGCCCTTAATCACAAACAGTCTCAAAGAGCTTCACATGCCCACGGTTGACAAGTATCCACGACATCCCCTGACCTTAACCCCCAGGAGGGCAAAGAAACACACACAAAAAACATCTGGGGAAAAATTAGAAATCTTGAGAATGGGCCGCAGATGGGAGAATCCCCCTTCCAGGATGACCAGGCTGCAGTGGATGCCGAGTGGGCAACATTGGACACAATATTGTACTATACAATGTTAGTTACAATGATATAAAATCCATTTAACAAGATAGAAACACGGGGGCGGAATCAAACCCTGCACCTCTGCACTGTGAGATGGACCAGTCGATCACCGTGCTGCCACTGCGTGTAATATAAAATGAATCTATCACCGCTCCATTTTGTGATGGTTCTGTTTTGTTTTGGTTTTCAGTTTCCAGTGGGAGTGGAGTTATCATCAATGGACTACTTAAAGACTGCCACGCCGACAATTTGCTGTCGGATTATTGTACTTGCTCACAACGCTTATTCTCCAGATGCTCATAACCTTGTTCATGCCGCTCATATTCATGCCATAGTTTATCACATTTTGTAAGTAGTGTTAATGTTATTTAATTCTTCGGGCTCTTTTGTTTTTTGTGTTCTGTGCACCAGCAACCTAATTTGTACTTTGTCGGTCTTGCGCTTTCTGTAATAAAGCTTTTGTCTCTGTCAATTCTTGTGGGATCTACACCTATCCGGATTACAGTGATCCCTTGCTATTTCACGGTTGTTTATCGCGGCTTCGGTGCATCGTGGATTTTTTCAAACATTCATAAAAAAAATTTTTTTAAAGTTGTTTTTTTTAAAGTCCGCAAACGGTCCGCGAGAAGCAGCGAAAGTCAGCAAAACAACAGTGCGTCACATAGAGCAACATATACAGTACATGTGGGGTGAGGGGTGTGGCTGAGAAGATGTCTTATCACGTGGGTTACTCTTTGATCTTTAATCAATGTCTAAGTGTTGTTTATGATGCTGCTAGTGTGTGTGCGTGTGTGTGTGTGTGTGTGTGTGTGTGTGTGTGTGTGTGACTGAGAGAGAGAGAGAGAGAGAGAGAGAGAGAGAGAGGAGGCTTATAAGAACAAAAGCAGGTCTCTTCCATCCTTAATTGACTAATCATAAACAGTCTACTGCACAACGGATCGCTGGCCTGTGTGTGTGTGTGTGTGTGTGTGTGTGTGTGTGTGTGTGTGTGTGTGTGTGTGTGTGTGTGTGTGTGTGTGTGAGTGCGCTCCGCTCAAGCGCAAAGGCCTACGTGGGGCAATTTTTTTTTTATATATGTTAATTGGTCGCTACTTGGCGGATTTTCGTTTATCGGGGGTGGTTTTGGTCCCCATGAACCGCGATAAACGAGGGATTACTGTATTCCAGATCATACTAGAATAATATGACCATGGATTCCCTAGATTTGGATAAAATTGTAAAAGCTTTGGCCAGCCAAGGGAAACTGGTGGGACAGCAAGAGCCACGCTTGTGCAGCTCCGTAACGTCGTCACCTTGCTGGCCACCCGGGTTGAGGAGTTGTTAACACACGTTGAGCAGGTGGGCATTCGAGGGACACTCCCTTAGGATCCACTATCACCACCTCTTGGGCAAGCAGAACAAGATTTTTGGACTTTACTTTCCCATGTGCCGGGCCCTTGATCCAGTGGTTAGCCTGGTGACCTCACAGTGCAGATTCCAGCTCCGGCCTTCTTGTGTGGAGTTTGCATGTTCTCCCCGGGCCTGTGTGGGTTTTCTCCGGGTACTCCGGTTTCTACCCACATTCCAAAAACATGCATGGCAGGCTGATTGTACACTCTAAATTGTCCCTAGGTGTGAGTCTGAGCGTGGATGGTTGTTCGTCTCTGTGTGCCCTGTGATTGGCTAGAAACCGGTTCAAGGTATCCCCCGCCTACAGCCCGAGGACGGCTGGGATAGGCTCCACCCCCCCCCCGCCACCCTTGTGAGGATAAAGCGGATCAGAAAATGGATGGATGGATGGATGGATAGATGGACTTTCCCATGTTTATCGTTTCCTCCTCCTGGTGCTCTGTGACGACACACTCCTCGCGGCTACCCTCTTCTCTTGTGATCGAGTGACGTCTGACCAAAAGTAAATTAGCTTACATCGATTGCATAATTTTATTAGGAATTAAACAGAGCTTTGCACGTCATTCAAACTCAACTTCAACTTTCATTACACACACTCATTAGTCCCGATAATTACCCTATAGTTATTCCGAACACTTTTCCCTTTGTCTAGCCCGGGGGTCGGCAAACCGCAGCTCTAGTGCCACATGCAGCTCTTATCGCTGCCCTAGTGGCTCCCTGGAGCTTTTTCAAAAATGTTTGAAAATGGAAACAGAGGGGGGAGGGAAATATATTGTTTGTTTTTATATGGTTTCTGGAGGAGGACAAACATTCTTAACCTTTTCCAATGCTGTAAAGATGTGTGGAATAAATTCTAAATTTCAAAATTTCTGTCAACCAGGATTTGCGTCATAGCCTGCGACACACGCTTCTATTTGCAGGGCGGGACGCAAGGCAGGTGGTTGTTGCAGAGATGAAAGTGGACTTTCCTGAAAATTCCGGGAAAAAAATTAATGTGTATATATATATATATATATATATATATATATATATATATATATATATATATATATACACACACACACACACACACACACATACGTGCACACACACCCACACACACCTGGCCGATCACGCATGAATTAGTTTTCACAAAACGCTATTCAAATACTCGACATTCAATGAGTAATCTTGCTTTTGCGTGCACACGTGCACCCTTTGTGGCTTCCGTTCTCGCCGAAATTTCGAAATCTCCGAGATATGGCGAGGCCATGAGAATGCGAGGCGAGGGTATTACTGTTGTGGCGACGCCACTCGAGCTAAGCGCCCCTCAGCAGTAGATCGTCCGCTGCTCTCTGCTGTGCGTGCGTCAGCGCGAACATGTACGCAAGCGCGTCTTTTGATTTCAACCAATCAGCACCGACGCAACCTACTTCACACACGACAACAGCTAAGCTAGCTAGCCGAGACGACAAGCGAACTTTGACCCAATTGTAAACAAAACCTAGGCCAACCTTAACCAGTGGTTAGGTAGAGATCTTTCTTTAAAAGGATGTACGCTACTGACCAAAGCGGAAGGACTGTCACGTCTTACGTATGTAGCAAGCTCTTTGTCTGTGAATGAGAAAATTTGTAAGAATATCAATAAGATGCTTTTCGAATTCTTATGGAGGAGCAAGACTCACTATGTAAAAAGATCTGTTGTAATGAATACATACGAAACTGGTGGATTGAACTTCTTGGACTTCTCTACCTTCAGTAACACGTTTAAAATCAATTGGATCAAAAATTTTTAGGTAATCCCTCATCTATTTGGAACTTTATACCTAACTATATATTTTCTCAACTTGAGGAGGGAGGAAGAAGCATTTTTAAACGGTACCCATCAGCAACGATAGTTAACGTTCTGCAAAAGTGCTTCCCATGCCTGGATTATCTTTGGGGCCGTTATGGCTGTTGCTCATTATGGCATGCGTGTGAAAGTGTGTGTGTATGCGCACGTGTGCGGTAATGGGTCGATTGCGGGAGGTTGGTTGATCGAAAAGTAGATCTGTCAAAAAAGGTTGGACACCCCGGCTCTATAGGATGCACTGCAGGGGGGGAAAAAACATTCAATCATGAAGGCTCATTGTGTAATTGTAGCCAACTTCGTCTTTTGATAGAAGGCTAATATAGCTAATATGGATACATACAACATGTGTTGACTTCATTGTCAGGCTTATATAAGGCTTTTGTTGTTTTTGGGGCTCCAGACGTATTTGTTTTTTGTTTTCTTTGGTCCACTACGGCTCTTTCAACATTTTGGGTTGCCGACCCTTGGTTTAAACCAGGGGTCGGTAACCTACGGCTGAAGAGCTGCACGTGGCTCTTTAGCGGCACCACGTGGCTCCCTGGAGCTTTTTCAAAAATGTTTGGAAATTGAAAAAGATGGGGGAGGGAAATATATTTTTATTTTAATATGGTTTCTGTAGGAGGACAAACATTCTTAAAGTTTTCCAATCCTGTAAAAATGTGCAGAATAAATATTAAATTCCAGCCTTTTTGTCAACGAAGATTTGTTTCACAGTCTGCGACACACATTTCTATTAGCAGAGCAGGATGCAAGGCAGGTGGCTGTTGTTCAAAAAACAAAACAAAAAAAACGGTGTTTCATGTACAGTTCACCGAGGGTGCTGGCAAAGAATGGGAATCTGGAGGGCTGAGAGAAGCATTTTTAAACGGTACACGTGAGCTACAATAGTTAACACGCTGCAAAAGTGCGGCCGATGCCTCTGCGACAAGTCTCGACGAAGGTAGGCAGATTGTGATTTCCTTTTCACAAACTCTTGTGTCTACTTTATTTTTCTGTTTCATTCATCATATAGGCCGTTACAGATGTTGCTCATTATGGAAACATTTTGGGTTGCCGACCCTTGGCCTAGCCCATTTCATGTCCAGATTATGTAAAATTTTCAACCAGTCCCTAATCTGGTAACTCGGATTTACATCATTCAAATATAGTTCCTTCATAAAAAGATTAATTTAACAAGGAATTTCCCACCTGTTTTGGCCTAAAATGAATTAAAATCCAATAAAAATTCATTTGAAAAAGGGAGTGGTGCTACCTAGCAGTGATCGATATTTCGTGCCTTGCATACCTGACATTGACAAGGAATTCTTCTTGTAAGCAGGCTTCTCCGACCATTGTCTGAGCGCATGTCGGAAGTAAATGTATGACCAAGTATTTATTATTATGATTATTTTTATATTATATATATATATATATATATACAGTAAATATTCTCTAGTACGGACTCATGTTTGCGCTGTCCAATCTGTCCTTATAACAGAAATTCCTCTTTTGGGAAATGAGCATGGTACATGTCCTTTATGAACCTGCAAGTATGTTGAAAACTGCATGTGTAACAACACAAGCAATAAAATGCAAAAATATACTGTCCAAAAACTGTTTATATAACAAAAACAGCAGTACAGTATACAGTACAGGTGTAGATTTAAAAAACCACAACACAGTATAGTATGTACAGTATTTTAATGTTGATTTTTTTCAGTCTTGGGAAAAAATGAGTCTATTTTGGGTTGTTTTGTTTTGTTGGGTTCTTCCTCGTTTTCTATGCCATGATCTACAGGACGAAAGTAAATAAAGTTAAAATCGTTCGCAATTACAGTAAAACGCACGCCAATAAAAAGTCACTGACACATAGTCGTTTCGAATCCGATGACATAAACGGCGAAGCGAACACGTTTCTTCCATCTTCTCCAGTTGTGTTGAGTGGGCGTTGCTTTTTAAGCTAGTGCCGCGATCAACAGGACGTAAGTGAATAAAGTTAGAAATTGTTCGCAATTACAGTAAAACGCACGCCAATAAAAACTCACTTACACGTCGTCGTTTCGAATCTGATTATCAAAAAATGCGAAGTGAAAAGGTGTCTCCGTTGGTGTCTTTCCGCCGTATCGGGTGGGCGTTGCGTGTATTTAAGCTCCCGCTGCATGACGTCTCCATCCGGGTTACGGCTAGTGGAATTTCCGCTTACGTAGTTCCGGTAACATGTAATATCGTAGTCAAAATGTTAATGCATAGGTTTTTATTACGGGTGAAGGATATTCCTTTTCATATATATATATATATATATATATATATATATATATATATATATATATAATTATATTGATTAGTATTTATTCTACAAATATATTGCTAATGCTTTATTTTATATTGCACTTATATTGAGCTGTGTACAGTTCTTTTCTGAAACATTTATTTTGTGCAATGAAACACTTTATTTTTTTTCTCCCCCAATTTTGCTGCTGTAGACTGAAAATTTCCCCAGTGTGGGAAAAATAAAGGTTATCTTATCTTAAGTAAAATGTGTCATCAGCAAAACATTCAATGGCCCCGAATTAAAATACTCTGACTGTGAAAAAGCCTTGCTGTCCATGGTTTGGGCAATAAAACATTTTTTTCAAACAACATTGGTTGCCATAAAGGTTCCCCATTAACACGTACCAAAATCCAGTCATCTTTCTTAGATAACCAACTCATTGGAGATGGAGTCGTGACAAAAGCTCGCATTGTTGGCTGGCTTATGGCATTACAAAGCTATAATGTTTGGGTCCGGTATGCAAAAAACTGTAAGCTACCTTTGGGGTACAACCTAGCGGTCTCCCGAAGTTGCTTGTCAATTGACACGAAACCGACAGACATGGCCGCTGTCTCCTCTATCTCCAACGTTCAAATGGCTGAGCTAATCCTCCTACAAGCCAAGCTACTTAAAATTGTCCGCTACATGTTAGACCCAGGGCGGCCCGGTAGTCCAGTGGTTAGCACGTCGGCTTCACAGTGCTAAGGTACCGGGTTCAAATCCAGCTCCGGCCTCCCTGTGTGGAGTTTGCATGTTCTCCCCGGGCCTGCGTGGGTTTTCTCCGGGTGCTCCGGTTTCCTCCCACATTCTAAAAACATGCATGGCAGGCTGATTGTGCACTTTAAATTGTCCCTAGGTATGAGTGTGAGCGTGGATGGTTGTTCGTCTCTGTGTGCCCTGCGATTGGCTGGCAACCAATTCAGGGTGTCCCCCGCCTACTGCCCGAAGACTGCTGGGATAGGCTCCAGCACCCCCCGCGACCCTAGTGAGGATCAAGCGGTTCGGAAAATGGATGGATGGATGGATGTTAGACCCCCTCACGAACCCCGTTTCGTCAAACAAACTGGTTGCTGACGGTGACTTGAAGGCTCTATTTCCAAACATTGAGAGGCTGTGTCTAGTTCAAGACCTTCTCATTTATGACTCTGTGGATCACACTTCAGTCAACCAATCCACTCCCCGTCGATTAACTTCCAAAGGGCAATATAATTATATAATTGTGATTATATGATTGAGAATTGTGATATTATGTGACCAGCAGTGAGCATGTTTACTGCAACAGACGTGGCGGAAATGTGCACGACTTTAGTCAATTACAGTTCCCCTTCCAACATTGGATTACAAGTTGAAATAAGCAGAATCTGACAACGAATGAAAGAAGAAGCAGTAAACAGAAAGTAACAGTAACAAATTGAACAAACATACAGCTGATAAGCAGCCATGACTTTTGAAGATGAAGCTATTTTATTTCCAGAGAGACGTGGAGGAGCAAGCCACTGTGCGTGGGATGTCGACGAAAACAAGGCAATGCAAAAAAAAAAACTGTTGAATCATTTGAACATTTGATCTAGCCCCGAAGTGATCAAGCGGAAAGCATGGACATGCAAGCAGACTTTGCACAGCCGCCCCATGTAAACATTAGCTTGTAGGCACGAACTGTATGCTTGGGACGGTGCATTGCTGTGATGCTTGTCCACCTGATGACCTCCTACCTAGACCTGCTGCCGTGACTCATAACTCTTAGATCTCTCTCTCTCTCTCTATATATATATATATATATACTGTATACACACACACATCCCTTTGAGGCAATGAGGCACGAGGCAACGAGAGATTGTGTTTGTGCATGTATATGCATGTGTGTGCATGTGTGTGCATGTGTGTGAGTGCAATGTGTGTGAGTGCAACGCGTGAGAGGGACAAAACAGTGCGTTGTGTGGGATGTGGGAGCAGGAACATTCAGCTCAGAGACTGAGCACAGTAAAGCAGAGGGAAAAGCACTCCCACTCTCTCTGGCTCATCATGTTACGCAAGAGCCTCTGGGCCATTGCTTTAAAACACTCGCGGCTCTCCCATCCTTCAACTCTCCCAGCCACTTATCAGATGCTTCAGGACTTTCCAAGAATGCTGCAAGGACTGGTAACAGTCAGAAAACCTCAGTATCTTTATAAGGTGCAAGAAAGGTTTGTGATCAAAGAAATTAAGAGGTATGAAGACAAAGATTCAGCAGGACTCGAAGCGCTTAGTATTATTTTTCGGGCCGAGCAGCGACCACTGAGAGGTCCATATTGTTTTGTTAAAAATATTTTATGATCATTAGGACCCGTGCAACGACTCCAGTGACGTCGCTGTTGTTTTGTAGAATTTTGTGTAATTCTTTTTCTTATTATCCATCCATCCATCCATCCATCCATTTTACGATCCGCTTTATCCTCACGAGGGTCTCGGGGGGGTGCTGGAGCCTATCCCAGCTGTCTTCGTGCAGCAGGCAGGGTACACCCTGAACTGGTTGCCAAGCAATCGCAGGACACACCCTGACAAACAAATAGCCGCGCTCACAATTACACCTAAAGACAATTTAAAGTATTCAGTCAACCTACAATGCATGTTTTGGAAATGTGGGAAGAAACTGGAGCACCCATAAAAAAAACCACATCGGCACAAGGAGAACATGCAAAGTCCACACAGGAATTCTAGGGCGGGATTCGAACCTGGCACTTCTGCACTGTGAGGTGGACATCCTAACTAGTCTATCACCCTGCCGCCCCAGATAGATACGTTATTCAGCTCATAAAGTAAAGAATGTTTGTTTGCTCTAAAGTTGCTGTGGAGATAACTTGTTGAAAGGGAAAAACAGACAAAATTACGGTTTGCAGAAGTAGCTTAAATTGGCACTCCCACTTCATCCACATCACACACGCATACACGTACGTTTGTGTGCGTGTGTGTCTGTGTCTGTGTATACATATATATATATATATATATATATATATATATATATATAAGGCGGCCCGGTAGTCCAGTGGTTAGCACGTCGGCTTCACAGTGCTGAGGTACCGGGTTCAAATCCAGCTCCGGCCTCCCTGTGTGGAGTTTGCATGTTCTCCCCGGGCCTGCGTGGGTTTTCTCCGGGTGCTCCGGTTTCCTCCCACGTTCCAAAAACATGCATGGCAGGCTGATTGTGCACTCTAAATTGTTCCTAGGTATGAGTGTGAGCGTGGATGGTTGTTCGTCTCTGTGTGCCCTGCGATTGGCTGGCAACCAATTCAGGGTGTCCCCCGCCTACTGCCCGAAGACAGCTGGGATAGGCTCCGGCACCCCCCGCGACCCTAGTGAGGATAAAGCGGTTTGGAAAATGGATGGATGGATATATATATATATATATAAACTGGGCCGAAACTTAAGTAAACAACCCGCAATCAAGTTGATGAAAATCACTTTCTTGGTTTTTATTTAATACAGTGATGCAAACCATTGTACTGCTACATTATTAGAAACTGATAAACCACATATGGTCGATTTTTTTTTTATATCAACGATTGAACCACGAAAATATATATATTTATACTGTAGCTACTTTTACTACAGTAAAAGCAAAAGTTCCACTCGCAGGTACATTTCTGCGAGTGTCCGGAGATTGTTTTATTTGGCCGATTGTACTGAGAAGGTAAAAACACAAAAACACAGCTTCGATATTTATCTTTACCGCTATAGTAGTGAAATGATTTATCTAAGGCTGTATGTAGTCCGCCGCACAATGAGAAGCTGCGGGATATCTCTTACCTTGGAGGTTCTGCACTCGCATGTCGCTGATGTGTCCGATGAATTCCTCCCTCTCGAACCAGTCATCCCACTCGTGCCCAGCCATCAAGATCAGTGGCAAGTTCCGACACCCAGGAAGGAATACACGGAGAGAAAAGCGAACAGGCGGTCTATTGTCCAGTTAGTCGACAGGGAGCCATTCAATCCTTCATGCACAGGCTGAGATGGCGGAACAATTTTCACTCAGTAAACAGACAATGGTGGCTGAGGGCGAGTGGTCGTGCGTGTTCCCTTATTTTTGCTTCTTGGCAGAGAGGTGGTTGCCAGCTGTCTGCGTGAGTGGGTCCCCATGGAGACGACAGCGTAGTTTGGAAAACGAAGCTCAAGCTCCAGGTTGGTTTGTTCGAGGAGGGATGGATCTCGGTCAGAGCGAGTCCCGCCCATCATTCGAAGAACCAGCCCACCCCCCATACCGAAACCTGTTCCGGTAAAACGCAGAGTACACCCGCTGTCGCTGTGTTAGTGCGTGGTCCAGGGACCTCAAATTCAATTTTTGTCTTACAGTTTACCTCGCAGGGCCGTTATGACTCTGAAACTATATTATTAATGTGTAATCACCTTCTGATATTATTTCATATAAAGTATGCATTTTCTTTCATCGATCTTTTGCATGTTATCGTCTTTATAATGTGACAGTTTTGTCTATCTAGCTAGCTATCTTTCGCCGGCGTCAGCCATTTTGGTGCCCTGAGCATAAATGTTTTGTTTTATTTTACTAAATAACTTGTCAATATTCATGTTTCAAAAACTTTCACACAAAAAAATAAGAGATACTAAGCATTAAGTTTTCATGAAACACTGAGAATGGCACCAAACACTCAATTAAATAAAAATAAAGAATAAAGACAAATAATAAATAAATGCCACTTCTATTAACAAATAAACATAGTTGATCATATGAAACGTTCACTTGGCCTTGAGTTTCTCCTTGAACATATTGAGGCATTAATCATGTATACAGCAATACAACACAAAATATCCAAGGAGTCTACAGTGAACTATAGTTTTGAACCATGGTACAAACGTTTTCCATATTTCCTGATTATGTCAGGCTATATTTAAAACAGGTACATGAAAATTACAGTGTTCTACCTTTATAGACAAAAACTGATAGGGCACAATATACATATTCTGGACATAATGTGAAAATAGTGAATATGAAAGGGAGAAATCCTCACAGCTTTCAGATCGTTTTCCCCCCCCAAATTACAGTTTAACCAATAGATGTCGCTCTTGCCCTATGAACTTCTCGAAAATGTCGACATAGTCGTTGCATATACAGTAAAACAATTTTGTCTCCAAACACTCCATTTAATTTTCATAGTGTAATCAATATACAGGTCAAAACTTCTCCACAACGGAATTTTGGGTTGTTTTTGGCGAGCTTGTATAACACAATCGCCACTAGCATTTCCTGAGATACAGCAGGTTTTTTGGATTGGATAAATATAAAGTGCTGTAAATTAAAACAAAACCTGTCTGGGGATACTTTTACTAAAAGACGGCAACACTTAAATGAAATAGCCTATAAAAGTGCTGTAAATGCAACAATTGGGGACACCTTTACTTGAGAAAAAAATTAAACACTTGTAAACTTGTCTGCACACGTTAGAGACTGAACTCGGCTGAACTTGAGCAAACGGTATTTCATGCATGAACTGTAGAGTGCTGTCACAAAGCCTGTCTGGGGGCATTTTTACGAAATAAAGATAACTACAACCAAGATAACTATAATAAAATTAAACACGCGTGTGAACCCAAAATGAAAGGATGGAGAAAAAAAAGGGAAAACGTCCCCAAAATTCCTCTTCCTCAAACCCTTCATGTGCTCTTTGGTGCTAGATGAGAGCTGTACAATCAACATCTTCCAAGAGTACTTCTTGTTACTTCTTGTCTTTCAAAGCAGTGCTGTGAAATTCTGAACAGGACTGCTCAAAGTTTTCCACCTTTTGTATGGCTCTTCTTCACTCTCAAATGCAAAAGCCCCCTTTGGCCGTGCACAGCAAGTGGCGATCGATTCCCTCTGCTAATCAAACTTAGTCATCACAACCTTCTGATAGAACACCATCCATCTATCCATCCATGCATCAATCCATCCATACATATCCATTCATTTTCCGATCTGCTTATCCTCGCAAGGGCATGCTGGAGCCTATCCCAGCTGTGTGTAGTCGGCGGAGGACACCCTGAACCGGTCGCCAGCCAATTGCAGGTCACACACACAGACGAACAATCTCTCACACCATGTGACAATTTAGAGTGTTCCATTCACCTGCCACATATGTTTTTGGAATGTGAGAGGAAACCAGAGTACCCGGATAAAACCCACGCAATGTCTCATTATTTGGTTGGTCTTGTAGACTTACGTTATACAGAGTCCCATTATGTTAGGTGTACTATGTGGTACCTTACATCGAAATATAGTCTATCCATCCATCCATTTTCTGAACCGCTTTATCCTCACTAGGGTCACAGGGGGCGCAGGAGCCTATCCTAGATGTCTTCGGGCAGTAGGCGGGGGACACCCTGAATCGGTTGCCAGCCAATCGCAGGGCACACAGAAACGATCAACCATTCACGCTCACACTCACACCTAGGGACAATTTGGAGTGTACAATCAGCCTGCCATGCATGTTTTTGGAATGTGGGAGAAAACCGGAGGACCCGGAGAAAACCCACGCAAGCACGGGGAGAACATGCAAACTCCACATAGGAAGGCCGGAGCTGGAATCGAACCCGGTACCTCCGCACTGTGAAGTCGACGTGCTAACCACTCGACTACCGGGCCGCCCCGAAACATAGTCAACATGCTTTTATTCGTTTTGGGGTGAGGTTAACTGCATCTCACAATGACATTGTGGCAGTGGTGAGGCAGTGAGCACAATAGCACATTGGGTTTTGTAAGTGGAAGAAGAAACTAATGTTTTTTTCGCCTTTTGACAGCCACCTCAGAGTGCAGTGCAGCGTACCTGGAAGCTGTTGGTCCAACTCAGTGATGATATTCCTGAATTGCCTGTGGTTAAGCCCATGTGCGGATGGAGTTGGCGATTTCCATCACAGGCTTCATGACATTGTCTAAATTCAATGATTTAGACACGAGTTGCTCCCTGTGTGTGATGCAGTGGAAATTCCCAAAACTCGGAAATGTTTGGTCAGCTTTGCACAGCCCCACAATCCCGTTCACAGACCCGATCATTCCCACGTAGACTGGGCTGATCATTTGGTGCACATTCAGGAGGGAGATGAGTGGGAAACCGCCTCTGTGATCGCCCTTGCCACTTTGAAAAGTTGGTCATGCCTTTTGGTCTGAGTAATGCTCCCGTTTTTCAAGGACTCATTAGTTAGCATCTTTTCATCGCTTTTATCCATTTTTGCTTTGTTTTTCTTTTTTTGACATTTGTTTTAAAATGTGTATATTTTGCTCTAAAGTGTACGTTTTTATCCTGTGTTGCTCAATTCTTGTTGTAAAGTATGCGAGTACTATGAAAAGCGCTTCCAAATAAAATCTATTTTTATATTTATAATAATAATTATTAGTGGTGTTTTCCAAGATATGCTTAACCAGATTGAGTTAGTTTTATCTCAAGGACATTTTGATTTTCTCTCTAATCCCACAACATATTCCAGCATGGTAGATGAGTTCTGTTGCGCCTCCAAGAAAACAAACTATTTCACAAAGCAGAAAAAATGTGACTTTGGTGTCCCCTTTATTAGTTTTCGTTTAGTTTTTCTTGGCTACATTCTTGCCCAGGGTCAGTTTAGGCCAGATCCCGCTAAGACTGAGGCATAAATACAGCAAAAATAAATGTGTCTATCTTCATGCATCACAATGTAAATGTATATCATTGATATGTATTAATTAACTTAATACTTTCATCTTTACAATAATTTTATCAACCATGATTTTACACAAATTATTAGTGCCATCATTATTCCCAGCAATACTTTGTTTGTAATCAAATTCATTTATAATGTCATCAAGATTCATAGTGGTTTTTCACCTTGTTAGAAGTACTAAACTAAACCAGTTCAGATGCAGTCATCGAACCCTCCATTAGTAAAAAATAAAAATGATTTTTAAAATAAATTCAACACGTAAAAACGCATTTATTTAAAACTGAAAAAAGTAAATAAAATGTCTCGACATAAGTATAAGTTTTTTTTTTCATTGTGAAATGAGCCGTGCATTACGTACTATCATGACAGTCACACTTTGACAACTAAGCGAACTAAATTTCCCGCAGCACTGATTGGACAAGCAATGTAACGTGGTCATCTGTAGCCAGTGATGGCCAGGCGGGCGTGTCATAACTAATTGACATGTTGAGTATATCTTAACCTCCATGGCAGACGCTCCGTCGAACCCCTGTGACCGATTCACCAAACCCGTCGAGTTCGATCGAACCCAGGTCAAGAACCACTGATTTAAACATAAGAAACCATATAAGTGGTACCGAACAAAAGGACTACAAATCCCAGCAGTCAAACCCGGAAGCGGAGCGCCGCTACTATTCACTCCAGTCGTAACGCAAATTTATAATTTAAATTTTCCAGTGCAGCCGGACAAACATAACATGGCAACACTCCAATAAAAAATAACTAAGCAAAAACACCACTGTAATTGCAGGATTTCACTTTTCCCCCACGTTGAGGGTTAAACTGCCGATCGCGAACAGCAACTGACTGTGATTGCGATGCAGCAAACATAAAGCGCTACGGATACAAAGCAAACCAGACGAACGAAGCAAGTAAACATGACCGAATTAAGAAAAAAAATCCACACATCTGACAAGAAAAGCAGACACAAACGTAGCTGACCATTGGGGCCACGATGACGAGTTATTTTGATTTGAAACAAACTGCGATGCCGCTTTTTAAACGTCGTGCGAACGGTCACCTGTCAGTGGCAGCCCCGCCCCTCTTAAAGCCCCAGGTCAATCCAACAGTGGTGATTCACCTAACTCAAAACTCCAAAGAAAGTCGGCCATTTTTAATTACATTTCAATTTTTGCCTAATTTTTGGCCTTTTATTGAGGTCATGTTGTATCAAAATAGCTATCAATCTGAAATAATTCACTTTGAAAAATCAGAATTCCAAGATGCCAGTATCCCAACGTTTCAGCACTGTGAGGGCCCTTTATAGCTGCTTGCAGTTCTAGTATTATTTATTAGTATTATTTCTTTTAAAAATGCACCACATTTCACACTCATCAGGCCTGGTGAAAATTTGATATTTTAAAATCACCACGCACAAGTTAAAAAAAAAAAAAGCGTCTGGAGTAGCCCAATAACGGACCTTTGACCTACGGCTACAAAATTAGGAGGCACGTGTGGCACCCTCAAAAAAAAAAAAAAGACTTTGGAAGCCATACTCTAACATGTACAGGAAGTCAGTTATGATTATTTGAATGTACACATTTTGCACATTTACAAGGATCATACCATTGCCTCCTTGTCCTCGCCGATTAACAAGATTGACTTCCAAATTTGGCTGTACCATCTCTGAACACAAAATATTTTAAGCTTTCAACATACCATATGACTTCGAGCTAGGAAAATTGGGAGACATATGAAACACCCAACAATGTACCAAAAAGTCTTCTGGAGCCATATGCTCAACCTAATAGGAAGTCCACCATTCTGAATTTGCTCTGGAATTTGCCGAAAAAATTGTTGACCTTTCATGGAAGTAATTTTTCAACAAACGCCTCCTAGAGAATTTATCCGATGGACTTCAAACTTTCTGTGTTTCATCTAGAAACATTTAAGATTAAAAGTTATTGAAATTGTTCTCTTTTGTTGTTTGCGATTACCATGCACTGTTTCGAAAGAAAAATGATGCTGTGTTTGAGGGTCTTAACCTGGGAGACAACACATAAAACTTTGCACACACACAAACCAGGCATGAAAATCAATATTGTAGACATTTCTTGTGCAATTGTCAAGTGCCCCGATATTTTTTTTAGGAAACATTCCTGGTTGTACGTTTCCCCAAGATCTGTGAAAATTGGGAGATATATGTAACGGCCCCTGACCTACAAAAAAGTCTTTCATAGCTATATGCAAAACCAAATAGGAAGTCTGCCAATTTGAGTTTATTCATGGAATTGGGCGTCATTTTTGGCCTTTCATAGAGGTCGTATTTTAACGAACTTCTAGAGATTTTTCCCATTCGTCCTCAAACTTGGAGGGTGGGGGGTGTAACTGGCAGCAATATCGAGTCATTGTTTGCCATGACAACGAATACTGTTAACTTATTTATGTACTTAGCATAATTTAAACTTTGTATATGTATTTCTTTTATTTAGTTCCTTCTTTTTTCTTTTTTTTTAAGAGCCAGTGTTTCCTCTTGGGGCGCCTCCACGCTGAGGTTTGTCAGTTGTCATTCAGCATGGATTAGCTCCCCTTGGATAACTTTTTCTGGTTTTTCTGTGCCTTGCCATGTCGTTTTTAATATCAGGGTCATTAGTGTACATGTGCAGGTTTTGTATGTTTGTGTGTGGGGGAGGGTGTGTGCAATCATCGTCATGCCTGTGGGGATATATATTTGTGTATGTTGGGGGGAGTGGGGGGGAGGCTCTTTTTATGGTGTACGTTTGAATTGCTTTAACTGTACAGCACTTTGAGTTGCATTTTTGTTGGACAAGTGCTATATAAATAAAGTTTGATTGATCGAGGCTCCAGCTCTGTACGTACTTGAACAATTGTCTCTGATATCTACTCCACAGCACCTGACACTTTAAAGCGCTCAAGGACTTTCTGTGTAATTGTACACCTAAAGTTGTACTACAACTGCTACTGGTCACTTAAAAAAATGGTGCAATGATTTTCCGCACCGACTGCACAACTACGACCGCACAACGGTACTCTTCTATTACGGAATGTCTTTCCATACTTATTTGTCATGTCCTTGTTTATCCTAGTTGCTTGTTATTGATGATACTAGTGTAGCCCAGTGTTTTTCAAACCCTATGCCGCGGCACACCGGTTTTTTCGCGGGAAAATATCCAATTTGTATGCCTGTGCGGACTATCGCCCAGAAAGTAATTGTGTAGTACCCTCTCATACCGCTAGGAAAGCAGCAACAGCTAGCCAATTGCCTTGTGTTAAGCCTACAGACAAGCGAATTTGTGACGCATGAATGCAGGATGGCGGTGAAACAATAAATATGAAAGATTGTAAAATACTTTTGGGCGGCCCAGTAGTCCAGTGGTTAGCACGGCGACTTCACAGTGCAGAGGTACCGGGTTCGATTCCAGCTCCGGCCTCCCTGTGTGGAGTTTGCATGTTCTCCCCGGGCCTGTGTGGGTTTTCTCCGGGTGCTCCGGTTTCCTCCCACATTCCAAAAAAAACATGCATGGCAGGCTGATCAAACACTCCAAATTGTACCTCGGTGTGAGTGTGGGCGTGGATGGTTGTTCGTCTCTGTGTGCCCTGCGAATGGCTGGCAACCGATTCTGGGTGTCCCCCGCCTCCTGCCCGAAGACGCCTGGGATAGGCTCCAGCACCCCCCGCGACCCTCGTGAGGATAAAGCGGTTCGGAAGATGGATGGATGGATGGACTATATTTCGATGTAAGGTACCACAAAGTACAGCCAACATATGGATGGATAAAATACTTTTTTCTTTGTGTTCATTTGATTCCAGTTCAAGCTGTTATAACGTCATTCTTCAATGTTAAAAACTGTTATAGTAACACAATAACACGTTAATTGTTAAAATAAGCGTTTTCTTCCCCATATTTTCAGCTAGTGGTGTGCCGCGAGATTTTTTCAATGAAACAAGTGTGCCTTGGCTCAAAAAAGTTTGAAAAATACTGGTGTAGCCTGTACTACCGGAGTCAAATTCTTTGTGTGTTCTACATAGTAGGCCAATAAAGATGATTCAGATTCAGGATTCAGTGTAAAATTTTCAATTTTAGAGCTACCGATACCCAATTTTTTATGGCATTAGAAATAAATAATCCTCACAGTTGCTGTCATCTGGTCTGGAGAGGGGACGATGTGATGAATACCCAATTGGATGTCGCTCTACAAATTCTGATTGATGGGGACACGTTTTGCACCAATTGAGCTGGACAAGATCAGGGGTGGACCACCTCCTCGGTGGTGTGGCAATTTTTTTCCATTGTCCAACATGTTTTTTTTGAGGGGGAGCCAGCTCTCCAAAGGTGTCTTCCTGCATCGTTTTATCTTGTTAAATGGACTTTTATATCATAGTAACCAGGGGTGTAGTGGGCGTGGTACGCGGGGGTACGCCGTCCACCCACTTCTCCCGACGCCACATTCAATTCGGGTTATTAAAATATTTGTTGATCATTGTTCTAACACGAGTTATGCTTAATAACGTTGGCCTGTGATTATTTTGGAGTAGTAAAACATTAAATTTAACGTTAGTTCATCTGGTGTAGTAGCCTATGATTGATGTTCTGTATGTATATATAGAACATCCCAGAATCGCGTACACCCACTTAAAAAATCCCCACTACACCACTGATTGTAACTCACATGGGAGAGCACAGTATTGTGTCAAATGTTGCCCACTTGGCATCCATTGCAGCCTGGTCATCCTCTCACGTCTGCGGCCCCTTCCCAAGGGTCTTCATTTTTCCCCAGAGGGTTTTGTTTGTTTGTTTTGTTTTTCCTTGCCCTCCTCGGAGTGAAGATCAGGGGATGCTGGTAATATTTGTCAACTGTGGACATGTGAAACCCTTTGTCAGTTTTTGTGATTAAGAGCTATATACATAAATGTGACTGAATTCATTGGCTTTCGACTCAGCATGATGCCGTATTTATCATCGTGTTATTTTTTATATTTTGTGTTTTATTGTATTTTCTGTCAATGCTGTTTATTTCCCATTTTCACTGAGCTTTACTTACACACACATACATGCACACACATATACATACATACACACATATATATATATATATATATATATATATATATACATATACATATACATATATACATACATACATACATATACATATATATACACATATATATATACACACATATATATAAATATATATATATATATGTTGAGCTAAAGCACAGAAAATGGGAAACAACTAAATTTCCCAGAGTGCACCAGCAGCAGCAAACCAGCTGAATCTCCTGATCTGCCACTGTTTTGGAGCAACTGAGGAGCAGTAGGTCAGTCAGTGTGGAAAAAGCTTTCAGGAGGAAGAGTCAGTTGGAAAAAGCCAGGAGGAAGCAGGATTGACAACACTGAAAGGAAACAAGTTCACTCGGGGGGGGTTCATCCCAAAGACGCCAATGGTCGGTGCTACATTTGTTTGACTTCTATATTATATTATATTATTTCCTAAACAAAAGTAGTTGATTTTATCTTCTAAAAATTCTGTTAAATATTTAGAACCCTGCTAAAAATCTGTTTCATAAGCCCTGTTAAAAATGTGTTTCATAAGAGTTATTTAATCATGTTTGGGAAATTAAGTTAAAACATTTTTTGAGTCAAGAATTAATTTTGATTTTCTTGTGTTGAAGGTTTACAACCTGATGAAGACTTATGACTTTGAAGAAAATAAAGTTGATAAAGTGGCAAATCTGAGTTGTCCTCGCGTCCATTGGCCAGTTGAACTAGAGGAGGACTTGACAGTTGTAAACCACTCGGAGCAGCCCGGACCTGAGGATAAACGGCTTCAGATCCAATAATAAGCTGCTGACGTAGAGGAATTTAAAATGGCAGAAGATGTTCTAGGGAAGACGGTCCAGCAGCTCAAGAGGGAGAGGACCATTGCAAAAAGCAGCTTCACCAGACAGGCCAACTTTATTTCAAGAGGAGCAAGCAGCATGCTTCAAGTGGAGTTAATGGAGGAATTCACTAAACTCTCAGGCTGTTTCAGAAAGATGCTTGACGCCAATGATGACTACAGGATTGGACTGGAGGCTGACATTAAGACGGAGGATACAGAGGCAAGTCTTGATGAAAAGCAAGAGGCCGATATAGATAGATCTTTAAAAGAAGGTGAGACAAAATTGGCAGAAATAAAAGACATTGTTCAAACAAACCTGTGGTCAAGGTATGGGAAAAGTGAACTTGATGGTGTAATCCAGGAAGCAGAAAAGGCCCATGATAGAACAAGAAATGTATCTGTGGAAAGTGCCAATTTAGAGGGTTATGAAGTGCACCTTGCTGTCTTGGAGAAGAGGATAACAGAGGCCATCTCAGCAATCTCACTCTGGGAGAGATGGATGCCAGTGGAATTAAAGGATGAGTTGCCTGAAAGAGTGAAGATCTTAAAGGCATCCAACTACAGGCTGGAATTAAGGAAGGCTGAATTTACAACTGCACGGGTGGTTGCTGAGCAAGGCACAGGAGCGAGACAAGAAGCCTTTTGGACAAAACCTACACCAATAGTGAAAATCAAGCCGACCACCCTACCCATCTTCAGTGGAAACAAGAGAGAATTTCACCAATGGAAAAAAGACTGGGAAAGTCTACAAAAGCAGGGTGAGCCATCTGGATCAGCTGAAGTGAAGAAAATCCAACTCTTGGAGAGTGTGGATGAAAAAATCTCAAAAGACCTAAGACTTTCAACCTATGGCACCGCCAATGACATGTTCAGAGTCCTGGAAAACAGATATGGGAACAAGTCAACCATAACTGTGGAAATTCTAGAGGATCTAGAGAAGATGCCATATGTGAGGGGGAACCAGCCAAGAAAAGCCATTGACCTCATACAGTCAGTAGAAAAGGCCCTGGCAGATCTGACAGAGTTGGGACAGTCTGGAGCCATGAAGAACCCATTGGTAATTAAATCAATTGAAAGTAAGTTGCCTGACTTCATTAAGAGAGATTGGTTGATGTTCATGATTGAACCCAGGAATAATGTGACATCAGACAATCACTTTGATATGCTTTTAAAGTTCCTGAAAAGTCAAGAAGTCTTGGAGAGACTCGAACAGCTCAGAACTGTGGAGAAAGTGGAGAGACCAGAGCGGTCCGACAAGAAGTTTGATAGAAGGATTGCTTCAACACGAACCACAAAGAAAGGGGAGCCTGATGACGTATGTGGTGTCTGCGGTGACAGTGGACACAACAAAATCTTCTTCTGTAAAAAGTTTAAAGAACTGAAGTTACCTGAAAAGAAGAATGCGGTGAAAAAGCTTGGAGCATGCAGCAAATGTCTAGGATGGCATGATGAAGATGGGTACTGCAGAGACACGTTCCTATGCAGAAATAAAGACTGTAAGCGGGGAGGTGGAGTCCCAGACCACCATTACTTCCTCTGCCCAAAAAGAGAAGTCAAAAGAGGTGAAGATGGAAAGAGTGGGAGAGATGGCAAAAGTGAAAACAAACTAACAGAGGAACAACGAGCGATATTGTCTGAGCTTTCCCCAGAAATGGCAGATCGATGCAGAAAGGCTTTCACCAACAAAAGCACAGTGGCACCTCATGCTTCAAGCCAGTTTGAGATGCTGCAGAGAAATGGGCTCTCTGAAATTCCTGTCATCATGATGTTAATGAAAGTCACTGCAAATGCAGGCCAGGAGATTGGAGCTTTAATTGATCTTGCTTCAGACACAAACTACATTACTCACAAGGCTGCTGAAAGGCTGAGGTTAAGAAGCGAGAAGATAACCCTAGTTGTGTATGGGGTTGGTGGAATGACCATAAAGGTGAAAACACAAAGATATCTCCTGAAAGTTAGAGTCAAAACCCCTAAAGGAACAGAGAGAGCTCACGAATTGGTCTGCTATGGCTTGGATGAGATCGCCAAAGTGCATCAAGTAATCAAGCCTGAGAAGTTGAAGAGATTCTTCCCAGAAGTTGAACTTAAAGAATTGGAAAGGCCAGACAAGGTTGAGCTTCTCATTAGCCACCGAGAGGGGAGACTCGCTCCCCAGCGAGTAAAAGTTATCGGGGACCTCGTCCTGTGGGAGGGTCCATTGGGGAAGACGGTGGGTGGAGCACATCCCGACTTGTTTGAAAAAGTGGAGATGGCAGCATATGAATCCAGAACTCACTTTGCTCGTTCCATGAGAACGGCAGCTTTCAAATATCAAGAAATCCTAAGTCCAACAGTTGACACAACCCAGCTCCAGCAGGAGGATGTGACCCAGACTAAATGTACAGCTACAAGTAATCATAAGTTCCTTGAGTGGTGGCACTGGGACAGCATTGGAGCTGCATGTGAACCAAGATGTGGAGGATGCAGATGTGGAAACTGTCCACCAGGAGGAAAAGAAATGACTCTGGCAGAGGAGAGAGAGCTTGAGGTAATTAAAGGAGGCCTCACCTACAAGAAGGGGGATGCTCACACACCATCTCCACACTGGGATGCAAAATATCCTTGGACGGTGGATCCAGCTACTCTCCCCAATAATAAAGCTGCAGTCCAGGCTTGTTTCTTCAAGATGGAAAAACAACTAAGCAAAGAGTCAGACTGGAAGGTCGCATATGCTAACCAGATCCATGAAATGGTCGAACGTGGTGCAGCCAGAAAACTCAGCAATGAAATCATGGAGAAGTGGAATGGCCCAGTGTGGTACATCAACCACCTGGTGGCGCCAAATCCACATTCAGTGACAACACCAGTTCGTATTGTGTGGAATAGTAGCCAGAGATACAAAGGCTTAAGCTTGAATGATCTTCTTCTGAAGGGACCAGATGTTCTCAACCCCATCAGAGCTGTTCTTCTGAGGTTCAGAGAAGGGATGCACGCAGCTCTAGGGGACATCAAGAAGATGTACAACTCTGTGTGGCTGGAAGAGCGTGAAATGCATCTTCACAGATTCCTCTGGAGAGACAGCCCAGGTGGAGAGATAGGCGAATATGCAATTACCAGAGTCAACATTGGAGACCTACCTGCTGGCTGCATTGCTCAGTTGGCAATGAGGGAAACAGCAAGCCTTCCCAGCTTTGTTCACCTGGAGGATGAACGTCGGGTCATTGAAGAGGACAGTTATGTGGATCACCTTTTAACCTCCCATAATGACTTAAAGCAACTGGATAAAATCACAGAAGGAGTTGAAGAAATCTTGAAAGCTGGAGGTTTCTTCCTGAAACCATGGGTCCGGTCAGGGCAAAGTGGGAGGCAAGGAGTGGAGACAGTGGCCCTTCAAAAGAGGCAAGGTAAAGCCTTAATTCTTCCAAATCAAATGAGGGATGAAGACAACAAAGCCCTGGGAATCGGCTACCAAGTGGAGGAGGACAAGCTCTACATGTTAACTTCAGTTAACTTTTCCAAAAGGAAGAAGAAGATGAGAGTTGGAAAAGATCTCCTCAAGGAAGAGGTAAAAGCCGAAACACCAAACCCACTGACTAGAAGAGCTCTCTTAAGCCAGGTAGCTGGGCTGTATGACCCCATTGGCTTAATTACGCCTGCCAAGCAGAAGGGAGCGATTCTTGTTAGAAAAGCATTCCAAGAGGGAGGAGGTGGCAAACTAACCCTAAAAACCTGGGACCAACCTTTATCAGAAAGCCTCAGAGGAGAAGCCATACAGCTTTTTGAAGAATATGTGCAACTTGGACAGGTGAAGTTCCACAGGAGCCTCACGCCAGCCAACAGGAGAGGTGAACCTTGGGGCATCACTTTTTCAGATGGAAGTGAGAAGACCTATGGAGCTGTGATGTACTTAAGATGGGAGACAAGTCAAGGCCCTGAAGTTAGATTTGTGGAATCAAAAGCAAAACTGACACCCCTGGATCAAAAGGGAGGAGCTGTAAAAGCTGAGATCTGCGGTGCTGTCTTTGCAGCCAGAATCAGGAAGTATGTGGAAAAGCATACTCGAATGAAGATTGAGAGATGGTTCCATCTACTTGACAGCCAAACAGTCCTGGGGGCTATTCAAAGGGACAGTTATGGCTACAGAACCTTCTATGCAAACCGAGTGGGTGAAATCCAGAAGGCCGGACCAGTGCAAGACTGGTGGTGGATCTGTGGAGCTCTGAACATAGCTGACATCATAACGAGGGGGGGTACTCCTGAAGATCTGAACGAGGACTCGACATGGCAAAATGGACCAGAGTTCCTGAAGTGGCCGGTGGAGGAGTGGCCTATTAAATCAGCTGGAGAGGTTGCAGTTCATGCCAGGGAGAGTGTACAAAAACTCCAGAGGAAGGCATTCTCAAGTGCATTAACAAGAGCTCAAGCAAGGACCCAGCTGAAAGAAGAAAAACAGGCCACCCAGAAAAGGCCACAGGATGAAACTCAAGAGGAAAACCCTGTGTTAAACCCGACTCTTCTTCTGAGAAAGAAACCTATGGGCTGGGTTAAAGATCTTGTGGAAATAAGAAGATTCAGTAGCCTGTCCAGACTGGTGAGAGTAATCGCCTGGGTTTGTCGAGCTGCCAAGCAGTGGCTGAGGAGAAGGTGCCAATTCCCAAAACAGTCAAAGTGGGAGGAAACATCACCTAAGCAAGCTGTACTGACTGTCAAGGAGCATGAAGATGCACTCAAAGACCTCTTCCTCGCAGCTCAAAAAGGTACCAGTTTTCCAGACACAACTCTGAATAGATTGGCAGTATACAAGGATGTGAACTCTGAACTGCTAGTTTGTGGAGGCAGAATTCAGATGTTCAACGAAGATAAGACTGCAGTTCCAGTAATACCATTTGAAGCCTGGGTGTCTACATTACTGGCTCAAGAATCCCACAAAGCAAGCCATGAAGGAGTAGCAGGAACCCTTCTCCGGATGAGGAAAAAAGCCTGGGTGATAAAAGGCCGGAAACTTGCTAAGAAGATGGTTGACAGCTGTGTGGTCTGCAGGAAAAACAAGGCAAAACAATGTCAACAAATCATGGCTGACCTGCCTCCAGAGCGAACAGGACCAGCTGCACCATTTGAATTCAGTACACTCGACCTTTTCGGCCCTTATGAAGTAAAGGATGAGGTCAAGAAACGAGCCAGACTCAAAGTATGGGGCATTGTATTCTGCTGCATGGCTTCTCGAGCCATACACACTGAAGTTGTGAGTGACATGTCATCTGAAGGATTCCTTCTGGCCTATCAAATGTTCACCTCATTAAGAGGGCACCCCAGGAAACTTTGGTCAGACCCTGGCACTAACTTTGTGGGAGCAAAACCTGCTTTGGAGAAGCTTCACAAATTCCTTGACCAACTGGACAAGTCTGAATTTAGTGCTGTAGCTGTGAGGCATGGAACAGAGTGTTCATGGAGGATCCACCCTGCAGACTCTCCCCATAGGAATGGTGCGGCAGAGGCAGCTGTCAGAGTAGTGAAGCGGGCCTTGAGAAGCCTTGGTGGTGATGGTGTTTTCACTTGGGGAGAATTCCAAACCTTTCTCTTCATGGCAGCCAACCTTGCAAACGAGAGACCCATTGATGCAAGAACTCAAAGCAGAGAAGACTGTGTTGAGTACATCACCCCAAATTCTCTGCTTTTATGGCGTGCCAATCCGAAGGGAGACCCAGGAGACTTCCAGTTTGATGGCTACCCGTACAAGAGACTTCAAGTTATTCAAGCGGAAGTAAGCAAATTCTGGAAGAAGTACAGTCAAACCTCGGTTTTCGTACTTAATCCGTTCCAGAAGACTGTTCGGAAACCGAATTGTTCAGAAACCGAAACCATGTTTCCCATTGAAATCAATGTAAAATGTTTTAATCCGTTCCAAGTCAAGAAAACAACTTTTTTAAACCACTTTTTTTTTACAATTTCACACCATAAACTGTACAAATGTAATGGGAGATGACCAATTTTAACATTAACATAGTAACATAAAAATTGGAGGAACATCTCTCTCTCTCTCTCTCTATCTGTCGCGGGGCTTGCGCCTCTCTCAGCTGTCAGCAGGCAGTAGGCAGGGCATTTTGGCATCCCAAACTCCTTCGCCAACACAGACACACGCACACCTGACTCATATTTTGCGATTAAATCTTTCTTAAATTCTATAGTTTTGCACACGATTTTCCTCTTTTCTTCACCAGGTTCACCACTTCCACTTGCTTTCTTTGGTGTCATGATTAGGGGCTGATACACCATGCAAAAATAACAGTCCAATATTACGTAGTTCTCACCAAACACATCTGCTTTTTTTTAAAAATTCTTAATCGGACAATACAAACTCGTCTGCTCACAAGCTGTTTCTGTATGATTATTGCATAATAATGAGACACCGGACACCAGAGTGTTCATTATGTGCCGCTGCATTGAAAAATGCCGGCCGTAAACACCCCCCCCCCTCCCGTGCTGCTAGGGCAAACCATTATTAAAAGAGGGGGATTTCACTCAACCGAAGCGTCTCACCAAACACGTCTGCTTTTTTTATTGAACAATACAAACTCGTCTGCTCGCAATCGACGCTACACTAGGAAGCGTTTCACCAAACACGTTTGCTTTTTAAAAAAAAATCTATTGAACAATACAAAAACGGCTGCTCACAATGGTCGATGCAAAAATAACAGTCCAATACAACGTAGTTCTCACCAAACACGTCTGCTTTTTAAAAAAAAACATTCTTAATCGAACAATACAAACTCGTCTGCTCACAAGCTGTTTCTGTACGATTATTGCATAATAATGAGACACCGGACACCAGAGTGTTCATTATTTGCGGCTGCATTGAAAAATGCAAACAAACGCACCCCTCCGCCCCTCCCCCGTGCTGCCAGGGCAAACCATTATGAAAAGAGTGGGATTTCACTTGTCCTAACAGAAGCGTCTCACCAAACACGTCTGCTTTTTTTTTATTGAACAATACAAAAACGTCTGCTCACAAAGGTCGCTTCCTGTGTAGCGACGAGACACAAGGGAGCGCCGCGACATGAGGGAGTGTCACTTCACTCCTCTCGGCTTTGCTACCTCCTCTCGGCTTCGCTACCTCGCGAAGCTACACGGGGTAGCGTTGCTAGACGAGGTAGCGAAGCCGAGAGGAGTGAAGTGACGCATTCAAGTGCGCTCAGTTAGTCCGAGAACCGAAATTTGTTCATCGTCCAAGGCATAAAAAACTCGAAATTTTAGTTTGAAAACCGAATTGTACGAGAACCGAGACGTCCGAAAACCGAGGTTTGACTGTATTTTGCATATGTTACAATAAAAGGTTGAACTCGCGGAGGGCGGGGCTCTGAGTGTAATCGCGGAGCAACTAAACCGTCGTTCGCGCTCCCGTCGATATTGAAGACAATTTTCCTGTGTGCCGAGTCATTTCTTTAACTTTGTCCGAGAAAAATCTCTGACAGAAACTTGGCGTCACGGACAGGGTGATGCGCTTGTTCTAACGGATTTGAGCTTGTTTGTTGGACTCTCCGATTTCCTCTGGTGGACGATCCGTGGCTGACAACCATATCCCGTGGAAACTTTTCCCTGAAGGAGCCAGCCGCGCACCGGATGCGGTGGGGAACCAGCAAACGCCATCATCCAACGGACTTGGATTCAGCTCGGCATCGGGACGATTGTTGGAAAAATAAGGTCAGTCGGCGTGGTGGAGCAACCGTTGCGTAGTTGGTTCTCTCCACTGAGTGACGGAATTAGACGAGCTAATGCCGAAAAGGAGTAGGCTAGCTCGGGTACCGTTTCGTGGTTAGCGGGGGGAAGTTCGGTTCCCACGTGACACAGAGCCCAAGCGTATCTGTGAGAGCATCTGCTCATTTAGATACCGTTTCTTGCTAAGAACGGTATCTAAATACCGGTAAGGAAGCGCTGCCTTCCTGCAGAGGTTGACCACCTCGGCGTATGTTTGTGTCTAACGTTGTATGTGTATGTTGCGCGCATCGTTTTTGTGTTAGTGCGTAAGTGTGATTGGCGATCACGCTATTGTGGTAACGTATCCCATACAAACTTTGGCGCGGGCACGTACCGTTTCCTTACGGATAACAACCCAGAACTAGATCGTGACTTTTTGTAAAATACCTGTAAACGCTTCTGGCTGTTGCTAGGCAACAACATGGCGACACGGAAGTCCCGATTGAGCTGGCGATTGAGCGGAACGCAACCGACGACAGCACGTCACGACGAAGAAACGTTAGTCGAAAACACGCGATCAGCTGAAATTGACTACACAGGGTCAACGCGATTCGTGAAAAAGTGGAAAAAGAAATACGGATTCTCGGGAGACGTTAATGATTGTGATGAATTAGAAACAGTGTTAGGTAAACTATCGCTGAAAGACAAAGAAAAGCGGAAAAATAATGAACACGGAAAACAATGGTACAAGTGTAAAATCCTCGTTGAAAGGGCCAGACAAATATGGGCGAAAAAGGCGAAAGACAAACATCAAAAGCTGGATGAGAATTTAATTGCACCCGTTGCCGCAACGCGACCCACAGCCGCCCTAGCGGCTGTCGTTTTGGGAGGGCCTCGCGGCCCTCCCCCCACGTTCGCAAACTACGAGAGAAAAGACTTCAGTACCCCCTCCGTCCTGGGGAACAAATCAAACTCCTGTAACACACCCCGATCAAACTCCGCAGGATGGTCCAAACCCTGGACATCAACACCAAACGCGCTCAAGAGGCACGGTGGGTGAGTGGAGGTGGACCCTGGACTCATCCACCCCGCTCGAGGATAATTCGCATGAATCTGGAGTCGAAAGGTACCGCTTCCAAGCGTTCCCCATGGTCCAAATGCCATCGACAAAAGAGGAATCGCTGTATGTACATAGACCGTGGGCGCCAGCCAAATTTAGGGACATCGCCGCGTCACTTCCAAAACCGAAAGACGACCCGGACGAGTTCGTAAGAGAATTATTAGATCTAGTCCACAGTCACAGGCTAAACGCTGGGGAATTTTTGAAATTGCTCTCATTAACCACCAAGTTTTTGGCGCAGTTGTGGGCGACTTTAATGGTAAAAAAGTTGCGGGAGGTTTTCTGCGCTATGATGAACTCGCGCAGCTCGGGGGACCCCTTGAAGAAATTACTGAACGTTGCACCAAGGCATACCAGCGGACGCAAAATCCAAAAGAAATTGCCACGTGCATTCAAAGGGCTGACAAAACTACGGGCGATTTTTTCCACCATCTGCGGTCAGTGTTCAAAATACACGGCGGTATTCCTGAGACACAGTCAGACTTGTTCAATTCGCATTTAAAACAGCATTTGCTGAACCAAGCACATCCTGATGTTACCCAATACGTCAAAAGACATAATTTGAATTGGCCAAATGTCCAATCGATGAAGTTTTGAATTACGCACGGAATTTCGAGCGACTTGAGAACAAGAAAAAGAAGAATGAGAGTCACGTGACCAACTTTGCCGCATAAAACCCACGCGTACACATGAAAAACTTCCATATAAAAGTAACAGACAAATACGGCCGTTTGCTCCCTTCAAATTAACTCCTCGGGACCAAAAGCGTTTTGTTGAAGGCAGATGTTTCCTTTGTGGGCAAACGGGTCACATGGCGAAGGAATGGAAACAAAAGCGGAAGGACAGGCGCATGCGGGAGCGTAATGATAACACTGGGACTTCATCTTCGGATGAGGAGGAATTATGACTAGCACGGAACAAAACAGAGGATGCAGCGATGGCGGCGGTAAAGCCCTCTGCGCCTTTGTTTGAATCATCCACCTCAAGTGAGGATGAAGGTGACATCTTAGCTGATAGCAATCATGTTCTCGACATGGAAAATTACCTGCTGAGACGTCAAACCTCCCCCATGACTAAACCATGACGCTGTTGGTCAAAGGAATCTTGACTGTTTTTCTTATTGACACGGGCGCTGACATCACTGTTCTCGGTCGTTGGGATCGTGATACCGTGAAGCCAGGCGACAGCAAAATTTGCATGAAGGGGGCACATGGCTCCGTACAGCCCCTGACGTTATCGCAAACAGTAACCATCACTTCCCCCACAAACCCAGACCGGGAGGCACTCGTCGAAGCTGCGTTAAACCCCCGCTCTCCACACAATTTATTGGGACGGGATGCGCAAACGCAACTCGAGATTTACACCATCATAAATCACAAGGGTCAGGTCGAAGCCCGCATGGGGAGTAGTCAAGGTGATGCTCGCTATTTTTGGACGTTCGATTTACCGAACGACGACGTGCCTGGTTCGTTTCGCAGGTACCAAATTAAAGCCAGGAGGTAACGTGCAAACGGTGAACAACCTGCACGTGACCATAAGGCGTAAACAGACACCGGGACCAGACCCGGACTACACGAAAGTTTTTCTGGGCCTGGAACCCCAGGGTATTGTTATTAAACATGTGTATTGGAAAGATCAGTGGTGTTTTGCCACAGCGCGGGTGGGAAGGGCGGTCAAGCCCCTCCTCTCACCTGGGCAACACATTTACATACCGCTCGGCAAACCAGAGCAACATGAATGGGAAAGCTTGAATTACTTTGCCGGTTCTGTTCCAAACCACACGTGGAGCCCCTCCCCCACCAATCTGGGGTGCGAGGAGACAGAAGTTGGCTGGTTGTGTCAACACATCAATTGGGAGGTGACAACCACGCCAGCTGTTCATTTTAGCTGACAAATTGAGACATTTGTATTAACCGCATAGGAGGAGAAGGCCATTGAGCACCTCCCAGCCACACTGTGGAGCACCGAGCCAGCAGATGTTGGCCTTATTAAAGATGCTCCACCAGTAACTATACTGGGGAAAACAGAACACAGGCCTATCATAAAACAATACCCCTTGAAAAAAGATGCTGAACAAGGAATTCAGCCATTAATCAGCTCGTTGCGGGAAGCGGGCATATTAAGACCAAACCCCGATTCCCCGTGCAACACACCTATATTCCCGGTGAAAAAAATGCAGACCAATAAGTGGAGGCTTGTGCAGGATCTGAAGGATGTGAACCAAGCTGTTCAAAAGAGGGTGCCAAATGTCCCCAATCCACATACCCTACTAAATTCACTTAGACCTGATTCGAGATGGTTTTCTGTTATAGTTTTGAGTAATGCATTTTGGAGCATTCCAGTGCACCCCGATAGCTAGCTCTGGTTTACGTTTACATATAAAGGAGAAAGATTAACCTTCACCAGATTGTCACGAGGCTTTTGTGATTCTCCAACCATTTTCTCTGAGGCCATCGCGCGCTGCCTGGCCTCCTTTGTAGCCCCACGGGATAGCCAAATTCTATCTTACGTAGACGAAATCTTGCTCGCGTCCACATCTAAAGAGCAATGCAGAGTCGATACGGTTGCCTTGCTCTACGATTTGTGGGAAACGGGAAATAAAGTATCCAAAGATAAAATGCAACTTTGGAAGGAACAAGTAGTCACACCCTTACCGGGGAAGGGCGCGTTGTGGGAGACAAACAGAAAAAAGCTGTCGCCACAGCCCCAAAACCACTGACGAAGAGACAGATGATGTCATTTTTAGGTTTGTGTAATTATTGCAGGCCGTAGATCGCGAATTATTTGGAAATCACCAGGCCCATGCTCGACATAATTCACGATAAGCAAATGGCAATGCAGGACAAGATCGAATGGACGCCAAGGGCAGACACAGCATTTGAAGAAGTGAAACGGGAATTGATAAATTCCTCCGTACTCGCTTTGCCAAATTATAATAAACCGTTTGAGCAGACAGTGACAGCTAAACACGGGTTTATGACATCAGCGTTGATACAGAAACATGGAACGAAAATGAGGCCTGTAGCCTATTATTCACAGCAGCTCAATCCGGTGGCTGGGGCAACCCCGAGTGTGTGCAAGCCGTACTGACTGCCGCATTGGCAGTCGTAGCATCCACAGAGGTGGTGTTATTTCATCACTTAACATTGAGAGTGCCCCATGCTGTGTCCATGCCATTGTTAGAGACAAAAATGGCATTTCTGTCACCCGCACGACGCCTCCATTGCACTGCGTTACTGTTATCACAGGGGCACATCACGGTTGTGAGATGCGGCACATTGAATCCAGCGTCGCTCTTACCCACACCAGAGGACAGTACACGTGATTGTGGGAGCCAAGTTCAAATGTCCACCAAGCCGCGACCCGATTTGACAGATGTGCCCCTCCCGATCGGTGAAGTTGTTTTTGTTGACGGGTCAACGAAGAAGGGTGGGGGATGGGCAAAATTGTGGTTTCTTCTGACTTCCGGCTGCGGCGTCCCTGTGTGGAGTTTGTATGTTCTTCCCGGGCCTGTGTGGGTTTTCTACAGGTACTCTGGTTTCCTCCCACATTCCAAAAACATGCATGGCAGGCTGATTGAACACTCCAAATTGTCTGTATATGCTCTAATAATGTATGATAATGATCTCTCTGACTAGTTCTTAAAATATTTCCTAATTTATTTTTATTGGTCTTTTACTTTATTTCAACATCGTTAGTTCTCAATTTGATAAACGATTTATATAAGTTATTTTCCTTTTTATATGCGTTGTATCTACCCCGGTCAAGGACGACGCCTCAAACTGATGTCCAAAAACCTTACAACACACATACAAGCACAGTAAAATCGCGTTGATCACACAGGAGAGATTCGATCGCGTACAGTCATCTCGTGTGCGGTGACTTTTATGGGAAATGATTTTTCGGTGCCGTCAAAATGACGCCACGGAAACGACACGCTACCGGTAACGATCGTAACCGTGAAATCCTCAGGCCTGCCTTAGTTTTTTGTTTGTTTTTTTTGACTGAGAATTTTCCTTGCGTCCCAAAAACGCACATTTGGAACAGAGGTAACGAGATGGCTGCCGTCCGTCATTGTCGTCCCGGTGCGCCGTTTTATTTCGATTCACCCGCGAAACTATTTGTTGGCGGTGACGTAGGAATCCCGTCTCCCGAGGCCTCGGACGTAGCAACGAGCGTTCCGAGGCTTCGGGCGTGGCCACGTGCGTAACCGACACATGCCTCGAAGCGCGCTTCGCAGATTTTTTTTCCGGTTTACTCGGCACACGCATCGGAGCCTCGGCACAGTTGGGCACATCACTACCAAAAAGGCCACCCTGTGAAGACAATTTTGTGACATTTGATGGATTTTTTTTTTGAACAAACAATATTACAATTACTTCACAACGGTCGTTCTTCACCGCTGTTTCCACCTTCTGTATGGCTCTTCTTCGCTTTATTATTTCTTTTTACCCTAAAAAAATCAGCAGTAACACCAAAAGGCCACCCTGTGAAGATAATTTGGTAACTTTTGATGTGTATCTTTTTACATTTCTGAACACAAACAAACAATGAATTCATAACGGTCGTTCTTTATGACTGTTTCCATCTTTTGTATGGATCTTTGCTCTCAATTGTGAGAGCCCCATTTGGACGTGCAAGGCAAAAGTCGATCACTGCCGTCTGCTGGTGACAGTTTGTCATTGCAGCCTTCTGAAAGATGACCATATTATTTCTTATTACCCTCCAAAAATCATCAGGAACAGAAACTGCCCAGCTTGTGAAGATAATTTTGTGACAAATGGATTGTTTCATTTCTGAACACAAAAGACATTGCTATTAATTCGCAATTCTTCATTCTTCATTCTTCATCCTTCTTTCTACCTTGTTTGGAACTTCGTTCTCAATTGCGAGAGGAGCAACATATTATTTCTTATTTCCCTCGAAAAATTAGCAGGAACAAAAAAGGCAGCCCTGTGAAGATAATTTTGTGACATTTGATGGATTTCTTTTTCAAATTTCTGACCAAAAACAAGATTACAATTAATTCACAAGGCTCGTACTCGAGACACTCTTCTTTCAGCAGAAAAAAAGTTTGTTTTTATCTTTCTCCGTTCTTTAGCAATGAGCATGAGAAAATTGCTAAGTTTTATGTGCGTGGTGATTTTCTTCAGCTCTTGCTTTTAATCCGCGCCACTCTCCGCCCTGCAAAAAATGCAAAACGGCAAGGGGAGCGGGTCGGATCACTTCCAGACAGTTGCGCGTTGCCGAGGCAACGTTTGACAGAAAACGGGAGCGAGACCGCGAGGTTTTTCAGGCCTTGCTTGCAAATCCCTGCTCTTCGGGCATTTTTTTGCTTCGCGCAGCGACAGCGGGACCAAGAGAGCGAAGGTCAGTTCATAAGGTGGAAACAGCGTGGAAGAACCACCGTTGTGAATCAATTGTCATTATGTTTTCATTCAGAAATGTTAAAAAATCCATAAAATGTCACAGAATGATCTTCACAGCGCTGCCTTCATGTATAACTGCTGATCTTTCGAGGGAAATAAGAACTATGACCATCTTGAAAACGGTTGCAATGACAAACTGTGACCAACAGGCGACAGTGATCGACTTTTCAGGGTAAGAAATACAGCAAGATATTCTTCCAACAGGTTGCAATGACAAACTATGACCAGCAGAAGGCAGTCATCGACTTTTGCCTTGCACGTCCAGGTGGGGCTCTTGTCAGGTATGAAGAAATAAAATGGTAGTCTTTCAGAAGGTGACAGTGACTAACTGATGAGCACAGAGAAGCTCTCGGCGCTTGCTGTGCACAGCCAAAGAGCCATATATATAGTGTTGGTTCAAAACGCCCTCAGTGACGTGTGAAAATAAAATTTCACATAGTTATGTTTTCTTTGGGAAACTCCTATTGGTTGCATCCTGTATGATCAAAGTGCACTGCTATTCACAGTCACTAGTAGTGTAGTGGTAAAACCGCAGGCTTTCAGTTGAGTCAGCACAGGTTGAAAACGTGCTCAGTATCGTGTGAAAATAAACTTTAAACATGTTAATTTTTTTCTTTGGGAAAACACCATTATGTTGGGGCATATATGACTAAAGTGCCTTACCAGTTACAGTCACTGATAGTGTAATGGTGGGGAGTGACACACATGAGGGAGTGTCACTTCACTCCTCTTGGCTTTGCTACCTCCTCTCGGCTTCGCTACCTCGCGAAGCTACACGAGGTAGCGTTGCTCGATGAGGTAGCGTTGCTCGATGAGGTAGCGAAGCTGAGAGGAGTGAAGTGACGCATTCAAGTGCGCTGAGTTAGTCCGAGAACCGAAATTTGTTCGTCATCCGAGGCATAAAAAACTCGAAATTTTAGTTCGAAAACTGAATTGTACGAGAACCGAGATGTCCGAAAACCGAGGTTTGACTGTATTTAGATTTGTTTTTTGTGAAACTCCTATAGGCTGCATCCTGTATGATCAAAGTGCACTGCCATTCACAGTCACTTTTAGTGTAGTGGTAAAACTGCAGGTTTTCGGTGCAGTCACCACAGGTTCAAAACACGCGCAGTGTTGTGTGAAAATAAAACTTTAAACACTTAGTTAATTTTTTCTTTGGGATAACCCCATTATGTTGGGTCATATACAGTATGACCGAAAAGCCTTGCCCTTCACAGTCAATGGTAGTGTAGTGGTAAATTCGCTGGCTTTCGATGCAAGTAGCTAAGGTTCAAAACCCGCTTAGTGACGTGTGAAATAACAGCACCAAGTAATTGGTTTGTTTTTTCTAAGGGCAAACCCCAATGTGTGGCGACATATATGACCAAAGTGCCCTGCCAGTCACAGTCACTGGTAGTTTAGTGGTGAACCTGCTGGCTTTCCGTGTGGGCAGCACCGGCTCAAAACTTGCTCAGTGACATTTGAGGATACAGCACCAAACGCTTGATGACTTTTTTCGATGGGAAAAGCCCAATATGTTGCATCATATATGACTAAAGTGCCTTGCCAATCACAGTCGCTGATAGTGTAGTGGTAAACTAGCTGGCTTTAGATGGAGGCAGTGCTGGTTAGAAAACCGCTCAGTGACTTGTGAAAATGAAATTTCACACATTTACTTTTTCTTTGGAAACCCCTTTAAGTTGCATCCTGTATAACCAAAGTGCGCAACTATTCACAGTCACTGGTCTCTCTCGGCATCCGTTCATCTCGGGAGACGATGGTGTAGCGCGATTATGTACAGTTACATTTTCTAGAATGGCTGTACAACCCAACTCTAGAGTGGCAGTCTCTGAAGCAGCTGCTGCACACGAAAGTGGATTGCGGTAAGGCAGAGGTTACCCTTGCCTTCCTCTTTGCTCTTTTTTCTGCCTGCCGGTTTTTCCTGGTATCCTCTGCCCTCTTGACTCCATTGGTGACTGTGACCTTCCAGAGCGGACGAATGTTTGCTGAGGCTTCCCACGAGTTTGGGTCGATTCCAGCCAGTTTCATGTCACGCTTGCAGACATCTTTGAAGTGGAGCTGTGGCCTTCCAGTGGGGCGAGCCCCCTCACGCAATTCCCCATACAGCAGATCTTTTGGGATGCGGCCAGCAGCCATGCGTCGGATGTGGCCGAGCCACCTCAAGCGCCTCCCACTGAGAAGAGCGAACATGCTTGGGGTGCCGGCACGTTGGAGGACTTCGACGTGAGTTACCCTGTCCTGCCATCTGATGTTCAGGAGTCGTCTGAGGCAGCGTAGGTGGAAATTGTTTAGTCGTTTCTCCTGCCCGGCATAAGTGGTCCAGGACTCGCTGCCGTAAAGGAGAGTGCTGAGGACGCAGGCCTGGTACACTTTGAGCTTGGTGTTCACAGTCAACTGACTGTTGTTCCACACACGCTTGTTCAGCTTGGCCATGGTGGCTGCTGCCTTTCCAATCCTTGCACTGATCTCAGTGTCCAGAGAGAGGGAGCTGGAGATGGTCGAACCGAGGTAGGTGAAGGAGTCTACCACCTCAAGGTGCATACCATCGATGTAGATGTCTGGTGGAGTGGGAGTGTCTTGTACTAGGATGTTTGTCTTCTTCAGACTAATAGTCAAGCCAAACTCCTTGCAGGCATGAGACAGGCGGTCCACTAGCTCTTGCAGACCAGCTTCTGTGTGAGATGTCAGAGCTGCATCATCTGCGAATAGTAAGTCGCGGATCAGTGTTTCCTGGACTTTGGTCTTTGCTCGCAGACGGGCGATGTTGTATAGTTTTCCATCAGCTCTGGTATGGATATAGATGCCTTCTGTACAGTCGCTGAAGGCATACTGTAGCAGCATGGAGAAGAAAATCCCAAATAGGGTTGGGGCGAGGACGCACCCTTGTTTCACGCCGCTGCTCACAGGAAAGGGATCAGACGTACCGCCGTTGAAGGAGACTGTGCTGTGCATGTCCTCATGGAAGGACTTGACCATCTGGAGCAGTTTTTGGGGACAACCGATCTTCCGTAGAAGGCTGTAGAGTCCGCTTCTGCTAACCAGGTCAAAGGCCTTCGTCAGGTCTATGAAGGCGATGTACAGTGGCTTCTGCTGCTCTCGGCACTTCTCCTGTAGCTGGCGTAGAGAGAAGATCATGTCCACTGTACATCGCCCAGCCCTGAAACCACACTGGGATTCCGGGTACACCCGGGAGGCGAGACTCTGTAGGCGTACCAGGATGACACGAGCATAGACCTTGCCCACAACGCTGAGGAGGGAGATGCCGCGGTAGTTGTTACAGTCACTACGCTCCCCCTTGTTCTTATAGAGAGTGACAATGTTGGAACCGCGCATATCTTGGGGGACGTAGCCTTTCTTCCAGCACAGGCATAGGAGATCATGAAGGTGTTGCAGAAGGGCCGGCTTGCCACTCTTCAGGACTTCTGGGGGGATACAGTCTTTCCCAGGAGCCTTCCCACAGGAGAGGCAGTCAATGGCTTTGCTGAGTTCTTCCATGGTCGGGAGAGTGTCTAACTCCTCCATGACTATGAGGTTGGGTAGGGCATCCAGGGCGGTGTCCGTCACCACGTTCTGAGTTGCATACAGCTCCAGGTAGTGTTCAACCCAACGTTCGAGCTGTTTGCATTGGTCTGTAATGACTTCCCCGGTCTTGGTCTTCAGCGGTGCGGTCTTAGTAGCAGTGGGGCCAGTTGCTGTCTTGATACCGTCGTACATGTCTCTTGCGTTTCCTGTGTCGGCAGCTGTCTGAATCCTATTGCTCAAGTTGCGCCAATAGTCATTTGCACAGTGGCGGGCTGTCTGCTGGGATTTGCGTTTTGCAGCTTTGAGGGTGTCGCAAGTGCTGGGGCAGGGGTTCTGTTTGTAGGCCAGTAGGGCGTTCCTCTTGGCTTCTATGACCGTATGCATCTCATCCCAGTGGGCTTCGAACCAGTCTGCATTTCGGCGTTCCTTCTTCCCAAATGCTGTGATAGCTGAGGTGTGGATAACATCACGGAGGTGGCACCACCTATCCTCAATGTCGATATCATTTGAGGCTGGAGTTGCCATCTTCTCATTGAGGACTTCCTGGAACTGTTGGGATCTCTTCGGGTCACTGGCGCTACAGGTGTTGATGCGTGGTGGGCCCTTTGTTTTGGCATGGTGTATCTTCTTCACTAACAACCTCACTCTGCTGCCAATGAGGGAGTGGTCTGTGTCACAGTCTGCACTGTGAAAACTACGAGTGTGAAGGATGCTTTTCAGGTCTGCACGTCTGGCGATGACTAAGTCAAGCTGGTGCCAGTGTTTGGACCGAGGATGTCTCCACGAGACTTTGTGGCAATCCTTACCCTCAAAGTAGGTGTTGGTCACACACAGGTCGCGATGGCAGCACAGTTCAAGCAGCCTCTGTCCGTTCTCGTTCATCCTGCCTATGCCATGTTGGCCGAGACAGGAGGGCCAGGTGACGCAGTCGGCTCCCACCCTGGCATTGAAGTCTCCAAGGAGATATAATCCTTCAATACTGGGTGTCTTGCGTATTGCGTCATCTAGTGCCTCATAGAACTGGTCCTTGGCCTCTGAAGTGGAGCAGAGTGTCGGCGCGTAGATGCTGAGGAGATTGACGAAACCTGCTGCCGTTGACAATCTCAAGGCAAGTATTCTCTCTGATCCGCCAGTTGGTGGTTGGATAGCTGCAACCAGTGAGTTCTTAACAGCGAAGCCTACACCGTGTTGTCTAGGGCTGTCCTGTGGCAAGCCCTGCCAGTAGAAGGTGTAGTTGGCCTCCCTGATGGAACCGCTGTCAGCCAGGCGGGTCTCCTGCAGGCAGGCGATATCGATGTTAAGTCTTGCCAGTTCCTTATCGATAACTGCAGTCTTGCGTCCATCGTCGATCTGTTGGAGGTCTTCGGTGAGTCCAGGGCACATGGTCCGGACGTTCCAGCTTGCAAGTCGAACAGCTGGAGTCTTCTTGCTTCTTTCTTTTTTGCCTGGTGCGGGGCTTTACAGCTTGCTTGTCAAGATGTTCAATCTCTAAGCTCTACGCACCCAGTAGAGCAGGCGAGCTGTGGCGGGACAGCACCTTACTGGCTGGGGGCTGCCCAGCTTGAGGCGGGCGGTAGCTGTCCAGTGAGACTCGATGATCTCTCCCACCGCCGGAAGTGACCCCAGGCGCTCATTTCCTTCGCCAATCGGAGAGAGCTTTTAACCGGTAACTGTCGCTTCCCGTGTTGTTTCGATGTCTTGCAACATCGCTGGAGTGTCCTCTCCAGTGCGCTACATGCCTGGGCGGGTGATGTGGAGAACCTGAGTTGCCCAGACAACAAGCTCTCCCTCTCGGCATTGCTAGTCAGATCCAACAGAAAGGACAAGCCAATACAGTTGGCACCAGCGCAGCTGCAGGAGTTGCCGGAAGGTGACGTAGAACGCCGTCCAACCGCCTTAGGGGCTCCACTCCTGATTTGCGTCGGGTTTACTCCGTAGCCTTTTCCTGTACCAAGGATGCCCACAAGGCAGTGGGACCATTTAACCATGGTTGGGGTGCTAGATGGCCGCTGTTGGCTCTCCTGAGCCGGCGCCCTTTGATAGATTTTGTTTTTAGTTCTACAGGGTGTCTAGCCACCCTCCTCACGAGCCCTCTTGCAAGGACAGGTGGGGGGAGTCGTTTTAGTCGCCGACGACCCGACCCTGGGGCAGGTGGTACTGGGTTACAGGGTACCAGTAGCAGGCCGAAGCCTGACCTGACCTGATCAGTCACTGGTAGTGTAGTGGTAAAAGCGCAGGCTCTCTGTGCAGGCAGCACGGGTTCAAAACCCACTCAGTGATGTGTGAAAATACAGCACTTAACATTTGGTTAATTTTTTCCATGGGAAAACCCCAGTATATTGCGTCAAGTATGACCAAAGTGCTCTGCAATTCACAGTCACTGGTAGTGTAGTGGTAAACTCTCTGGATTTTGGTCCACTCGGTGCTGGTTCAAAACCTGATCAATGAAATGTGAAAACACAGAACCAAACACTAGCGTCGCTACACGAGGAAACGAAGCCGAGTGGAGGTAGCGAAGCCGAGAGGAGTGAAGTGACGCTCCCTCGGGTAGCGACGCTCAGTAAGCGACCATTGTGAGCAGCCGTTTTTGTATTGTTCAATAGATTTTTTTTAAAAAGCAAACGTGTTTGGTGAAACGCTTCCTAGTGTAGCGTCGATTGCGAGCAGACGAGTTTGTATTGTTCAATAAAAAAAGCAGACGTGTTTGGTGAGACGCTTCGGTTGAGTGAAATCCCCTCTTTTAATAATGGTTTGCCCTAGCAGCACGGGAGGGGGGGGGGGTGTTTACGGCCGGCATTTTTCAATGCAGCGGCACATAATGAACACTCTGGTGTCCGGTGTCTCATTATTATGCAATAATCATACAGAAACAGCTTGTGAGCAGACGAGTTTGTATTGTCCGATTAAGAATTTTTAAAAAAAGCAGATGTGTTTGGTGAGAACTACGTAATATTGGACTGTTATTTTTGCATGGTGTATCAGCCCCTAATCATGACACCAAAGAAAGCAAGTGGAAGTGGTGAACCTGGTGAAGAAAAGAGGAAAATAGTGTGCAAAACTATAGAATTTAAGAAAGATTTAATCGCAAAATATGAGTCAGGTGTGCGTGTGTCTGTGTTGGCGAAGGAGTTTGGGATGCCAAAATGCCCTGCCTACTGCCTGCTGACAGCTGAGAGAGGCGCAAGCCCCGCGACAGATAGAGAGAGAGAGAGAGATGTTCCTCCAATTTTTATGTTACTATGTTAATGTTAAAATTGGTCATCTCCCATTACATTTGTACAGTTTATGGTGTGAAATTGTAAAAAAAAAAAGTGGTTTAAAAAAGTTGTTTTCTTGACTTGGAACGGATTAAAACATTTTACATTGATTTCAATGGGAAACATGGTTTCGGTTTCTGAACAATTCGGTTTCCGAACAGTCTTCTGGAACGGATTAAGTACGAAAACCGAGGTTTGACTGTACAAGAAAAAAAACTGCCCCCGACATTTGAATGCCGCACCACCGGTCCGGCCCCTCAGTAGTGATTGGTTACCTTGGTTTGAGCTTTGAACCACCGGTACGTTGACACCTTTCCATTTGATCTACGCTGAATCAACATGTTGCAGACTTTGCGGACGATAAATGTCGCAAATCGTCTTTTGTTGTTCAACCGCTGTTCCCGAATTATTGATTACCCCTTTGTGACCGAGTCTATCCTTCTCTCCTCTGTTCTCTTTGAGAGAGCTGATTTTTTTTCTCGCAACTAGATTTAGGGACAATGAAAACCCCAAAAGTTCCTTTGAAACCCTAACTGATTTGGAACCGTGGCATCAGTACTCGGTATTGTGACCCACTGACTGAGGACATGGGGGTTTTGTGATGGAGATCTGTGTTGGGTCCTTTTCCATTCTGGAGTTTGGAACGTATTTTGTTTCAAGTGTTAAAAAAATGCACACTCCTTGAAACGCCAAACACACTTTTTAAACTCGAAATAATATAAACCCCAGAGTCATTCGTTCAGACAGCTGAAAAATTGCAGCTCACTTTGGGACTCCTGTCATAAATCATCAACACTTGGTCGCATTTAGACCCCAAAAGTTCCTTTGAAACCCTGACTGATGAAAAACCGCGGTGTCAATACTCAGTCTTGTGACCCACTGACTTAGGAGATGGGGGTTTTGTGATCAAGACCTGTGTTGGGTCCTTCTCCAGTCTGGAGCTTGGAACCCATTTTGTTTCAAGTGTTAAAACGGGCGTATTCCTTAACACACCAAACTCACCTTTTAAACTCAGAATTATAAATAACCCAAAATAGTACATTCAGACAGCTGAGATTTTTAACATAATTTGTGGATACCTGTCTGCATTTAGAGCCCCTGCCGTTCCTTTGAAATCCTGACTGATTAGGAACCGCAACTCTTGGTACTCAGTGGCACCACTGGCGGAGGACGTGGGGTTTTTGTCATCAAATCTTGATCCGGGACAATTTCAGTTGTGGAGTTGTTCACACCAATTTGTCACACCACTCTGAAAAGAAAGGGTTCACTGCTTGGAAGCCCACCCTTCCTTTGAAAATTTGACTGCTTTGAAAGTCCAGGTCATGAATTCAGACAGCTGAATTCTGCAACTTGATTTCTGGACAGGTATTAAGAAACCGTGACAGCTTCGAAATTAGCCTGTCAAGCGTTTAATGGTCCTTTGAAACCCTCAATAATTAAGAACCGAAGCTGTCAACGTTTTTCACTGGTGCGACCCACTGACTTCGGATATGTGGGTTTTGTGATTAAGTCCTGTGGTTGGTCCTTCTCCAGTCTGGAGTTTGCAACCCATTTTGTTTCAAGTTTTAAAAATGGGAACAGTCCTTAGAATCCAAACACTTGACAGACACCTGTCATTAATCATGACCTTATGGTGACATTTAAAACCCCAAACATTCCCTTGAAACCCTGACTGATTCGGAACCGCGGCTGTTAGTACTCATTGGCACCAGTGGATGAGGCCGTGGTGTTTTTGAAATCGGGTTTTGTGCCAGGACATTTTCAGTTGTGGAGTTTCTCACTCCATTTTTTCACACCACTGCGAAAAGAAAAGGTAAACTGCTTGGAAGCTAACCCGTCCTTTGAAACCTTGACTGCTTTAAAAGTGCATGTCATAAAATCCGACAGCTCAATTTTCCAACTCAATTTCTGGACAGTTATTAAAAAAACTACGAAGGCTTTGAGATTAACCTTTAAAGTGTTAAATGCTCCACGTGCTGGGACAGTTCGAGTTGTGGCAATTTTCAACCGCTGTTGAGACCTCAGAGCACTCTTTGGGAGCAAAACTCACCGTTGAACCTGTACATTTCAAATGTTAACTGTTTAAGCACCTCCCGACATTTGATTTATTTTTACTCCATTTTAGAACCACTGTCAAAAATCAGGACCGGACATGGAAGACAAACCCCCCTTTGAAATCCTGAGGTCAAACATTAAGACAGTGGAATTTTTCAACTCAGTTTTGGGACAGCCTTCAAACATCGTGACCACTTGGAATCCTTTGAAACCCTAATCTCTCCTTTGAAATCCTGACGGATTCGGAATGGCGGCATTCAACCTTACTCAGTGGGTCGCACCCCTAACTTTGGCAAAAGAGATTTTGGGATCAAGTTTTGGTCTGGGACATGCAACGTTCTTAAATGTTTCACGCCACATTGCAACCACAGCTTGGAAGGCAAAGTCACATTCCCTGGCCTGCTTTGAGGCAATTTTAAAACCTACGGTATTTTGTTTCATCCTTAAAAATCAGGACCCCACGTGGAAGCCAATCGTTACTTTGAAATCCTGACTGCTTTAAAACCTTAGGTTACGCATACAGAAAGCTCACTTTTTCAACTTAATTTTGGAACAGCTGTCGAAAACCGTGACAGGTTCAAGATTAGCCCTTGCAACCTTAAACGCTCCTTGGAAACCCTCACTGATTAGTAACCACAGCTGTCAATATGGCTCAGGTATACCAGCGACTATGGAAAGTTCTTGGAGCATTTATTCGATTTCCACCCCTAACTTAGGACATGTTCCAAGACCCCCATGTATTTTGCTGGTAGATTGTAAAAACCGAAGTTTGTCATTCCATTTTGTAAACCCTGTTACAAAAAAGGAACCCTGCTTGGAAGTCAAGCCATCTTTTACACCCGACATTGAAAAACTGCGTTTTGGAAATTTAGAGGTCAGACATGTTGACCACTCTCATTAATTTATACTCTATTTTAAAACAATAAATTTGTGGCCATGCGTGGAAGCCAAACCTTTATCTAAACCCCTGACTGCTTTAGAACCAAAGATTACATTTTTTTTCAACTCAATTTTGGGACAGCTGTAAAAAGATGCTGAAGAATTCAAACTTTTGAAACCTAAAACGCTCTTGATTAGTACCCATAGCTATAAATGTGGTTGAGTGGGTCGCACCTGTGATTTGGACTTAATCCAAAGCCGCCATTGTCTAGTGCATCGTCAGGTCTGAAATTTTGAAGTTCATTTTGTAACCATTTTTAAAAATACTTGGAAGCCAAAATACCTTTTATTTGGTACTGTGAAACTGTTTTAAAACCTGAGGTAAGACATCATGACATCAGGATTTTTTTAAATTCCATTTTATAACCACTGATAAAAACCAGGACCCAGGCGCTTCCTTTGAATCCCTGACTGCTTTAAAACCCATGGTCATATTTTCAATAAAGTTGAATTTTTTCCACTCCATTTTAGGACAGCTGTCAAAGATTGTTACGGCTCATAGATAAGCCTTCGCAACCTTAAATAAAAGCTCCTTTGTAACTTTGAGTAATGTTGGGGGACGAGCGGCCTACTCTCCCCCGCGTGTTCGTTGTCTTTCGGACGAGGAGAATGTTGGTTCTTCAAATACAGGCTGGAGGCAATGAACAGTCATCTTCGAAGCTTTTAATTTAGTTTACTGCAGTTTACGAATCGATTCGGGCTCCTGAGGGTTCCAGATTTGAATCAGGAAGCCCAGAAAAAATACAGTCACACGTCTATATAGGCATAGTATGTAAATGAGGGGCAGGCAGTCCTTCCCCTTACGTAAAAATCAGAGACAAAGAAAGGTCAATGCAGTTCAATCTTGACATGGTGACGAAGTACAGACCACCTCTGCTGTGCACAAATTATGAGATTGGAGCTCCTTTCCCAGGCAACTTGACAGCCTTGAAAAACGTGAAAGGATGGGAGTACTGAGAGGAAGATCTTTGGGGCTGTTAAGTTGCCCAAGGACAAGAGGGGAGTCAAGCAAAATACTACCTGTTTGTTTTAAGTGCTTCAGCAGATGTTCATTATAGAGATTAGTATCAATAGTTCTCATGGTAAGGCGAAATTCCTCAACACAAGGCATAGTCCCTTAATAGTTGCAACACAGATACTTGAGACAACAGTTGTTCTTTTGGTGTTAAACAAGTCCTATGGAGGGGGGCCCTAAAAAGTGGTGGGGGTGAGGGACACTAAAGGTGATTGTAATCACAGTGAGCAGGAAATACCTCCAACAACATTCTACATTCTTTGTTTCTTTAAAATCCAACTAACAGATAGGAATCCCATGTCAACAGTAACCAGAGCTGTCACTGTGGTTCAGTGGGTCGCACCTCTAACTTCAGACTCGATCCAAAACCCCCATGTCTTATGCTGCTACATTGTCAGATCTGAAATGTTCAACGCCGTTAAACACAATGTTAAAGTGGTAACATTGCTTGGAATCCAGTCACCTTTAAAACCCTACTTTAAAAGAGACCAAAATCTCTTTAGACCCAAGGACACACTTTGAGAGAGCTGATTTTGGGAGAGTTGTAAAAGACCTTAAAATCTGACTTCTTTAAAACCCAGGTCCCAAATGCAGTGTTTTTCAACTCGTTTTTGAAACAGCTGTCAACAATCGTGACGGCTTGGAGATGAGTCTTTGAGCCCTCCTTTGAAACCTGAAGCCATTTGTCACCGCAGCTGGCTCAGTGTGGGGCACCTCTAATTCAGGACTTGAACGAAAACCTCCATGTGTTGTGTTGCTAACATATTATACGTAAGAGACGGGCACTTTACCCTACTTTCCCGTTTCGTGCTGCGTCGAGTGCCGTCAAAATGACAGAAGGCTTCCAAGCGTGAGTCGAGTAAAAGTGGGCGTGGATAAAGTCCCGCTTCGAGGCGCGTTTCAGTGACGTTGTTGTTACGTGTGCAGCGGAAACTGGCGTCTCGTTTCTGGCTGTGCGCGTCGAGTGGAAAAAGTCACGTGACCAACGAAGCGGAGTTGGGGGGAGTCCGTGGTGAGCGGAATTCGTCACGTGACCAGGTGCAACAAGCGCTCAAAATGGCTGATGACGTGTCACTGGACGAAAACAGTGGCGGATGCTGGTCTGTCAAGGAGAGGAAGCTCAATTTTGGCCTTCATCATAAAATGTGTCCGTTTATTCATTCGTGTATTCGACTCTCCGTTCCTTTTCCAAAAATTGAAAGGATGCCTTCACCATAAGATCATTGGCTCATTCGCTGTCAATCAATAACGATTCAGCTTCAGCGAGATCATCCAATCCTCCTGAAGAAAAGCTGAGTTTCTGCACGCCCACTGTCCATAGACTCCCAGAGACGTTGAGCGTCCAATGGGCGGGACAAAACCAGCATTTATCCAATGACTTGTCTCGTTTGAATGGATTGGGACGACCAAACTGAACTCTTGAGACGGCCGTCGTCCGCGCGGTCGACAGTCAGCGTCCACACAGTTTAAAGCTCAGTGAAGCTGTGGGAATGAATGAGAAGAGAGTCCCGTCGTAACCAGTAATAAGAAGCTGATTCGGAACAAAGATTGATCACGTTGTAGCGCATATTTAGTCAATGACATGTTGTAGAGGAGGGGAGCTGTCCAATTCCTTACTGCCCTCCTTGGACACAGGTTCTTTTATTTCTCTATAAGGCGGAAGAAGACCCAACACCACGTCGTCTTTTTCTCAGTTTATCACAACACAACACGAATCGATTCGGGCTCCTGAGATTCTCAGATTTCGTCAGGAAGCCACGGACAAACACATTCATGAGATTATATAGAGACAATATGATAATGAGAGGCGGGGAGGTACGCCTCTCATGCAAATCCCGGAAACAAAGAAAGTAACTTGTCATCTGACCCGGTGTGGCTGGAGGGAGTTGGGAGCGGTGAGGTGTGACCAGAACACCACTACCCACCATTTGGTGTGATGGCAAGTTGCAGACCCCTGCTGTGCATTCATCGTGAGATAAAAGGTCTTCCCAGGGGGGCTTAACAGCAAACAAGGACTTTCCCAAGGGTCGGGGGACAACAGGAGACACTTGGGAGCCGTTAATCGACCAAGGGGGAAGAAGATACAATCTAACACTACATACATTGTTTTAGGTGAGCGAACAGATGTTGAAGAAAGAGACTGGGAACAATCGTACTCATAGTAAGGCGCAGTCCCTCAATAGGTGCAACACAAATACTTGAGATAACAGTTGTTCTTTTGATGTTAAACAAGTCCTATGGAGTTGGCCTTAAAAGTGGTGGGGGTCGAGGGACACTAAAGGTGATTGTAAACACAGTGAGCAGGAAATACTTCCAACAACATTCTACATTCTTTGTTTCTTTCAGAGCCAACTAGAGTGGGGCTAAATAAAATCACAGTAAGGAATAAATTCCTTAACACATGTCCACACAATTGTATGTACACACATGTATTTGATCACTTACTTTTTGACATTTTAGGGGAAGCTGAGCTTCCCTTTGCAGTCTTAGAGCAATCGCCTCTGGTCGAAAACAGTGTTAATCCGGCACCAACGCCGAGCAAGTTCAGTGTTGAGAGAGAGAGAGAGAGAGAGAGAGAGAGAGAGAGAGAGAGAGAGAGAGAGAGAGAGAGAGAGAGAGAGAGAGAGAGAGAGAGGGGAATATTGTTTCGGGAGTTACTAATCTTAGGTTATCTATTCATTCATTTGTAGACTCAGAAAGAATGAATCCGTTTTTTTTAATTAGTCAGCCACATCGTTCGTTCAGTTCTCCAAAGATAAATAGTTCATTTTGTTATACAGAATGTTTGGATGAGTTGAGTGAAACATTAAAAAAAGGAAAATAACATGTATTTTCATTTGAGATTCACAAAGAATTTGCGGCTCGCATGGAATGCTGTATGAAATGGTTCAAATGGCTCTTTCGTTGCCGACGCTAACGTAATATTTCCCTCCTCACATGCTGTGCAGTCACAGAAATGACAGTCTAAACAGGTGATGTAGGAATTTAACGTCACCCAATGCAAAAAAAAAGGCAATCGATGTTCACCAAAATGTATGTTGACATATTTCCTTAATGTTCACAATAACCTCTGAAAATACAACCATGATCGCCCAAGTATTAGGCATTCTAGGGTGTTTTCCTCTTCAGAGAGGCGTTTACTGCAAAGCTTATTTCACTTCTCGAGAGAAACCCGTCGTCCACAAGACGTGTCTGGCCACATTACACAATGCCACAATTTATTGCGGATACGACGGGCAAAAATGACATCACAGTTTCTTTATATTTTTAATGTTTCAAGGCCAAGTGTGAAGTAATTTCATGAAATGCCAAATAGGGTCACAATGAAAGTACTTAAACATTGTCCACCAAATAAAGCATGAAAAAATTATTTATATGTGTCTTGATATGTGATTGTGAAACATATAGCCAACAGAGGGCGCTCTAGGTTTAGAGTTGATAGCATATGACAAGGCTTCCGGTAAACACAGTTACGGAGATCACCATACGTGCTGGCAACAATAAAGTTGAGCTCAGGCTCATTTGTTCACTCAATGATGGCTCCTCATTTTAAGATGAACAACACATGGTACCAGGAGTGAATACCAAGTCGTGCAGCATTTTTTTCAAGATGGAGACGCTAAGGCCAAACTTGTCGGTAATGTGGATGCTAACTGGCGGTCTTTTAAGCAGCAGTTCGAGCTATACCTAGCTGCTTTGGGATTGGAGGCGAGCTCCCACGCCAGGAAAATAGCGCTTCTACTCACTGTCGCTGGTCCTCAAGCCATTGAAGTCTTCAACACGTTTGAAATTGATCAAGCTGACGACAACAAGGACTATACTAAAGTCATTGGAAAGAGTGATGCTCATTGCTCACCGCAGAAGAACACCGTATATGAGAGGTACGTGTTTAGGTCACGTGTGCAGCAGCAGGAAGCAACTGTTGATAGCTTTGTCACAGATTTGAAGCTAAAAGCCCAGTCATGTGAGTTTGGTGATCTTAAAGACTCAATGATTCGTGACCAAATCGTGTATGGTATAGACGAGAAGAGGACAAGAGAAAGGCTACTTAGGGAGGCTAAACTCTCTTTGGAGGAGGCAGAGAGGATGTGTCATGCTACAGAACTAGCTCAACAGCACGCCAAGACTCGATGAGTCAAATCCTCAAAATGGCACCACAATAGCGGTTGTCAAAAACAAAACTAAGACAAATGTGATGCAAGACAAAAGCTCAGACAATACATTTTCATGTAAACGTTGTGGTTCTGAACATGAGCCCAGACAGTGCCCTGCTTATGGCAAAAAGTGTGCAAAATGCAATGGAAAGAATCACTTTGCCAAGCAATGTCTATCTAAAGCAAAATCTAGATCTGTGAGACTAGTTGAAGAACCTGACCTAAATGAGACATTTTTTGTAGGCATGGTGCATCGTGACACAGATAATGTAGAAAATAACACAAGCAAAGAAAATGAAGATACATGGATAGTGTCCCGACCAATTAATGGAGCACAAGTGGCACTGAGTATTGACACCGGGGCACAAGTGAATCTCATCAGCGTGGCGGAAATAGGTGCCATAAAGGAAAAGCCCAAGATTATCAACAAGAAAGTGCTACTAAAAGACTACAATGGACAAAGAATTGAAAGCAAAGGTCAGTGCAGATTATAAGTGAAAGTAAAGAAGAAAGACTACAATGTATTGTTCACAAGGGCGTGAGTCACTACTTAGTGGTGAGACTTCAAGAAAACTAGACCTAATCAAGAGAGTCTACCAAATCAGCTTCTCACCAGGTACACAGACAGTGGAAAATATTGTGGAACAATATCAGGATGTATTTAAAGGACTTGGATGTCTACCTTACACATACAAAATCCAACTGAATGAAGATGCGACACCAGTGATTCAAGCACCTCAAAGAGTTCCGGCACCACTCCGAGAAAGGCTTAAAAAGGAGCTGGACAAGATGTGTCAACTTGAAGTCATCACTAAAGTCGAAGAGCCGACTGAGTGGGTCAACTCGATGGTTTGTGTGGACAAAGGGAATAAAAAACAAAGCTCTGAGAATATGCATGGACCCTGGTGACTTAAACCAAAACATCAAACGTGAGCATTACCAGATACCGAAACGAGAGGAGATTGTGAGGGAAATGGGCGGAGCCAAGTACTTCTCAAAGCTTGATGCAGCACAAGGGTTCTGGCAAATAAAGCTCGAAGAGAAAAGCTCAAAATACTGCACATTTAATACTCCGTTTGGCAGGTATAGGTTCTTGAGAATGCCATTTGGAATAATCTCAGCATCAGAGATATTTCACAGAGCCATGGACAATATGCTAGAAGGACTTGAAGGAGTTCGCTGTTATGTGGATGATGTTGTCATCTGGGGCACAACCTTACAGGAACACAATGAAAGACTGGCAAAAGTGCTACAACGAGTACGTGAAAATGGATTGCAACTGAATCGTGCGAAATGTAAATTTGGAGTGCAGGAGATAACGTTTCTGGGGGATAAGTTGTCCAGCAGAGGCATTGAACTGGACGAAAATAAAATAAAAGCCATCCTCAGCATGCCTCGCCCCACAGACAAAACAGGTGTACTACGAGTCATGGGAATGATTAACTTCATTGGAAAGTTTATTCCCAATCTGTCAGTGAAAACATCAGCCATGAGAGAGCTACTTCATAATGCTACAGAGTTTAAATGGACGAGTCGACACGAGCAAGAGTGGAATGTTTTGAAAACTACGCTCACGACTGCGCCCGTTTTGGCATACTACGATTCAACAAAAAGACTGAAAATCTCAACTGATGCGCCCAAAGATGGTCTTGGCGCTGTCTTACTACAAGCAGAAGGTGAAAATTGGAAACCTATAGCTTATGCTTCTAGGTCCATGACAAGAACTGAAACAAAATGTGCACAAATTGAGAAAGAATGTTTGGGATTGGCTTATGGACTGGACATTTTCCATTGCTATATGTATGGCCTTCCAACATTCACAGTTGAGACAGATCATCGTCCATTAATATCCATCATCAAGAAGAACTTGAGTAAGATGTCGCCAAGAATCCAGCGCCTCATCATGAAAATGCAGAGGTATGATTTTAAATTAATTTACACACCAGGCAAACATCTAGTGTTAGCAGATGCGCTATCAAGAGCACCAGAGTTACACCACACTAGCTCCACTGAAAGTGATGTCGAGGCTCATGTAAACCTCATAGTGGAGTCCCTGCCGGTCTCAGATTCAAAGTCAAAACAAATAAGGGAGGAAACCATGAAAGACACAGAAATGCAGACGGTGATGACACATATGAGAGAAGGCTGGCCGATAGGGTCATTAACAAAGTATTACCACATCAGGTCAGAGCTCAGTGTGACAAATGGACTATTACTGAGAGACAAAAGGATTGTCATTCCGCACAGTATGAGGACAGATATACTGCAAAGGATACACGAAGGACATTTAGGAGTCGAGAAATGCAAGAGAAGGGCCAGGGAAGCCGTATACTGGCCAGGCATCAACAAGGAAATTGAAAATATGATTGCAAAATGTGAAACATGTCAAAAGTATCAGAGCAAGCAAGCAAGGGAACCTATGCTGATTCCAGATCTTCCCACCGCTCCCTGGAAGAAAGTTGGAAAAGACTTGTTTCATTTCAATGGAAAAGATTATTTGCTGGTAATTGACTACTACTCCAACTATCCCGAAATCACCTTGCTCACAAGCACAACTGCAACCAATGTCATACCACATGTGAAATCCTTCTTTGCAAGACATGGGATACTAAACATTGTAGTTAGTGACAATGGACCCTGTTATAACTGCAGAGAATGGCAACAGTTCGCAATGCAGTATGGCTTTAGTCATGTAACATCTAGTCCCCTGCATGCACAAGCCAACGGTAAAGCAGAAAAAGGTGTGCATATTGTCAAGCAACTTCTTAAAAAGGCAACAGACAGCAGATCTGATCCGTATCTAGCTCTTCTGAGTTACAGGACCGCACCTCTTGAATGTGGCCAATCACCTGCTGAGTTGTTAATGAATCGCAAGCTTCGCACAACTTTGCCCTGCTATTCAGAAACGAGACACAACAAAGACATTCTAAGCAAGATGGATTATCTAAAAAGCAAACAAAAGCAACAGTATGACAAAGCGACCAAAACACTTGCACCACTGGTCAAAGATGATGTTGTTCGAATCCAGGATCAAAAGATGTGAAACAAGAAAGCTACAGTACTCAAGGAAGTTGGACCAAGATCATACGAAGTGAGAACCGAGGACGGAAACGTGTTCAGGAGAAATCGTCGAAACCTTCGCAAGACCAAAGAACATTTCCAAGAGACTGATGATGAAACGCCAAGTGAGGATGTTGTGTCTACTCCAACTGAATCCAAAATGACTGAACTGAACGAGAATGGTCATGAACCATCATCAGAGGATGATACCTCAACGTCAACTGTTTTAAGGAGGTCGAAGCGTAACATCAAGAAACCTGTCAGGCTTGATCTGTGAAGACGCAAATATTTACATTATTTTTGTAGTTTGACAGGTGTTTAAAAAAAAAAAACAAGAGAGAGAAAGTTGTTCACAATAAAGAAATTGTGTACGCTAACTAAAAAGAAAAAAAATAACATTTGCATGTTTGCATATATATGGAACTGCATTTTTCCTATAAAGAAAAGGGGTTGATATGTGATTGTGAAACATATAGCCAACAGAGGGCGCTCTAGGTTTAGAGTTGATAGCATATGACAAGGCTTCCGGTAAACACAGTTAAGGAGATCGCCATACGTGCTGGCAACAATAAAGTTGAGCTCGGGCTCATTTGTTCACGAAATGTTGGCTCCTCATTTTAAGATGAACAACACAATATGTTGTATGTTTTACAAAATAATCGATTTTCCGAAGTTCCAGCCTGAAAGGGGCGGAACCCGGAAGTGATACGTCACATGAAGGAGAGTGATGGCAGGTCTCCATACGGCCGAAATGCAAAGCATTTCAAACAATGATTCAAACAGCGATACAAGTGATCGATCGAGCGCAAGTGAGGATATCCAAGTTTTTGAAGAGTTGGAGGAAGAAGAGGAGGTTGGAATTTTACATGTTGGACCTTACATGTACGAGCCAGACGCTAATCAGGATGCAAACAATGTGCCCAGATGACCAGACATGGAATGGAGACAAGACCCAAGTTGCATCCACCAGTATCGAGATTACAAGATTGGTAAAATATAGGCTGGTATTATTTTTATGATTTGAAGATGCAGGCATGTGCACATAATTTTATGTTTTTGTATCTGATGACATTGTTTAAAAAAAATAATCAGACTTCATGTTCAGGCAGTTAGCCTACTCGGTACTTGAGTATTCTTTTTACCAAATTATTTTTTGACTTGTATTTGAGAGATTTTTTTGAATGACTTTCTTTAACTTTTGTACAGTATTCCATCCATATACTTATATATTTTGAATCAAATGTTTTCATAAACAACGGAATTATTGATTGATGGGTATAGAATCAGAATCGTCTTTATTGGCCAAGTATGTAGAAGACACAAGGAATTTGTGTAACAAATTACAACACGCTGCATTAGTATCCTCATAAACAAGGACATGACAAATAAGTATGGAAAAATAAGTATGACAGGACATTCCGTAATGTAAGTGAACCGTAGTGCGGTGGTACCACCCAGTGACAACTGTGAGGAATACGCTTGTTCAATAAAATTTATGCTCATGGTGTCATCGCTCAGTATTTTACTTTTTTTTTTTTTTTTTTTTAATTTCAGGTGTACTTGTTGTAAATGCCAGCAAATGCCTACAGCAGTTGAATGTGCTTGCTGCCATGAAATTCAAGAAGTAGTGACTGTACATCGACAAGGAGAGGAACACTTCAATCAGGTGCTGGACTGCATCACCGACCATCCTGGACTCAATGCTGTGTGCCTAGACCCATATGGATTACAGGTGGCATGGATGACCTACAAGCAGCAGTACAAAGGCAAGGCATTTGATGGGCCACAGGATGCCAAGTATAGGCACATTGCCTACAGACAATTGGTGCGCTGGTGCTAGAGGTTTCTTGGTCAGGACAACCGAGTTGTGCTCCCAGCATGCGCCGTGTCTTGTATCAGGGCACATTTTCCACCACCAGGAGAAGAGGAGTCAGCTGTATTCAAAAGGGTTTCGTGTTTCACAGAGAAATGTTCCAGAACTATGATTTGGACTGGTTTTAGAGTGGTTAATGTGGACATGGTGTCTATCATAACAAAATACTGTAATAAAAATAAACAAATGAGGACAACTGAATACAGGGAATGTAGTATTTTTATTTCCTGAGGAATCTAGTCTGGTGCTCGGCAATAACAGTTGCCTTGTTCACTGCTGCTGTCAGGAATGCGGGTCGACACACACATCACCAGTTCTGGACTTATTTTGAATGGCAGTCAGTTTCATCACCTCTGACAGGCAGTCATTCACATAGTCTAAAAAAAAACAAACAACATATTGGGATGATAAAAATTTGGACAACATATGGGTTATACTCAGTATGTTATGCATCTGCCTGGAATTGCTTTTTATTTCATAACTTACCATAAGTTGCATCCACCAGTGTCTTTCTCAGAGAATACCCACCACTCTTATATTTGGGATAAACGATACGGTAGGAGTGTATTCCTTCCTTTGTCACTTTCTGTGGTCTGCCAGCATTTTCATTATAATGCATAGCAGCAAGAATTATTCTGGAATAGAACAAAAAATGCCTTATCTTATTTTTTAAAATTGTCAAATTGTGATTAAATAACTTTATATCTCAAAGTTGTATTCAATTCAATTCAATGTTCATTCGTCAACAAAGCAGCGCTGCCAACCTATTGAAATGTACTTCCAGAACAATTTGTCTGACTGCCATTATTACTCATCGCTGATATGAATAGCATCGATCGGGGTTTGCCTCGAGCCGAAAACTAACGTCGCTATCGCTAGCTTCTCCTGTTCAACGTTGCTAGCTTCTCGAGTTCGCTTTCGGCTAACGTCGCTACCTTCTACTGTTCATTCCACAAGAGTTGGCAGCTATGCTTTGGCAAAATCATCATCATCTATCCAAAAATCACACTTATTTTTTTGCAAATCCTTGATTATAAGCAGACCGGTTGAGAAAGCAGTCATCTTTGAATCAGAATCAGAATCAGAATCATCTTTATTGGCCAAGTATGTAGAACACACAAGGAATTTGACTCCGGTATAACACGCTGCATTACTATCATCATAAACAAGGACATGACAAATAGTATGAAAGGACATTTCGTAATGTAGTGAACTGTAGTGCGGTAGTACAGTGACAACTGTGAGACAAAGTGCAAAGTATTAAGCAGAGCTAAAATGATCAGTGGTAGGGTACAATACTATAACAGTTGGTGCAGAAAATCATTGAACCATTTTAAAGTGACCAGTAGCAGTATTTGTTTACAAGAAGTGTGCAATTATGCAGATGTCCTTGAGCGCTTTAAAGTGTCTGGTGCGGTGGAGTATAAATCAGTGACTGTTTAGGGAGGGAAGAAGCTGTGTAAGTGTCTGCTGGATTTGGTGCGCATGGATCGGTAGCGCCTGCCTGAGGGGAAAAGGTGGTGGGCGGGGTGCGGTGGATCCAGTAGGATTTTCCGTGCCCTTGTTTTGATTCTTGCAGTGTGCAAGTCCTCAAGTGTGGGTAGGGCGGTGCCAATGATTTTTTCCGCCGCCCTAACTGTCCGTTGAAGTCGGATTTTGTCCATTTTTGTGGCGGCCCCAAACCAAACCGTGATAGAAGAACACAGGATTGATTCGATGACTGCCGTGTAGAACTGACGTAGCACATCCTGTGGCAGGCCATGTTTCCTCAGCAGCCTCAGGAAGTACATCCTCTGCTGGGCCTTTTTCAGGATGGAGTTGATGTTGACCTCCCACTTCATGTCCTGGGAGACTGTGATTCCCAGGAATTTGAAGGTCTCGACGGTTGACACAGGACAGTTGGATAGTGTGAGGGGCAGCTGTGGTGAAGGATGTTTCCTGAAGTCCACGATCATCTCTACAGTCTTGAGCGTGTTCAGCCCTAGGTTGTGTCGGTTGCACCAGAGCTCCAGCTGCTCCACTTGTTGTCGGTACGCAGACTCGTCGCCGTCTTTGATGAGACCGATGACCGTGGTGTCGTCTGCGAACTTTATGAGTTTGACAGCCGGGCTTGTTGAGGTGCAATCGTTTGTGTAGAGGGAGAAGAGCAGTGGAGAGAGGACGCATCCCTGTGGGGCTCCAGTGCTAGTGGTGCGGGTTGATGATGTTGTTCCTCCCAGTCTCACCTGTTGTGTCCGTCCCGTCAGGAAGCTGAGGATCCACTGGCAGATCGTACGGGACACACCGAGCTGGAGAAGTTTGGGGGTGAGGAGTTCCGGGATGATGGTGTTGAACGCAGAGCTGAAGTCCACAAACAGGATCCTTGTGTGAAGTGGAGATGGCAGAGAACACTCGATGATGGCGTGAAATTCATTCGCTTTGTGCGAATAAAAGATGTCCATTTAAGTTCCCTGCTAATCTTCGGCCGCTGGTACTGTCGATTGCGAACAATACATCGCCACACACCACCGTGGCATCTTACCAACAAGCAATGCAACAATGCTGTTCAATGGAAGGACTTTCCTCGCATTTCTCCAAGTGACGTCATTTCCGAAGATTGCCGAAGAAAAGCATTTTCGTTGTCAAGGGCATTGCTAATGGTTAAACAACGAATCTGGAAGGGTTACGTGAAAAAAAATAACGGAAATATGCTTATAATTGTTCAGCCATTGATATTAGTCAAAAACATGGTTGGCCAACTTTACTTCACACTTGGTCTTGAAATGATAAGCAATACAACAATAGCTACTGTAATAAAATAAAAAATAATAATAAACAATTAAAAAAAAAAAAGTGAATTGTAGATTGATCGGTAGAGACCACAAACCGTTTAGTCACTTCTTTGAACGTATGACAGCGTAGGCTTTACACTCAATACTCACCTTCATAAATGGCTGGAAGATGGTCTGGGCTTGGGCGTAAGCCCTCCGGATAAATGGTGTGTGCCAGGAAATAAATGCTTGTCTGACCGAATGAACTCTTGTCAGAGTTAATCTGGAGACCCGCATTTATTCACAAATATATCATCAAGGTAATTCTGAAGTCTGGGTATATCCTTCACGATTTTCTGCACTCTTTTCTGCAACACAGAAAACTCTGCCAATGCCAGGCCAAAGGGGACTCGTGTAAACTGGAAAAGGCCGTCGTGTGGAATGAAAGCTGTTATCTTGCGGCTCTCAGGGTGCAGAGGTACCGTTGTTGAGGGTAGGCGGCACCGAGGTCATTCTGGCTGTAATGTGTGGCAGCTGCCAACGTAGCAACCAGGTCCCCCATGTGAGGGAGGGGAAAGCAGTCTCTGTGCCACCACAATGGGACTGAAAGACTCAGAAGCATCCACATATTCTATCATGCCTGCTTGTAGTCAGCGGTCAAGCCCCGCGACACCTCCTCTCGTAAACTCAGTGGTAGGCGTCTAGGTTTTTGCTTTACAGGCTCCACTGTACTGTCTCCTTGTACCTTGTGGATAAACGCCTTCATGCAACCCAACTGCTGGGACAGCATAGGCTCGACATTGTTCACAAATTCTGGGGCCTTTGCTGTTCTCAGTGTGCCTCCTCCCATTGGCTTCCATCTTAAGGAAACATGGCATTTCCTTCCACTTCTATGCAGATAACTGTCAGATCGATGTCCCACTGAGCCAAAAAGATGCTTTTTCATTAAGGCCACTTTTATCCTGCCTGGAGGAAATCAAAACCTGGATGGCACACAATTTCTTGAATTTCAATGAAAAGAAGACAGAAGTGACAGTGTTCACTACCCTCTGCTGGTCATAGTTTGTCATTGTAAAGAAAACCATAATATTTCTAATCACCCTCGACAAATCAGCAGTAACACAAAATGGCCATCCTGTGACGATAATTTTGTGAAATTTGATGGATTTTTTTTATTTCTGAAAACAAAAAAAAAGTTACTATTAGTTCACAACGGGGCGGCCCGGTAGTCCAGTGGTTAGCACGTCGGCTTCACAGTGCAGAGGTTCGATTCCAGCTCCGGCCTGCCTGTGTGGAGTTTGCATGTTCTCCCCGGGCCTGCGTGGGTTTTCTCCGGGTGCTCCGGTTTCCTCCCACATTCCAAAAACATGCATGGCAGGCTGATTGGACGCTCTAAATTGTCCCTAGGTGTGAGTGTAAGCGTGGATGGTTGTTTGTCTCTGTGTGCCCTGCGATTGGCTGGCAACTGATTTAGGGTGTCCCCCGCCTACTGCCCGAAGACAGTTGGGATAGGCTCCAGCACCCCCCGCGACCCTAGTGAGGATCAAGCGGTTCGGAAAATGGATGGATGGATAGGTCACAATGGTCGTTCATCACCACTGTTTCCACCTTGTGTTTGGAACTTCTTCACTTTCATTTGCGAGAGCTGCATTGGGACGTGCACGGTAGAAGTCCGTGACATATGACTGCATTGTGTATTTTATATGTTCAATAAACAATAAAAAAAAAAAGAACATACTATTTCCTATTACCCTCGAAAAATAAGATAAGATAAGATAACTGTAGCGGCAACGTCGCTAGTGAGCAGGGCATGTAGGTTTTCCACTCGTGTTTTTCCTCAACAAGCCTTTCCTTTCAACGACGACGACGACGACAACAAAAACTCGAGGCCGCCATAGTTGATCCAAAAAAATGGGATTCGTTTTATTTCCTCTTGAACACAAATTAAGGCTTGACCAAAAATAAAAAAAACAGGACTTCTACAATACACTTAAACGAAAGACGAAATTAACATGTTCACACGATATACAAAATACGTTCACACGATATACGAAATACGTTCACACGGGATACGATAGACGGTAAAAAAAAAAAGGTGTTGCTCCATGCCCTACTGTCTTCCTAATGAAGCTCACATAAACCTGGTCTTTTAACAGACTGTAGACAGGACAACTAATGGAGCCCAGATACTTTGATATTCTGATTTAGGGTTAATAGATTTGTTAATAGATTTGTTCTAAATGAAATAGCAATAATGTCAAATATAAACCAAACTGCTTGCACCTATTCAATTCAAATTATTCAAATAGCTAAATACATAAATTCACCAAATTTTCTTTATGGCTCTAACAATAACCTTTATTAGTCCCAAATTTGCAGTCTACAGCAGCAAAATTGTGTGTGGCGGTGGGAAGGAGGGGGGGGGGGGGTGAATAAAGTGTTTCATTGCACAAAATAAATGTTTCAGAAAAGAACTGTACACAGTTCAATGTAAGTGCAATATAAAATAAAGCATTAGCAATATATTTGTAGAATAAATATAATAAATAAGCAATAGCATAGAAAACACAGCGTAAGGAGGCTGTGCTATTTACAATGGTTACATAATAGAAGGTCTTAAGGAGTGACCCCTGAACCCCAAAAGACCTCAATTGCCTGAGTAGCGTCTGTGGTTGACCAATCCAGTTCATTGTTTAGAAAACACCCAGGTACTTGTAGGAGGTCATCCTCTCTACGTCCGTACCCTGGATGTTCATCAGTGCAGGTGAGGACTGTTTCCTGCAGAAATCCTCAACCAACTCCTGAGATTTCCCAGGGTTGATCTGGAGGTGATTCTGCTGGCACCAGTCCACAAAAAAACGTGACAATTAATTCACAACAGTCGTTCTTCCCCGCTGTTTCCACCTTGTGGATGGACCGTCTTCCCTCTCGATTTTGAGAGCCCCATTGGGACGTGCACGGTGGACTGCCAACTGCTGGTTATTACCAGTCATTGCAACATCCTTGAGGCATACTTTACGATTTCTTATGACACTCGAAAAAACAGCAGTAACACAAAATGGCCACTCTGTGAAGATAATTTTGTGACATTTGATGATTTTTTAAAATTATTTCTGACCACAGAAAAACTGACAATTAATTCACAACGGTCGTTCTTCACCGCTGTTTCCATCTCGCAAATGGCTCTTCTCTTGAAATTGCGAGAAGAGCCCCATTGGGACGTGCAAAGGTCGGTCTTCTGTCTTCTGGTCACAGTTTGTCATTGCACCCTTTTTACCCTAAAAAAATCAGCAGTAACACTAAATGCCCAGCCTGTGAGGATAATTTTGTGACATTTGATGGATTTTTTTAAAATTTCTGAACACAAAAAAACATTGCGATGAATTCACAAGGGTCGTTCTTCACCACTGATTCCACCTTATTTAGATCTTCTTCGCTCTCAGTTGCGGAAAGAGCCCCAGTGGGACGTGCACATTCAAAGTCGATGCCTTCCCTCTCTTCGTCATAGTTTGTCATTTCAACCTTCTCAAAGAATACCATCTTCCTGTATTTCTTGTCCTCAAAAGTCAATCACTACCTTCTACTGGTAATAGATTGTCATTGCAACATCCTTGAAGAATACCTTACGATTTCTTATGACACTCGAAAAATCAGCAGGAAGACAAAATGCCCAGCTTGTGAAGATACTTTTGCGACAACTGATGGATTTTTTGCATTTCTGAAAACAAAAAACATTGCTATTCATTCACAACGTTCGTTCTTCCCCACTGTTTCCACCTTGTTTTTGGATCTTCTTCGCTCTCAATTGCGAGTAGACTCCCGTTGGGATGTGCACAGGAGAAGTCCGTCTATTCCCTCTTCCGGTCATAGTTTGTCATTGCAACCTTCTTAAAAATACCATAATATTTCTTATTACCATCGAAAAATTAGCAATACAACAATATGGTCACCCAGTGAAGATAATTCTGTGCCATTTCATGGATTTTAAAACAAATCTGAACACAAAAAACGTGACATTTCACAATGGTCGTTCTTCACAACTGTTTCCACATTGTGTATGGCTCTTCTTTGCTCTGATATGCGAGAGCCCATTTGGCCGTGCAAAGCAAGCGCCGATAGCTTCCCTCTGCTCGTCCAGAGTTAGTCACCGCCACCTTCTGAAAGAATACCATTTTATTTCTTCATACCTGAGAAGAGAGCCCCACTTAGACGTGGAAGGCAAAAGTCGATGACTGCTTTCTGCTGGTCATAGTTTGTCATTGCAACCTGTTGAAAGAATACCATTTTGATGTATTTCTTACCCTGAAAAGTCGATCACTGCTGTCTGTTGGTCACAGTTTGTCATTGCAACCGTTTTCAAGATTATCATAGTTCTTATTTCCTTCGAAAAATCAGCAGTTACACATGAAGTCAGCGCTGTGAAGACCATTTTGTGACATTTTATGTTTTTTTTAAATATTTCTGAACGAAAAAAAAGACAATTAATTCACAACGGTGGTTCTTCCACGCCGTTTCCACCCTGTGTATTGACCTTCTTCGCTCTCAGTTGCGAGAGCCCCATTGGGACGTGCACGGCAGAAGTCCGTTACTGCTCTCTGCCGGTAATATTTTGTCATTGCAACATCCTTGAGGCATACTTTACGATTTCTTATGACACTCGAAAAAACAGCAGGAACACAAAATGGCACCCCTGTGAAGATAATTGTGTGACATTTGGTGGATTTTTTTTTATTTCACAACACAAAAAACATAATTAGTTCACAACAGTCGTTTCTCACCACTGTTTCCACCTTGTTTTTGGATCTTCTTCACTCTCAATTGCAAGAAGAGCCCCATTGGGACGTGCACGGTAGAAGTTCGTCTATTCCCTCTTCTGGTCATAGTTTATCATTGCAACCTTCTTAAAATTAACATTTCTGACTGCCATCGAAAAATTAGCAATGCGACAAAATGGCCACCCAGTGAAGTTAGTTCTGTGACATTTCATGGATTAAAAAAAAAAAATTCTCAACACAAAAAAACGTGACAATTAATTCACAGCAGTCGTTCTTCAGCTGTTTCCACGTTGTATCTGGCTCTTCTTTGCTCTGAAATGTGAGAGCCCTCTTTGGCCGTGTACAGCAAGCGCCGATAGCTTCCCTCTGCTCGTCAGAGTTAGTCACTGTCACCTTCTGAAAGAATACCATTTTAGCTCTTAATACAGTACCTGACAATAGAGCTCCACTTGGACGTGCTAGACAAAAGTCGATAATTGCCTTCTGCTGGTCATAGTTTGTCATTGCAACCTGATGAAAGAAGACCATCATATTTCTTATCCCATTCGACAAATTAGCAGTAACACAAAATGGCCACCCTGTGAAGATAATTAAAAAATCTGCTTGACACGTCTCTTACTTTTTTTAGTTTGGGGTTTGACAAGTATAACACACACAGCATTTATCGCGGACAAACAGGAAGTTTGAACGGGTCCTTCAAAATAATACAGGAAATAACCGAGAGCACATCAGTTTGTTCACAACACCCCCACTTGCTCTCACGTTATTGGCATCCTAGTCACTTTACATCAAAATAAAATACTCATGACCCAAATAACTTGAAAGTAATCGACAACTTAATTTGTGATGCAGGTTTCGTCATAACATCTGCAAGCATCACTTCAGTTGGACAATACTGTAGGTCTACCTTGCCATCATTTACAGTAGACCTAATGAAATGGTACTTCACATCAATGTGTTTGCTCCTCTGCCTGTTCACGAGATTTGTAAATGACTGTGATAACCTACTAACTACCAAACTTAAATCAATCCGTGTGCACATAGACAAGTACATTAAACTTCCAACCATTCCTTTATACTTAGTTACATTGTCTAGTGGCTTTGCATCATCAGAGTAGTTACATTTTTGTTCACATGGTGTTTTTCTAGCTTTACAATCCTCCATGTTAAATCTTACAAGTAACTTTTCCACATAGGTTCTTTGTGAATTGTCTAGTGCAAGGGTGTCAAACTCATTTCACATTGTGGGCCACATACGGTCTCGGTAGATGTCAAGTGGGCCGGGCCATTAAAAATTATACCATACTCTGCTATAAATATCCAAAATAATATGTCTTTACTTCGTTTTGGTCTAAAGAAGCACAAGAACACTAGGAAAATGTTGAAATCTAATGAACATATCTTTTACAAAACATTTCATGAAGCACCTAAGATTCCCTTAGACAAATGTGCAATTTACTTTTATCATGTTTTTCTAGCTTCACAATCCATGTAAAATCTCACAAGTAACTTTTCCACATAGGCTATTTGTGACATCTTCACACATTCCTCTGACTGATCAAAATCAATACCCAGAAAATGTGTCAGTTTTCCCAAATCTTTCATTGTGAATCTAGCTGCAAGCATGTTTTTCACATTTTTCATAACTTCCTCATCAGTAGCAGCTATGCTTAAATCATCAACCCATATTATTATGATGACTTTTTCATTTCCGTTTTCTTTGAAATAGACACAATAATCAGCTTCATTCTGAATGAAGTCGTTGTCAATCAAGTAAGAATGTAACATCAGATTCCAATTACGACCTGCCTGTTTAAGGCCGTACAGTGACTTTTCAAGTTTACACACAAGCTTCTGTTCAGTACTTATTACCTCATAACCCTCTGGTTGTTCTACATTGCTCACAATCTATGGGTGCATGAAGATAAGCTGTCTTTACGTCCATTTGGTGGAGTAACAAATTTTCCTGAACCGCTTTTTGCATTAGTACCCTCACGCTTGTCATATTTGCTGTTGGAGAAAATGTTTCTTTAAAATCTATGCCATGTTTTTGACTGTAGCCCTTAGCAACGAAACATGCCTTATTTGTCTGTACCATCCAAATTTTTCTTTAATGCATAAACCCAACGTACCCCCACTGCACACTTTCCTCGGGGTAGTTCTGTTAGGGTAAAAGTGTTGTTTTCATTCAATGACTCCATCTCTTCGTCCATAGCTTTGGTCCATTTGTCAGCATGAGGTGAACTTTTTGCCTCTTTAAAAGACTGTGGTACATCACACGCCAGTCTATAACAGTAGTCTATGTTAGTAAACACTTGGTCATCATCATCAGTCACATAATCATTGAGGTAGCTCGGCTTCTTTTTGGCTCTAGTTGATTTTCTCACACAGTCTGCACTGCTCGGTTGTGTTACCATGTCAGATACAGGGCTGCCCGTTTCTGCACTGTTTCCACTCTATATGGCTTTCTGTCTGCTCTGCCAGAGTCCAAACAATCATCACTATCATCCTGATCTGAGCTCATTTCTGTCTGGATTTGTTGCTGTGTAGATGGCTTTGTCACAAATTTCAACATTCTGTGTTTTTGTACTTTTTCACTGTTTGGATAATAAACAAAATAAGCTGGACTATTTTTGTCTTATCCAATGAAAATTCCCTTTTCACTTCTAGAGTAAAGTTTCTTCTTGTCATGCTTGTATGCATAGCACACTGCACCGAACTTTTGCATTTGGGAAATATTTGGTTTCTTTCCAGTCAACATAAAGTAAGCAGTCTGCTTTGTGCGATTATTAAAGCATCGGTTCCTGACCACTACTGCTGTCTGCACTGCGTAAGTCCACAAAGTTTTGGGTAGGTCACTTTCAAGTAACATGCATCTAGCCATGTCAAATAAAGTCCTCCAGTTTCTCTCTGCTGTACCGTTTTGGTGCGGTGAGTATGGTGCTGAGCTTTCGTGTCTAAGGCCATGTTTACGCATAAGTCCTTGGTACTCTTTGGACATGAACTCAGTACCATTGTCAGATCTGATACACTTAACCTTCCCATAGGGGGCAGTGTCTGCTAAAAGCTTTCTGTGGCAGTCACTGTATCACTCTTGTGTTTGAGAAAGAACACAAAAACTGTACTTGAGGAGTCATCAGTAAATGACACTGCAAATCTGTGTCCTTCTATAGAAAAGGGATCTATAGGTTCTGCCAGATCTGTATGCACTAAGCCCAACACCTCTGTTGCTCTTGCATCCAGCTCTCTATTTCTGGTTTGCACAAACTTCCCTTGAATACACACTTCACATGGTGACACAGGTTTTTCACATTTCCCTTTGATTACCATACCATCAGCCACTTTTGTCAACTTTTGCACATCACTGTAATTGCAATGGCCGAGACCCTCGTGCCACGTTTGCAAATCAAAGCAAGCTTTGCACTTGTCATTACCCTCGTCTGCAGTAGATAGGTAGTAAAGATTGTTCTGCACATTGAGAGGGAATACAGTACCATCATTCATTTTCACCATGACCTTTCCTTTGTTGAAAATCACTATTGCTCCTCTTACCATCGCAGCCATCAGAGAAAATGTCCTGTGGATATGAAGGGATGAACAGTGTATTTCTCAATGTTGCTGTATGCTGGTGTCCTTTGCTGTCGATGAGGATCACCTCTGCTTCTCCCCGCCGTTTCGCCACGCCTTGGCACTTGGTTCCGTCTGCTAGCTCAACACAGTGTGTGTCAGCCTTGAAGGTCTCATCGAAGCTCTTGAACTTCGTCTCATCTGTGATGATGTGGGATGTAGCACCCGTGTCCACCATTAGGCCTTTCGTCTTCACACCACGTCCTGGAACGATGTCCGCCTCCGGGTCCTTGGTCAAGAAAGCATACGACTTGTTGCCCTTTCCGTCTGCAGCTTGTCTCGCTTGTTCACTCTTCGGTCACGTCTGCAGTTTGCATCTCTGTGCGTTGAACTTTTGCAATAACAACACCACCGTCTTCTTTGGCATGCTCTTGCTTTGTGCCCTTTTACACCGCACTTAAAGCACACCATATCCGCCATTTTGTTTCTGTTGTCGCCCCTTGGAGTGTTATCTTTCACGTTCACTTTCATTACATTATCTGACACCTGAGCGCAGAGTTTTTCGGTGTCTTCATATGATCGCAGTCTAGTTTTAAAGTCAGCAAATTTGAGCTTTTCTTCACTCTGTGTCACATGCACTGCAAAAGGTTTTAAGAATTCTGGAAGTCCTTTCAACACCATTGCTATGAGTAGATCATCACTCATGACTTCCTCTGCATTTCTTAGCGCCGTGATGACAGTCTCTGCCCTAATCACAAAATCGGTTACGCTTTCCTTGCTTCCCATCTGCAGACTTGTCAGTTCAGATTACAGGTTTATTATGTGAGGTTTCCCTTTACCTGCATAATACTCTCGAAACATCTTCAGGGCTTTTCTCCCGTCATCTGCAGCTTTGCGCATGACCAGGCAGAGAAGTCTAAAAACTGTATCTTCTCTGCATAGGCCATCCCGTTCTGTTCCTTGTCCTTAGCCTCTTCGTCAACGTCATCAGACTGCGAATTTTCACTCAAAGTAGTCTCTTTGAGCCCCTGAAGCCGCAAGTAGGCCAAGAATTTTGTTTCCCAGAGCTCATACTGTTTCTCATCTCCATTAAAAGTTAAACGTGACCATCTGCTTGTCCCGTGGCTTGGCCGCTCGATAGCTTCTATGGGAGCCTAGGGTAGCACTGTTAGCAGCTAAAAGCTAAGCTATGCTAACCTCTTCGCCAGGTCCGCAGTTCGTCGCTCTTCTCAGCGGCTTCAAACTTTCTTCAGCTGTCCTTGTTGTCAGCTAAAAGCTAAGCTACACTAACCTCTTCGCCGAAATCGCAGTTCGTCGCTCTTCTCAACGGCTTCAAACTTTCTTTAGCCGTCCTTGGGGGTTTCCTGGGCCCATAACCTGTTGTCAGCGGTTTACTTACTTAGTATACCCGCGTGGGCCCCCTCAAGGCGGCTGGATAAACGGAGGAAAAATCTGCAGGACACGTCTCTTGCCTCTTATTATTTTGGGAGTTTTGACAAGTATAACACACACAGCATTTATAGCGGACAAAAAGTTTGAACGGGCACTAAAAAATAAAACCGAGAGCACATCAGTCTGTTCACAACAAGGGCCAAGAGTGGCGCAGATTAACAGCAAGAGCTGAAAAAAATCACCAGCACATTGGTGGCCGCCGGGTTGCGAGGAAGGCCCGAAGTGCCGGGATTCGCGAGTAGAGCCCTCAAAATTATTCTCCAGGTCTCTCCCGCTGTCAAACGTCCCCGCGGCAACTAGTAATAATCAGGAAGTGAGTGGATCTGGTCCCCTTGCCGTTTTTTCATTTTTCGTAGGGCCAAGAGTGGCACGGATTAACAGCAAAAACTGAAAAAAATCACCCCGCACATGTGCGATGTTGGAAATTAACAGGGGCCGCCCGGTTGCACCAGCTGTGGCTGCGCGAAGTGAGGAAGGCCTGAAGTGCCGGGATTAAAGAAAAAACTGTCGGGAAGTAAACACATCTGGTCCCCTTGCCGTTTTTTCATTTTTTGTAGGGCCAAGAGTGCGGCGCATTAACAGCAAGAGCTGAAAAAAATCACCTCGCACATGCGTGATGTCAGAAATTAACGGCTGCCGCGCAGATGCACCCGCTGTGGCTGCGCGAAGCGAGGAAGGCCCGAAGTGCCGTGATAAACTAATAAAGCCCTCAAAATACATCGCCATGTCTCTCCCGCTGTCAAACGTCGCCGCGGCAACGAACAACTGTCGGGAAGTAAACGCATCTGGTCCCCTTGCCGTGTTTTCATTTTTTGTTAGGCCAAGAGTGGGGCGCATTAACAGCAAGAGCTGAAAAAAATCACTGCGCACATGAGGGATGTCAGAAATTAACTGCTTCCACCCAGATGCACCTGCTGTGGCTGCGAGAAGCGAGGAAGGCCCGAAGTGCCGGGATAAACTAATAAAGCCCTCAAAAAACATCACCAGGTCTCTCGTGCTGTCAAACGTCGCCGCGGCAACGAACAACTGTCGGGAAGTAAATGCATCTGGTCCCATTGCCATTTTTAAATTTTTTGTAGGGCCAAGAGTGCGGCGCATTAACAGCAAGAGCTGAAAAAAAATCACCACGCACATGCGTGATGTCAGAAATGAACGGCGGCCGCGCAGATGCACCCGCTGTGGCTGCGCGAAGCGAGGAAGGCCCAAAGTGCCGGGATAAACTAATGTAAGCTTATACATCGGCAGGTCTCTCGCGCTGTCATGTCACCGCGGCAACGAGTAACGATCAGGAAGTAGCGGATTGGTCCCCTTGCCGTGTTTCATTTTAAGTGGGGCGCATTAACAGAGCAAAAAAATCACCGCGCACATAGGATTAGAAATTAACAGCGGCCACCCAGATAGACCCGCTGTGGCTGCTCTATATACCGGGATAAGCATTCCCAAATATATTCTGTTCAAACGTCACCGCAGCAACGAACAACTTCGGGAATAATTGCCCCTTAGACGTTGTTTTATGTTTTTGTCGGGCCAGATGTTCTGATTGGCTGTTAAAGTAAGAGCTGAAAAAAACACCACAGCAGGAAGTGGTTTTAGTTACGTAGTTGTCTTCTCGAAGGTGCTGCGGTGCAGACGTCTTTTGTTGTGTCGCCGCGGCAATAAAGCTGCATTAAAGGATTCCCTCTCTCCTTTTGCCGTTCGTAAAGTAGTGCTATCCACTGAAGAACGACGAACCCCTCAACTTACACTAATAAAGCCCTCAAAATACATCGCCAGGTCTCTCCCGCTGTCAAACGTCACCGCGGCAACGAACAACTGTCGGGAAGTAAATGCATCTGGTCCCATTGCCGTGTTTTCATTTTTTGTTAGGCCAAGAGTGCGGCGCATTAACAGCAAGAGCTGAAAAAAATCACCTCGCACATGCTTGATGTCAGAAATTAACGGCGGCCGCGCAGATGCACCCGCTGTGGCTGCGCGAAGCGAGGAAGGCCCGAAGTGCCGTGATAAACTAATAAAGCCCTCAAAATACATCGCCATGTCTCTCCCGCTGTCAAACGTCACCGCGGCAACGAACAACTGTCGGGAAGTAAACGCATCTGGTCCCCTTGCCGTGTTTTCATTTTTTGTTAGGCCAAGAGTGCGGCGCATTTACAGCAAGAGCTGAAAAAAATCACCTCGCACATGCGTGATGTTAGAAATTAACGGCTGCCGCGCAGATGCACCCGCTGTGGCTGCGGAAGCGAGGAAGGCCCGAAGTGCCGTGATAAACTAATAAAGCCCTCAAAATACATCGCCTGGTCTCTCCCGCTGTCAAACGTCACCGCGGCAACGAACAACTGTCGGGAAGTAAATGCATCTGGTCCCATTGCCGTTTTTTAATTTTTTGTAGGGCCAAGAGTGCGGCCCATTAACAGCAAGAGCTGAAAAAAATCACCGCGCACATGCGCGATGTCAGAAATTAACGGCTGCCGCGCAGATGCACCCGCTGTGGCTGCGGAAGCGAGGAAGGCCCGAAGTGCCGTGATAAACTAATAAAGCCCTCAAAATACATCGCCAGGTCTCTCCCGCTGTCAAACGTCACCGCGGCAACGAACAACTGTCGGGAAGTAAATGCATCTGGTCCCATTGCCGTTTTTTATTTTTTTGTAGGGCCAAGAGTGCGGCGCATTAACAGCAAGAGCTGAAAAAAATCACTGCGCACATGAGGGATGTCAGAAATTAACTGCTTCCGCCCAGATGCACCTGCTGTGGCTGCGAGAAGCGAGGAAGGCCGAAGTGCCGTGATAAACTAATAAAGCCCTCAAAAAACATCACCAGGTCTCTCGTGCTGTCAAACGTCGCCGCGGCAACGAACAACTGTCGGGAAGTAAACGCATCTGGTCCCCTTGCCGTTTTTTCATTTTTTGTTAGGCCAAGAGTGCGGCGCATTAACAGCAAGAGCTGAAAAAAATCACCCAGCACATCGGATGTCACATTAACCGCGGCAGCCCAGATGACCCGCTGTCTGCGCGAGAAAGGCCCGACATGCCGGGAACTAATAAAGCCCTCAAAATACATCGCCAGCTCCTGCTGTCAAACGCGCAGATGCACAGTCGGGAAGTAAACGCATCTGCCCCTGCCGTTTTTAATTTTTTGTAGGGCCAAGAGTGGGGCGCATTAACAGAAGCGAAAAAAATCACCCAGCACATGAAGTCAGCATTACCGCGGCAAGTGCCGTGATAAACCCGAAGATAAACTAATAAAGCCCTCAAAATACATCGCCAGGTCTCTCCCGCTGTCAAACGTCACCGCGGAACGAACAACTGTCGGGAAGTAAATGCATCTGGCCCATTGCCGTTTTTTATTTTTTTGTAGGGCCAAGAGTGCGGGCGCATTAACAGCAAGAGCTGAAAAAAATCACTGCGCACATGAGGGATGTCAGAAATTAACTGCTTCCGCCCAGGTGCACCTGCTGTGGCTGCGAGAAGCGAGGAAGGCCCGAAGTGCCGGGATAAACTAATAAAGCCCTCAAAAAACATCACTTGACTTACACGGGCCGCTGCCCGCCCTTAGTTGACGGACGCTCTTCTCCCCCCGCCGGCCCCCTCCCAGGTGCTCAACGTCACTTCCGACGGCCGTGCCTGCACTTCATCAATTCGGCCACCTTGCGCGTTTCACGGACACTCTTTCCCCCCGACGGCCCTCCTCCCCGGTGCTCAACTTAACTTACACGGGCCGCTGCCCGCCTTCATCAATCCGACCGCCGTGCGCGTTTGACGGACGGTCTTCTCTCCCCGCCGGCCCCTCCTCCGGTGCTCATCGTCACATCCGCCGGCCGCGTCTGCACTTCATCAATCCGGCCACCGTGCGCGTTTCACGGACACTCTTTTCCCCCCTGCCGGCCTCCTCCCACGGTGCTCAACTTAACTTACACGGGCCGCTGCCCGCCCTTAGTTGACAGACGCTCTTCTCCCCCCGCAAGCCCCCTCCCACGGTGCTCAACGTCACTTGCGACGGCCGTGCCTGCACTTCATCAATACGGCCACCGTGCGCGTTTCACGGACACTCTTTCCCCCCGCCGGCCTCCTCCCACGGTGCTCAACTTAACTTACACGGGCCGCTGCCCGCCCTGAGTTGACGGACGCTCTTCTCCCCCCGCCGGCCCCTCCCACGGTGCTCAACGTCACTTCCGACGGCCGTGCCTGCACTTCATCAATCCGGCCCCGTGCGCGTTCACGGACACTCTTTTTCCCCTGCCGGCCTCCTCCCACGGTGCTCATCTTAACTTACGCGGGCCGCTGCCCGCCTTAGTTGACAGACGCTCTTCTCCCCCCGCCGGCCCTTCCCACGGTGCTCAACGTCACTTCCGACGGCCGGGCTGCACTTCATCAATTCGGCCACCGTGCGCGTTTCACGGACACTCTTTCCCCCCGCCGGCCTCCTCCCACGGTGCTCAAATTAACTTACACGGGCCGCTGCCCGCCCTTCATCAATCCGACCGCCGTGCGCGTTTGACGGACGTCTTCTCTCCCCGCCGGCCCCTCCTCCGGTGCTCATCGTCACATCCGCCGGCCGCGCCTGCACTTCATCTATCCGGCCACCGTGCGCGTTTCACGGACACTCTTTTCCCCCCGCCGGCCTCCTCCCACGGTGCTCAACTTAACTTACACGGGCCGCTGCCCGCCCTTAGTTGACGGACGCTCTTCTTCCCCCGCCGGCCCCTTCCCACGGTGCTCAACGTCACTTCCGACGGCCGTGCCTGCACTTCATCAATTCGGCCACCGTGCGGGTTTCACGGACACTCTTTTCCCCCGCCGGCCTCCTCCCACGGTGCTCAACTTAACTTACACGGGCCGCTGCCCGCCCTTAGTTGACTGACGGTCTTCTCTCCCCGCCGGCCCCTCCTCCGGTGCTCATCGTCACATCCGCCGGCCGCGCCTGCACTTCATCAATCCGGCCACCGTGCGCGTTTCACGGACACTCTTTTCCCCCCGCCGGCCTCCTCCCACGGTGCTCAACTTAACTTACACGGGCCGCTGCCCGCCCTTAGTTGACGGACGCTCTTCTCCCCCCGCCGGCCCCCTCCCACGGTGCTCAACGTCACTTGCGACGGCCGTGCCTGCACTTCATCAATTCGGCCACCGAGCGCGTTTCACGGACACTCTTTCCCCCCGCCGGCCTCCTCCCACGGTGCTCAACTTAACTTACACGGGCCGCTGCCTGCCCTTAGTTGACGGACGCTCTTCTCCCCCCGCCGGCCCCCTCCCACGGTGCTCAACGTCACTTTCGACGGCCGTGCCTGCACTTCATCAATTCGGCCACCGTGCGCGTTTCACGGACACTCTTTCCCCCCGACGGCCTCCTCCCACGGTGCTCAACTTAACTTACACGGGCCGCTGCCCGCCCTTCATCAATCCGACCGCCGTGCGCGTTTGACGGACGGTCTTCTCTCCCCGCCGGCCCCCTCTCCGGTGCTCATCGTCACATCCGCCGGCCGCGTCTGCACTTCATCAATCCGGCCACCGTGCGCGTTTCACGGACACTCTTTTCCCCCCTGCCGGCCTCCTCCCACGGTGCTCACTTAACTTACACGGGCCGCTGCCCGCCCTTAGTTGACAGACGCTCTCCCCCCGCAAGCCCCCTCACGGTGCTCAACGTCACTTGCGACGGCCGTGCCTGCACTTCATCAATACGGCCACCGTGCGCGTTTCACGGACACTCTTTTCCCCCCGCCGGCCTGTGGCATATAACCACAGCCACAGGGTCATGTTACGACGGCGTGACGTCACGGCCGTAAAGTGGGCGGTTGCCAAAGTATATATAAAAGGTGGCTACTGACAATAAAGGACAGTGAGCACAAAGTCCGACTCCACGCGTTTTATTAAACACAACATTTGGCGACAAGGATGGAGCTTCCACTCTCGCCTCTTCCTCCGTTCCTCGCCCTGCTGGCGAGCCGCCAGTCCCGTGGTCCCGCTGGTTGGAGTCCTTCGAGACCTTTATTGAAGCCTTCGGGCTAGCCGACGCTAGCGACGCGCGAAGGCGGGCAATGCTTGTCCATAGCCTGGGCTGTGAGGGCCAACGCATCTTTCGCACCCTCGGACCGGCCACGAAATTTTCGGACTGTGTGGCATTGCTCTCCGGACACTTCGCTGCTCCACAGAGCGTCATGGCACGGCGGATTATCTTCCGGCAGCGTCGACAGCGGCCCGTGAGTCGGTCCACCATTACGTCGCCGACCTCCGGGGACTAGCCAGCCTCTGCAGGTTCGGAGATCTGGAGGGCGAGATGATTAGGGACCAGCTAGCCGAAACACACGACGGACCTTAAACTGCGGGAGAAGCTGTTTTTATCGCCGGACGACACGTCGCTGTCTAGGGCGGTGGAAATGGCTTTCCAGCTCGAGTCTGCGGCCCTGTTAGCATCCCGGCTAGCCGCCTCGGACCCAGCTCCAGCCCTTCCCCACCTCGCTCCACATCTGCCTCTTTCATCTCGTACTGTTGCTCTCACGGCCCACTCCCCGACACCACTGCTCCTCTCGACGAGCCGGAGGTAAACGTCGCGGGACGTCGAGGCGCCACGATGAGGCAACATTGTGGGAACTGCGGCTCCTCATCACACCGCACACGTGCGCCCGCGTGCCCGGCGCTAGGACAAAGATGCCAACGTTGCGGTAGGCTGAACCACTTTGCTAAAGTCTGCCGCTCTGTTTCTAATCCTGTGGACCCCGGCCCCACCTAACCAACGCATCTGGCTCCACCACCATCCACTCGGTGGGCGCCTGCAGCAAGCCGTTCAAGTGGTGCGCAGTCACGCTGGACGGCGTGTGTCTGTCACTGCTGCTGGACACCGCAGCCTCCAAGTCACTCCTGAATGAGGCCACGGTCCGGCGACTTTTTCCACGAATGACTGTTAAACCTGGCACGGAAGACCTGTTTGGTTATGGACACACCAGATCGACATGGTTGGCACTGCGACCTTTTCCGTGCGCTATGGCGCTAGAACTCTCCCAGCTTTCACCTTTCAGGTGTCCCGCAAGGGCGCCAACCTCCTCGGTTTCGACCTGTTCTGTGCCCTGGGCTTCTCCATTACAGACAACATGGGTGCCACCATACTAACCGTCACCACGCCCTGGCTGCACCGCTGGCCCTCGCTGTTCGCTGGACTGGGCTGCCTCACCGCCTTCAACCACCAGCCGCTCCTGAACCCGGAGGTGACTCCAGTCATTCAGCCTCTCCGCCGCCTGCCCCTCGCCCTACGTGCTGATGTTTCAGCCGAGCTGCAGAAACTTCTGGACGCTGGCATAATCGAACGAGTGGACGCATCGCCATGGATCTCCAACCTAGTGGTGGCACGGAAGAAGACGGGCGGCTGCGCCCCTGCATCGATCTCAGACAGGTGAACAAAGCGGTGATACCAGATAAATATCCTCTGCCCACTACAGAAGAGCTCTCTGCCAAGTTTCACGGCTCCACAGTCTTCTCCAAGCTCGACCTCCGCCAGGGTTACCTGCAGGTTCTGCTGCACCCAGAGAGCCGCAACCTCACCGCTTTCGTGTCACACATGGGCGTTTTCAGGTACACCCGCATGCCTTTTGGGCTTAGCTCTGCCCCCAGCTGCTTCCAGAAGATCATGGCCACCATCTTCGCCGGCATCCCTGGCGTGGTTGTGTACCTGGATGACATAGTGGTGCACGGCGCGACAGCAGCCTCACACGACGACCGCCTCACCAGGGTCTAGAGGTGCTCGCCAACACAACCTCACGCTGAACGGCGAGAAATGCATTTTCTCCGCGCCGTCATCGAGTTTGTGGGGTTTCGCCTGAATGCCGACGGCCTCAGCCCGCTCCACTCAAATGTGGAAGCCATCCTACGCCTGCCTGAGCCCTCCTGCCCCGCGCAGCTGTCCTCATTCCTGGGCATGACGGCGTTCTACCTGCGTTTTCTTCCACACTACTCAGAGACCACGGCGCCACTACGCGCACTCCTCAAACAGGATGCCCCCTGGTCCTGGACACCCATGTGCTCCGCGGCAGTCCGCCAGCTGAAGACACAGCTCACTCCCCTCCAGTGCTCGCCCACTTCGACCTCCATAGCCCTACGCTGGTGACCTGCGACGCGTCCAACACGGCGGTAGGGGCGGTCCTGTCCCAGCTGCACGGGGGACTGAACGTCCCGTGGCGTTGCCTCACGATCTCTGACTCCCACGGAGCAGAGGTATTCGGGGGGGAGAGAGAAGCGCTTGCCTGCGTCTGGGCGTGCGAGCGGTGGCACATGTACCTTTACGGGCGGCACTTCACGCTCCGGACGACCACCAAGCACTCACAGCCCTCCTGGCCACGGCAGGATCGGGACACAAAACCGCTGCGCCTGTACCGGTGGTCAGAGAGACGCAGGCCTACAACTTCACGACAGTGTTCACACCCGGCAGAGAAAACGTTGTGGCTGATCTGCTCTCCAGGGCCACGCCCACCTCAGCGCCAGACAACCG